>OZ017792.1:10857232-11080311 GCA_963969325.1 Lycopodina hypogea
TGGATGAAGAAAGGCTTCCAAATAGATTGTTGTTTGGGGAGCTTAACATGAAGAGACCATGCCACGGGGCAAAGAAGAGGTGGAGGGATGTTCTGAAAGTGGATTTGCAGGCAATTGGTGTGTATGATAGATGGTATGAGTTGTGCCAGGACAGGAAGGGGTGGTTTCATCTGTGTTTAGATGGTGTAGAGAAAATTTCAACATGCAGGTGATGGAACACCTGCTCAGCTAACAAGCAATCTGAATTAAGAACACTAAGTTGTGCCTGTGGAAGGAAATTTTGAAGACAAGGAGATCTGACCAGACACCAACATTTTTGTGTGATGCCATCATAAGCTAAGTTTATTGCCATTGGTCCTGGATTCATCCAGGACACTGACATCATGATACTTCGTACCATGGGCAGCTTCTAGGTTCTAAGTTCTAAGTGTGTGATACTAGAATGTGCTGACCATTAGTCAGTTTTATAATAGAGTAGTAATTAGAGAATTCTACAGTTCTTCCAGTTATTATTGGCTAAGAAATTTTGATTTCATTAATGGCGTTTTACATCCCATAGGTTAGCCAAGTAACTTTTATACCTATAAATCAGATTGTTAGTTACATTATTATTTTTATTAATGTATTTTAAGAACAGGAACGCATTGGTAATGTGCTTCTCTTGTAGGCAACCAACATCCACTTCATGCTGGAGTATGGCAACCCTTCCCTCAGATATGACGAGGCGGGTTATTACCTCACCACTCTCAGTGTGGCTGCCAGCTTCATAGAGAAGATGCAGCAGTCAGATCTCAAGGAGCCTTCAAGGTGAGCACCATATGGAGTTCATATTGGTGGGGTTCATACCGAGTGCTGTTTGCTGTAGAAAACCTGGCTGTGTTTTTATTAAAAAAAACTTCATTTTTAATGAATAAAACTGTGAAAGTAATTCATTTAAAAAAAAAACATAAAAATTACTTTTTTCAATTTTCAATTTTTTTTTTATCATTCACAATATTTACATAACTTACTAATGTTATTATATATTTAATATATTCTCTCCTTTTTATTTTTCAAGGAGTGACTATATACGTACATATGCCATTGCAGTGTTGATGATTGGTTGTGACTGTAATCCTTTTACACATGAAACTTTTTGTAAATTATTGTTCTTTAATTTTATGAGAATATTGTGCTAATCACTCTAGTTTGGATGTGTATGATAATACTGTATACATTTGATCTAAATGGTTCTCGCAATGCAATTTTATGCTGTTTTAATTGGGACCCACAATCATCTTACTGGAGAGTATTTTCATAGAAGGCATAGTTGCGAATAGCAGTAGCAATGAGTGTTTATTGTGTGACCTGCTCAGCTGGATCAGACCACTGGAAAGTAATCAGCTTATCAGAACAGCCATTCTAACACAGCCCTGAAACCTTAACCTCCTCCAGGGTCTGTACAGAACAAACTCAAGTTTACTTCATGTTTGTTTAATTAAACCAACAACATGTTTAAGTATTTTCTACATGAAAATGTTTTTCTTAGTGCTCCAAAAGCATATCTGCAGGTGCATGTTTACGGTGAGTGGTTCCTGACCACAGGCAGTTGCTATTTCAAGTAATTAACTTCTATGGTCTACTAGATTCACTGCACGGCATAATGAGTTCTAAGTTAGTGCCACTTGTGACAGGTCTCAATCAAATAGTCAATCAATTCACACAACATGAGTTGTATTAGTGGACAGAGTCAGAGGCAGTGAGTTGGCACTGGCCATACACAGTGTATTTCATTCAGCGAGCTCTATGTGAGTTTAATTAGTTTGCATGCATATTTCACTGCTGTCTGTGTGTGTGGTCTCCCTTTACCCCTTCATATTGAAATGAACTGTTTTAATTACGGATATTTTTGTGGAATATTCTTTATTATTATTTGTCTCTCCTTTTCAATACTTCCCTCCCCTCCCCCTCCCCCTCCCCTTCCCCCTCTCTCCTCTTTTCTCCTTCGTCCTTACCTTCCCATTCCTTTGCCACCCCACCCCCCCCCCCCCCCCCCTGCCAGTCCAAAGGTCTTTGTGATGTGTGAGAGGGAGAAGATGCAGCAGTTGTCAGAACTGCCAGGCTCTTGTATTCAGCTGGTGGAAGAGAAAAAGCAGCTGTCGGGCTACAAAATGGTGGTCATCAAGGACTGGATCCTCGACACTTCTAGGTAAATGGTCTATATCAAAAACAACTATTGGTGTATTTCTTTATCACATTCTCTCTAAACAAAAATTTATATTTGAAGAGTGAGATGTTTGCCTGAACTGATCACATGATCAATACTGCATTTGTCATTTTAGAACTGATGGAAATAGTAGTAGTTGCAGCAGTGCTAGTAGAAGACAGTAGTAGTAGTAGTAGTAGTAATAATAATAGTAGCAGCAGCACTAGTAGCAGCAATACTAGTAGTAACAGCAGCAATAGTAGTAGTAGTAGTAGTGATAATAGTAGTAGTAGCATTTCCCATTTTATGCATCTCTGCTTGCAGGTTGTTCTGCAGCGTTCTCCTAGCAACCGGTGACCAAGAGGATGTAGTGACAGTCTCTGTGATAGAGTAAGAGCATATATGTATATAGTTGAGATTATAATTCACATTGACCTGCTTACACATGTCTCAAACAAGGGAATGAATGAATCTACAAAAATTCATGTTAAGCTCAATTGGAAGTGAAAGTGCCCGAGTTAATTTTGAGAAAAAGGAAAGAAGAGAGGTGGCGGGGAGATAGTCTAAAACAATTTTTTGGCCTAATAAAAATTTTTAAAAATGGGGAGAAAAGGAAAAAAAGGAGAAGAAGAAAAGAATGATGGGAAAAGAAAGAACAGCAACAACACATTGGTCCGTTTAATTTGAAAAGGAGGGTCCAGCATTGAACTGAAGACCTTGGAATCATTAGCACCATTTTTGGCTTTTTGAATATGTAAGGATGTTCAATACACATTAAAAAAAATTTTTTTAGGTGCTTATCTCAAATTTAATGAGAACGTAGTCATTAAAGATTGCATGAAAATTGGATTTCGAGAATACTAAGGAACAATTCACGTTAATCAAAATTATATATGAAAGTAAAAAATATTTCTTTAAAATAAAAATGGAAAGTAGGGTTGATGTGTCAGCAGAAGTGCAGAAGCAAGAATTTTGTGACAGTGTGTTAAAAATTCCCACCCACCCACTTACTCACTCATTCAGAATAATGTGCTTTAAATAGAATTTGATTCTTAATCTACTATTGTTGGCTTTATTTTTTGTTGCCATGATGTTTTATTAGGTTCTCATCTTATGGCTGCTCTCAGTCTTGTGTGGAGTTCTTGATGAAGAAGCTGACTCACCCTCACTCCCTCTCTCCCTCCCTCTCCCCCCTCCCCACTCAGTTGGGACAGGCTGTCACCATTGATCTGCAGATGTTAGGTGGGTGTGGCCAAGAGGTGTGACTGATGAGTGGCTCTCTATTACATGTTATAGGGTATCAGGACTGATCAAAATCCCCTTGCTTAATTAGAGTTTGGTCTGTGTTCACTTGAGGTAACATTTGACAGTGGACAGTGCAGGCTTGCCCTAGCCCTGTCCTAATACCCAGCCCATTGAAGAATGTGAAAATATCCACTGGCACCTACCAATGGCTGATTCTCAATAAGCCACACTAACTATCCAATTAACTTGCTAGCATAAGAGCTGGTGAAGGCCATATTTGAGAGAATGTGATTGAAGTTTCATGTGTTGTTGTTTTAAAAATTGCTTTGTATCTTAACCCAACAGTACAACTCCCTCTAGAACAAGAAGGCACACGTGCATACACACATGAATACAATTTTAAGAGCTAATTGAAGGTGTTGTTGGAATGAAGCATTTTGGTTCTTTAACATCTGAATGTGTTTCTGATAAATTCTATTATCATGTTGACCTGTGACATGTTAGTGTGTGGTTTGGCTCCCTTATTTAATGGTTTAAGTTGTGTGTGTTCCCAGTTCCCACGTCCAGAAAGTGGTGGGTTGAGTAAAGAAGTGTATTTTCCACTTTGTTTCAAGTGTGCTTATCAGTCAACACCACTTAGCTGAACATACTTTTTGATCCTCTCCTGGAAATGGTACGTAAGAGCAACCTACAACCCCTTTGAACCATGAATGGACCCATCATGACTCAAACACATTCTCAACCCTTTACCCTTCCTCTCTCCTCTCCTTGAGTCTGACCACAATCCCATACCAACTAATTGTGATAGTGTAGGTGTATGGAGTTGAATGCAATGCTCTGTTTTGTTTTAATGACAATTTTGCCCACCATTTCATGTTGTTTTTTTTGGTCATGTTTCCATGGATACCAACAGTTCTTTAATTGGTGTGTTGTTCAGATGGGACCACTTACTTTATACTGGAGGGAGGGGATTATGACTTGTGCTACCCTAAGATTGAAAGGGTCCTGCACCTGATCCGATTGGGCAGTGAGAGTACTGACAAGTCATGTGACCTGGAGTCGGAGTTTCCACGGAACTACACGCAGGATCAGACAATGGAAGACGAGGATTTCATATACATATTCACTCCACCTAAAGCAATGCAAGTGAGCTCCATTCTCCTTTCAAACTTGGATCTATCACTAGCATAGGTCATGTCACCTTGTTGGGGGGGGGGGGGGGGGGGGGGGGACAGGGGTGAGAGGGTATCACAGCACAAGTTCACCACATGTCTTCATCCTTGCTTCTCTCCCATAGCCTATAAAAGGCATAAAAATTGTGCCAACATTTTACAACATTTGATATAAAGTGTCATATTCATAAATTTGTGGTCACTATGTGGCTGCCAAATTGAGCAGTATTTGAACAAATGGTTAAGAGGTAGTCACAGTTATATTTAATATTGCATCATATTTTTTGTAGTTGGGACAAGTTGTAATAACGAAGCGTCAGTCGTTAGGGACGAAATTATTTCACTAAACATCTCTCTTAAATATTTATCAACTTTTATTGTGTGTACATATGTTATGTGAGTATTTGTGTTACATACATGTACTTTTATATTATATGTGAACTATCATGTTAAAGATATGTGGGTAGATAAGTGCACTTTCATATTGATTGATTTTGTGGCAAAAGGAGAATTCACACTTGTCAGCCGTGATGATGTAATGTGTGTGTATCTGTGTCTGTGTGCGTACATGCGTGACTGTGTTTATCTACTTTATAATTGCTGATAAGTGTGTAGGCTTCCTCTCTCATAGCAGATCCTCCATGTACAGAGATCATTTGTCTCCCGGCAAGAGAAGGAACCACAGCAACAACACGTCAATAGAGACAGCCACTTCCTGCCAACTCACGCCAAATTGGATTCAGATGAGTCCAAGACTTCCAACACATGTGCAGTTAATGTGCCACTCCCACCTCTGGAGGGTTCTGTGTCGCCCTACCACAGTTTCTCCATGTACAGTCCTTACAGGGAGATTAGCTTGAACAGCCTTCCAATGTCCCCTCCATTTCTCTCTCCTCCTCCTCCTCCTCCAAACATCCCTCCCTCGCAGCCACTGGCAGAGAGAATCCTCCGGGCAAAGACAGAGCCAGTAAAGAGAAGCTCTCGGGCCAGAAAGAAGCCACCTAATGTGGGCAACGTATCGAGAGTGAGAGGTGGTTTCGGGGAGCTTCTAGATGATGGTGCAGCTGAGGAAACTAAGCCAGTCCTGTGCGTGAATGACCCCCCACAAGTGAAGATTACTGACATGAGCTGTGTTGATTCCAAATCAAGCAGTGGAGGTGTTTTTAGTACGGGAACAACTGAAGGAAGAAATGAAGAGGATGAAATGGTCCATTCCAAATCTGCAAGCTTTCAAATTCAATGCAATACAGAATCCACAGTAAGTGCTAACACAAGCACTAAGCCACTTTTCATACAGTCTGGCCATAACAATAAACCAGGTATAAGCTTGATGGAACCTGAAATACTTTTTCGAAAATCCGACAACTTTCAAATAACTCGTGATGATAAGAAGTTGTTGCCACACCCCCAAGAAATTCGAGGTCCCGCGTTGAAAAGATGGACAGAGAGCATCCGGTTACGCCTCACTCCTGGTAGACAACAGAAAAGAGCAAGAGGAGGAGATCGTCAGAATGTCAAGGTACCGCCATTGACCTCTTGCCAGCCGAAGATGAAGAACGACGAAGAGTGGGAGCGGCTGTGGGGTAAGGTGACGTCTCCAGGCATGGATAATTTCGAGGGTTTGAGAAGGAGAGTTGGTGGAAGTTTTGTTGTGGTAAAGATCAAGGATCCTAGCCCTCTTGGTTTCCTTAGCGACAAGTATGTGAAGAAGTTGGAAGAACATTTCTGTTTGAATCACATATTTGGGAGTGTTTCAATTGATGAAGGAATTGTGGAGACTGTCAGGCTGGCTCAGGTATGATCCGTGCATGCTTTGCCCTAGTCTTATCCTAATTATAGATCTTACTTCAGTCATAGCCTTTGCCCTAGTAATAACCATTGGCCTAGTCCTAGCCATAGTCTTAGCTATAGCTATATTCCTAGCCGTAGTCCTAGCCATAGCCCTGGCTGTATTTCTAGCAATCATCATAGCCCTAGCTATAGCCATATTTCTAATAACTATAACCATAATTCTACCCCTAGCCCTAGTCGTAATCCTACCAGAGTTCTAGTTCTATTCATAGCCCAAGTTATAGTTCCTGGCTTAGTACTAACCTCAACTCTTGGCTGGCTCTTGCCCTGATCTTTTCTCAGGATTTCTGTCCCTCTAGCCTTGACTTTATAATATTGAATGAGGAAATAAAGGTTGGGTAATCAGGGGCCGGGGTGGAGAGAAATGGTGGCAGGAAAAAATGGGAATAAATGGTAATAAAGTTAAGTAAGGAGCTTGATGAAGTATAGCAATGGAGGGAGAGGAAGGAGAGAGAGGATAAATCAGACTCGATACATTTCCCAAACTGTCCCATATCGTAAATACCTATTGAGTATATTGGCAGCAGTCACAGACCAAATCTCCCTCCTTCCACTTCCTCAAGGAATGAAATAGAGAGAGAGGGAAAAAAAGGAAAAGAAAAAAAAAATTAATAAGAGAGAAGAATGATGAAAGAAAAAGGTGGTGGCCTTTTGGATGATAACCTGTTAGCTAGCTTGAGAGACTTCCCTTTTGTTTTAAATATTACGTGCTAAAACGTAGTCATGATTGTTGTAGTAATCTTAAATTAAAAAGAAATTTTTAAACAAATTTTGGTTATTGTTAACATGTTGTGTCAATGATTCCTTGATGCAGCCAATCACAATCATGACCAGCTCCAAGTACTGAAAGCTTTGCCAGCTGCAGATTACTATATGTAGATGTATTGTTCCTGGAAAGCTCTTGTGGCAGAGCAGTGACCAAAATCAATAACAAATAACAACAGAAAAAAACACAACACAAATGCATTTCCCCCCCTTGATTTCATGTAATGTGTTGCAGTTTAAATGTTACTTTGTTGTTGATTTTGTTCTTTTTAGGAAACTTCCTCAGGAACATAGTTACGTCATATTATGCATATATTACGCCATCTATAAAGTGTTCTTGGTAGTCTCAGTTGAGCTGCATTGAGTGAGCGGGTTTATGGCTGGACATTTCCAGTCTTGTTGAATTACAGGATAAGTTCAAATTAATGTCTTTCTATTCTTCCCTTCCTTACCAAATTATTTGATATTTCACTCTTCAATTTTATGGAGTATACATTTATTGTTCTAATGGTGCAGATGTATGAGCAATATTGAAATAATCTTATGTGCTCAGTGGTTGGCAGAAAGCCTACAAACCTAAACAATAGAAATCTCTCTAGATAAGTTTATGCCATTTGTAGAAAGCTTTTACTCAATGATACTACACATGCTTGCTGAACTCTGATTACGCATGTACTGGTAGGGAGATTGTGTTATAATGTTCTTGATAAGTGATATGTTTTTAAAAATTTTGCATGCAAACAACTGCGCATTGCAGATGTACCTGCAACACCTCAACTATCTTTCTCGAGCCTCAGAGATCGATGGGTCGTTCACAAATGTGACTCTACTTGCTGTTCGTAATTTCCAACAAGCTCACAATAAGTATGAATCTATGACTACCAGGTGTATTTTACTTCCTCAAAATGGACAGCTGACCTACATGACCTCGTTGTACCTGAGGCAGGCATTCCTCACTGTCTATGCCAGCCTGCACAGGTAAGGTATAAATTATTAGAAATAGTTCTAAGTATTATATTTTGTGAATGACGCCTGAATGAAGGTGTATTGTGGAAGTCATTTGGTTGGTTGTTAGGCAGTGTGATGTTATTTCTTTTTATTAAAGTGCACCTGCACAATGATAGCAGTGAAGATCCTCTGGGTGCAAACTTTAGTTGAATGATCAAGTAGCAGCCTGTCTGTCTGTCTGTCTAGCCGTCTGTCTGTCTGTCTCTCTCTATATATCTGTCTGTTTGTCTGTTTGTATACATTCATGTCTGCATGTGGCACATTTCCTTCCTACACTTCCTGACAATATTACATTATGCAACTCTCTGTGTCTATCTAGTCTCGGTGTCCTTGATGACCTTCACGGGTTCGATCCCACCTCCACCAAGGAAGAGGATGTCCAAATGTTCCGCAGGTGTGTGAGTGAGTACCAGAGGTCTGCTGGTGTGCAGTGCCCATGTGATGGAGGAAGAGGTGGAGGGGTTCTTTGCTCCCACACCATAGCAGCCATCAGAGAAGATGTCAAACTGTTGTAGGAAGAACATTCACTCTCATTAGTTTAAGTGTCAATTCCTATTGTGTGCATATGATATGCAAACATTATAGTATATGCTTGTGTTGTATTTATATTGCAACTGAAGTCTATACCTGTTCACTTGGGCCAGTTAGATTAATCATAGAAGTGACATATTGCATGCTTCAGCCTATTAACTTCATCAGAAGTATGTTTCGGTATGCATGACGAAAAAAACCCAGGACAAATACACTTGCTGGTGTGGGGGTTTAGAACAAGGACCACAGAGGCCTAGTATCGATAGGCAGGTAAGCCATGCTATGGCAATTATATGTATAAATCTGGGTATGCAGTTGCAAGACGATAGTTTGAATGCAGATTTGTTGTTGGTTATTGCTACTCTATTTTATGAAATGAAAAACAAAATATTCTCTAAATGGTGTCTATGTGCACTAAACAATATATGTAATACAGGTTGGGAGGGATACTAAGCCAATGTTACGCTGATTCTGAAGGAACTCTTGCTGCTTCCAGTAACCTCAGGCTCAGTAGAGCTGGTAAATTCTTCATTGGGTTTCATTAAGTCACCTAGGAGGAATTCTATGACAGAAAACTAACTAAATATATCCCTTTTGCTTTTCTATATTAGACATTTTTTGATAGCACTAATTATAATGTATGTTCTTTTTTTTTTTTTTTTTTTTTTTTTGTAGCATCCATCTGGTTACCTTTGTTATTTGACACACTTTATCAGTAGAAGTAAATGCATCACCTGGGAAAATATAAATACACATGCTGCAGCACATGAATATAAACTGGATATATATATTATTTGATGGAGAAAATAATCATGGCATATCTGGATAGAAATAGGTGTCTAATCCTGTACTTAAAGTTTACCCTAATCCACCCTGATGATTTCATCAAAGAATTCCCAGCTGGATCAATAATGATTATTCAAGAATACTATTTTTTATGTACACTTTAGGAGGGAATGTCAGTCCATAAGAGTATTTCAAATTGTAGGTTTCATGTTAATTAAAAAATAACAACAACATTTCGAATGGCTCTGTGGTGTGTGTGCATGCGTGTGCGTGTGTACGTGCGTGGTGGCTGAGTAGTTATGTTCTTGGACTAACAGCCCTGGATTGTGAGTTCAAACCCAGCACTGACAGGAAAACTTTCCTTCGACATCTTCCTACACCAGTCCACCCAACTTTGATGGGGACCTGGAATTTCCTGAGGTGAAAATTCACTGGCCATTGCTTGTCAATCAGCCAAGGGTCCTGGTGGGACTTCAGGTGCCCACACCCATGAGCTGAGAGTCTTGGTCAGTCCTCCTACGAGTTCCTAGCCTGGCTCCAGTAGTTCACCTGCACTGGCTTACAGTGCCTGCTTAGTGCACAGGCACCCTGACTATGTCAGGTGCGCATGACCGTATTGATGGCAGCTAGATAATTTGCATTTTTGCATGTGTGTGTGTGCATGCGTGCGTGAGTGTGTAGAGTTGAGAACAGATCAAAAGGATGGAAAACAATATTTGAAGGCAGTGGTATGGTTACTTAATCAAAAGAATGGAAATCTAACTAGTCAACAGTAGTGTGGTTATTTTGCATTTTGATAGTTGGCAAAAGTGAAGACAGGCCATTTTAGGCTGACTAATGAGAGCAGCTCTATTGTAGTAGAGCTGGACTTTGGAGCAGCGATATTGAAAAGCTTGAAGGGAAGTTGCATTCTCCTGACTGACCAAAATTAAATACAGAATTCCCTGAATACTACACCTCATTCTGCACTGTACAATTTTGAGGAGACTCTCTAACTGCTATATTAATATAGTTCATAGTTGTGGTAATATTAAATATATTAATTTCTTGTGTGTGTGTGTGTGTGTGTGTGTGTGTGTGTGTGTGTGTGTGTGTGTGTGTGTGTGTGTGTGTGTGTGTGTGTGTGTGTGTGTGTGTGTGTGTGTGTGTGTGTGTGTGTGTGTGTGTGTGTGTGTGTGTGTGTGTGTGTGTGTGTGTGTGTGTGTGTGTGTGTGTGTGTGTGTGTGTGTGTGTGTGTGTGTGTGTGTGTGTGTGTGTGTGTGTGTGTGTGTGTGTGTGTGTGTGTGTGTGTGTGTGTGTGTGTGTGTGTATTGTCATGCAGTGCTGAATGATCACTGTTATAAGTCAAACCGAAAGTAAGACTACAAAGTAGCTCTCTCTCGAGTAGCTACAGCTCGGTTAAAGCTATTTCAAGCAGCACACCCAAAACTATGCACTAATTCCAGCTTGCACATTAGGACAATTATAGTTGGAAGAATAAAGGCAATGAAAATTCAACCTAAGAAGAGCATTCACTACCAGGTCAACACCAAAGTAGCTTTTTTTAAAGTTAACAGGTGTAAATTGAGTTTATTAGCCTGGTGTGGTACTGTTCTTAGATTTATTTGGGGAGTTCGAAAGAATTAAAGTTAAACAAATTCTACCACTGGGAGTAAAATGCCATGGAAGTATAATGATGACTTTAATTCTAATTCTTCCCAATCCAAGTGAATATGGTGTAACCAGTTCTTTCCCAATAGGGCTTGTCCACATCCTGCAACAACAGCTTACAAAGTAACAATTGTCACTCACCATACTGTGTGTCCTTTCTATGAACCTCTCTCCAATGTAAGTCTGAGAATCACATTGGACTTTGAATAGGTTGGTCAGGAAATAGCTCTTGGAGCTGATTCCAGGAGACAAGAGGGAAAGAGCAGTACCTGTATCAATCTCCATTTCTAGAACTTCCATTTAGTAATACTTTATTGTAAAATGGTGAATAACTTTCTTTGTGCAATGCATGGATTTGCATATTAACTGATTCATTAGAGGATAGAATGATCAGGTTCTGGTTCAGTAGCAACTCATCTAATTTTATGAGACCTATGTTGCTGTAATAGTGTACTACAGCAAATTGGAGATATGTAGCCTTTTTACTGCATGAATAACACTCCGCATCATGGTGTCATAGATACAAATGTGAGAAGGATTGGAAACTGTCTTGCTCAAATCCAATAAATGTGGAACCATTCCTGTTTGACTGGATGTTATTAGCTGATGATTTGAGGGCCCTAGCAAAGAGTGCCGATGCTTTTAGGGTGGCTAAGCAGCAGGCGCATATATCAATGTCTACAATTCAACAAAAAGTTAAAAAGAAGAGACCTACTCTATGTTTTTACCATAGGAAATTTGAACATAAGGCAACTAAGTGCATCACTTCATGTGAGTACCAGGAAAATGCTGACAGAGTAAACACTGCTTCGGCCAGTGATGAAAACTACCCTTTTTCCTGTTTGATAAAAGGTCTGGACAGCAGTATTCATGGACAGAGGAGCCCAAAAATTAGCTCAATTCCCATTTCATATTATGAGATTTTTAACTCCAAGGTAACTCCTCATTTGTGGCTACCAATGTCACCAGTACCAAAATGAATAGAACATGCATTGGGCCTCTCATCTTCAACCAAAGAAAATTTAAATTGTGTTTTACAGTTGCTCACCATCTCCCACCCAATACTGGAAGCAGATTTTCTTCAGGCTCATAGCTGAGACATTTTCCAGTATTCAATTTACAATTTCAGCAGTCACATGGTGTACAACATTACGTCCCTACCAAGGGACTACCCACTCATGTACGGACACATTGTCTGGCAACAGACAAGCTCAGGATTGCCAAAGAAGAGTTCTGGAAGATGGAAGGGCATTGTCAGAAAGTCATCCAGTCTGTGGTCCTCCCCTTTGTACATGGTTCCAAAGCTTATAACTGACTGGAGACCTTGCGGGGATTACCGCTGCCTTAGCGATGCTACAACACCTGACAAATATCCTGTACCACACTTTCAGGAATTTTCAGCTCACCTGTCTGGTTGAAAGATCTTTTAGAAAATAGACCTGGTTTGGGTATACAACAAAATTCCTGTTTTGAAGGAGGACATCATTAAAACTATTGTAATTACACCCTTTGGCCTATACGAATTTCTCCTTATGCTTTTTGTTTTAAAAAGCTGCACCAACATTTCAGCACCTTATGAACATGTCATATAAGGGTCTCAACTTTCTTTTTGTATATTTAGATGATATTTTGGCAGCAAAAATAACAAAAAGAGAATGCACACTGCACCTACAATAGTTGTTTGATCATCTTTGATTTTGTAGGATACAGGATTTTACTAAAAAGTTCTGTGCCATTACCTGTCAAAGTGGATGCTATCAGCAACTTTCTTCAACCAACAACGTCAAGAGTCTGCTGGGATTAATAGGGATGATAAATTTTTACTATTGTTTTGTTGCAGCACTGCACAGGTAATTTGACCCCTCTACCAAGGACCCTCTACCAAGCCTTGGTGGGCAAACCACGAATCCTCATGTGGTAGGTAGACATGACTGGCTTTTAAAGGTGCAAATGAGTTACTAGCACAGGCAGTCTTCCTCCATTACCTCCAGAGAATGTACCAGTCAATGAATTGGCTGTGGCTGTGGGAGTATCATCAGAGAAATGGTCACAAGGCATTTGAAAACCAATAGCCTTTTTCAAGAGAGTGTCAAGGGCACCTGAACTCATATACAGTGGGTTTGACAGGGAGCTGCTAGCACTCTATTTGTCTATTTGTCATTTTCAGTATTTTTTTTAGGGCAGACCCTTCATTGCCTCCACTCATCACAAACCATTAGCATTTGCATTTGCCAAGGCCACTGATCCCTGGTCTTTCAGGTCACAATGCCACTTGGTATATATTTCCAAATTTTCCACAAATTTCAGATGCATAGAGTCGAAGCTTAAAAAAAAGTAGAAGATTATCAATGTACTTTGTCTCCAATAGACTACTTCAAAGTAGCTAAGGCACAGAATCAATATATGAAAATCAAGTCATATAGGACAGCATTTACTGGCCTTTAGCTACTGGATATAGTTCTAGACCCATCTATAATTGCCCTGTTGTATGATATGGTCAAGACAAAACATGACTTATCATTCCCCGTGTTAGCTCAGAAATATCTTTGATTTGATCCATGGCCTCTCACTCCTTTAAATTCGTACCACATGTCGAATCATCAATAAACGGACTTGCATTGCTTGTCAGTCCTCCAAAATCCATTGGCATATCAGTTCACCTCTGGCAAATCTCAAAATTCTAGGAAATTAGATCACATCAATGTAGACATTCTTGGGCCTCTTCCTACTTCTCAGGGTTTCACATACCTATTTAACATGGTCGACAGAACAAGGTAGCTTGAGGCAATATCCATGACTTATACAACCACCATGAAGTGTGCGAGGGCTCTCATCACTAATAGATCTCATAATTCTGGTTGCCAACAGACATTACATCTGATCACAACTCTCAGTTCACTTAAAAATTGTGATCAGCTATTACACAAATTCTTGGCACCCAAATTTACTACACAACTGCATATCACCCCAATGCCAATGACCTAATCAAGGTATTCCATAGGCACTTGAAGTCACACTGAAGACTAGACTTGAAACTGAACTTGGTTGATGAACTACCATGGGTATTGCCTGGCATTATTAGTGCTCCCAAAGAAGACTTCCATTGTCCCATGGCTAAGTTTGTTTGTGTATTCGTCTTATGCTGCCTGAAAAATTATTACTCCATCTTAGACTAGTGCCTTTCCTATGTTACAGCAGTTCAGAGATAAGGTGCGGAAACCTGTGCCTCGAATGACATGTTGCCATGCCAAGGGAACACGTATTTACTTGACAGCCTGCCATTGGCCAAATTTGATTTCGTCCACAGGGACACACACTGTCCACCTTTGCAGCATCCATATGAAGGACCATACAGGGTGCTTGATGCTGGCACCAAGATATTTGTGTTAGGCCAAAATTGCAAGGAATTGCAAAGATCGATTTTTGTTGTCCTTCAATAAGATAACCATTATCCATGCACTCCTTCCAATATTAGTTAAAATCATCACCTGAAGATTTTAATTCTCCCTCTTCACCATACAAATCTGGGTTTATCATCATTACATTTTCAGCTAAAAGAGTATTTCTTGTGGCAGCCTACTGTCTTAAAAAATCAGACAGTATTGTAGCTGAGGACGTAAGAAGTAAATGTAAACAAGAAAGGTGGGCTCAGTGATATTTTATAGAGCGTAGGACACCTTTCCTTCAGAGATGCTCTAATGCAAGAATCATCAGAGCCATCATGAAAATATTGAATAAGTTCTGAATACAGTTCAATCAACCTATCAATACATTACCATTAATATATTGACAAACATCAAATTTTGTTGTAGGCAACAACCCTTCTCCTTTTTGTTTTGACCTATAATTAAAACAAGTTTGTATGAAGTTAACAGAAGTGACTTTGAAGGTCTAGTCCATCTTCGCAATAATTCCTCTCACTGTAATATCTCCTTTCAATAGCTCTTTTTCCTCTACCTGCATAAGAATTCAAATTTGCATGCCTTCGAGAAATATACTTTTTCATGGTGTCTAATTTTATACACTTGAATTGCTGTTCATGCAACATGCAAATAATGAACTCTGCTTATGCTTATGTACCACCATGTTCAGCTGCACAATTGTAATCTATCAAATGTTTAATTCTACATTGTTCATTATAACTTCTCTTGTGTTCACTTTGACTAACTTCATGCCCGTTATTCTCTTGGGGTGGGGAACATCTGCTAGGGACTCTTATCCACTGAAAGGGCTACAAGATAGAGCATTAGGAAGTATCATGAAATTAAAGTCTCTCACAAAGGAAACTAGTCACCCTTCTTAATCCGTAGGATGTGAAGAAGCACTTTGCTGTTCAGAGCAGGGGGACTCCACAGTTGGAAAATAGTTTTGGAGGGCCATTTGACAGAGTCGGACACATGCTTTTAACTTGAATGAATATGTTGAACCCTTTACCAAACTTAATAATTCTTTTGTTACCATTAACTCTTTTGTGTTTCTGCTAACTTGACCTAACCAGCAGCAGATTTATTTTTATCATTATTTATTTTAATAATTAAAATTTTTTTTCATTTATTCATTAAAAAAATAAGTTTAAGTTGATAATGAATACATCTCTTAGCTAAATAATTGAATTTGACAGTGAAGTGCCAACGTAAAGTCTTGTCGCTACTCTTTAGTCTGGTTGTTGCCTCGGCACACTGCTTGGTGCCAGTTTGGTGCCAGCTGTGGCAACATAGCGACAGTTGGACATCTTTGACAGGGGTATATATATGTGGAGAAGCAGACGCCATCTTCTTAGCTTAATCATGCATCCATGCACTACTACTAATTTTCCTAATAATAACTTAACGGCAAACATGAATGGTTCATTTTAATTTGATTTGAACAATACAATTTCCAATCCTTCTTATACTTATATTTTTGACAGAATTTAAAAATACTTGTAGTGTGGTTACTGTGGCCAGAGTGAATGCATGATTTAGCTAGTTCTTAATACATTACTGCTACTACTACTAAGGATAGTTTATTTCCTGTATGAGTAACTTTAGATCCTGACAACTGATCAATGCTATTGTCTGCACACATACTTCTAAATGATTTAGCATTCCTCTAATTCAACTGTTGAAACATGACAGCAAACTTACAGGTATTTTCACTTAATAGTGTATATAGATGGGTAGATATATAGATACATAGATAGATAAATAGATAGATAATAGATAGATAGAAAGTGCCCTGCTCAATGCAGGTTGGTTGTGCTCGAAACCAATACTACCACTGAGGACTGCTAGTGGTCCACAGAGTCATGCATTAAGGGACAAGGATAATCATCTCCCTGTGTGGAGCCACCCTCCGCATACCCCGAGATAAATATATAAAGAGATAGATAGATAGATAGATAGATAGATAGATAGATAGATAGATAGATAGATAGAGAGTTATCTCAACATAATTAAAGCTTTTTTTATATGGAATATTTCATTTCTTTCCCACTCTTTGCTATTTTGATAAATAGGGGCAGCAGAGGTTACTATGAGCCCCATCAAGAGCATCTTCATAAAGTTTTAGCCAAATCCATCCCATCATTTCATAGGAGATTGCTGACCAATTTGTGCCAGGCAGATACCATATTTGCTGTGTAAACCTGATTTCTTTCTTCAATCTCGGAATGAAGAAATCTTTCAATATGGCTTTATGATTGTAAATCCTAATTCTTAATCTATCTGTGAGTGCAATCTACTCTTGCCACTTAGTGTTACTTGAAATATGGATATGAATCTTAGGATAAACAGCATAGATGGGGCCAATTTGTTGTGTGAATGCAATCTACTCTTGTCACTAATTTCTTCTTGCAATACAGATATGAACTTAAGGATAAACAGAATGGCTTGGCCAAGGAATTTTGAGGTGAGTGATTAAGTGTAGTTGCTGTGTTATTGTGCATCCACCAACATTGAGAGAAACACAGCATCCCCCCCCCCCCCAAACAAGTGTATTTCTAGGAAATGAGTAAAAGGATACTAGTAACTGGTTACCACAATATAGATAGCAAAATAGATTAAGATAATTACCAGCTCCAACTTTGAAACCTCACATACACTTAATACCTGCTGCTTCACCACAGAATCCAGCAGAAGCCTTGGAAACCACAGAGAAGTAAGAATGTGGATATTGTTTAATCAGGAATTCCCAACACTGTAGCTTGGTTTCTTAGAGTCCCCACACTTGAGTTAAACACCACCTGCTAAAGGTAGGTTAGGCTACCCAGCTATGGGGAAAAGGAGGGAAAGGGAGGAAAAGGAGCCCAGACCCAGATTAAAAAAAGAATTAAAAATAATTTTTTTGATCCTTTTCTACCATGCACCAGGTTGAACTGCATATTGCCTTCGATTTTCATCTGAACAGGTGCTATAGTATAGGAAATATTGCATCATGAAGAAACACCAAGTATTCAGAAAAATTGGCATAATTTAGGATTTGAACCTAGGATAAATTAGCTTTCATTTTACTCGCTGGGATAATAAAATTCTACCGTCTAATGCCAAAAAAAATTTTTGAGCCTCTTTTAGCAGGATATATTTTAATTTTAATGACATAAATGGTAAATGGTCCTTATCTAACTAGGATGTGCATTCATTGACAATCACAAATGAACTCAAAGTTCGATTAGAAGATCAAGCATGATTTAGAATAATTATTAGAGAAGGTATTCTATTTGAAAAATATTACAGCAGTAGAGGGTGAAAGGTATTAGAATCCTTGAATAGATGGGCCTTGTACCTGCTACAGAATTCACTCAGTTATAAGGCCACTGTCACCATTCACTAAGCCATGAGCATCATCTTTAGTTGAGGAATGTGTAGTACTTGCATTTTGGTTCAAGTTTTGGATGATTTTTTTGCTGTGCTGACTTTTCTCAATGAATGTTGAGCTTTTTTTGTTGGAGTCATCCATTCTTTCTTCAATTTCATGTGCTCAGCATCTGAAAAATACACAAAGAAGGAAACTACTTAAAATAATAGCTTAACAATAGAATATGAATGAAAAATTTAGTCCAGGTGTATCACAATTTTTGATTGTTAAAGGAAAATATTGTACAATTTTACATATGTGTGATGCTTACTGGTGAAAGCAATAAATTATCAATGCTTCCAATGTGATAAAGGTTATGGATTAGGCTTGGAAGACTGATTTGTTATAATTATGCTTTTAAGCCGACATATGTAGCTCAAGAATGCAACATCACCTGGCAAATCTGAGGCCAAATTTGATATCAGTGTATCGAGGCACACAAAAGTTACCTTTAAATCTCCAAAATAGTTTCAGTATCAAGAAACAAGCTTGAAATGTATCAAGCATAACCTGCTCACTGTGTAATTTTGGGAATTTCTCATGTTTTACACATTTACCATATTTTGTGTATCTGAGGAAGTGTCACAAGAACAACAACGAAATAACTTTTAGACCCTGTGAGCCCCTGTGGGGCTTTCAGGTCAAAATGAAACCTACACTGTTTATCAACCCTTCAAACCCTCCAGTATTAGTCACAAACAACCTCTGACTTTTTCGCTTAGAATTTACATACTCCTTTCCCCTCACTATCCGCACATGCACTCTGCACTTTGTTTTGGTGCAGCACATATCCAGTCATGTCATCAGATAATATAAGGGATTTATTAAGTTGTCATTGTCTATGTATAACTTGTAGTTAAGTATGTCTTGATTTAATAATGTAATGTTATATGTAAATATAATACTACTATGTTATATTTAATAGGAGAATCTCATACACCGAAGAAGTTTCATGAAGAGAATTTGCCTCAATTAATTCGATGTCTTTACTGATAATGCTTCAATTAGAAAGATGATTGGAAATTTAATTACTACTCCTCCCATCTTATACATAAATATGATTGTCTGTTAGTCTGTAATGTTGCATGCTAATTTAAGAAAATAATTTAGATGTGGGCTACTTAACCAAAAAAGAAAAGAAAAAGGGCCGATGTTATATTAAGATCTAATATATCTGAAGAGGAAAAACTGAGAAGCAGCCAGGGTTATGCTAGCCTAGAGGAAGTTAGTACTTTTGTGAAGATCCTTTATCATATCCCTAATATTAGTCATTTTTATGAAAGTCTGTTTGTCTCCCAGACCACACTTTGCTAACTAGACTGTGAAAATAGTGTACAAAAGGAATTCTTGATATTAGAAACTGAGAAAGCAGCAATAGAGTCTGAGGCAGAGAAACAAAGCTGTAGCAATAGAAATTATGGAGTGGCAAAGTAAATTATAGAGATAGTTAGGGTAAAGAGATTTTTTTTTGGGGAACAGATGGAGAGCTAAAAGCAGCTGTAGGCATTGTTTGAATATATAACTTAAATGAACTAATTGATCAATGTGGTTTCATCTGACTAGGCTGCAAAGAATAGGGTGGGTGAAGTATACCAAATGCAATACCCTAAAGATTTCTCCAGCTGGTTATTCCATG
This sequence comes from Lycopodina hypogea, assembly GCA_963969325.1. Classification (NCBI taxonomy): domain Eukaryota; kingdom Metazoa; phylum Porifera; class Demospongiae; order Poecilosclerida; family Cladorhizidae; genus Lycopodina; species Lycopodina hypogea. The sequence goes on from OZ017792.1 coordinate 10,876,896, forward strand.
AACAAACTAAATATTTAATGTTTAACTTTTTTTCCATCTCTATCTCAATCTGTGATTAAAGCTAATATTCCATTATTAAGTATCAAATAACTATCAGTCAAAACTTGGAACAATTTGGAATGATATTTTGAACTAGCTATATATCGGAAAAACAGCAATTGAGGTCCATAACATTTACTTCTCCTTTTCTTCATAATGTTAAAAATTAGGTTCACTCTCCATATCAAAGAATTTGTGGGTGTGTATGGAGGTCTACCCCTCTCAAATCATTGTAATGATTTTTGGTGACAGAAGACCAGAAGTAACAGTAAATATCAAGCTATGAATGATCCTACACTGATATGTACTATATGAATTATGTATCAAATAGTAAAAATGAAGTTATGTGTTTGATCGTACACTGATAATGTAGTGTAAAAATTATATTTTCCAACATAATTTTTTGGACCATATAACTCCCCACTCCCTATATAAAACATTAAACATACTGAAAAAATTTGTAACTATAGATGGCCAAAGGCCGACTGAAACCCACCTGTAGGGTGTTATTTGTCTAGTATATATCTATAATGTAAAATGAATGCATGGCTGATTCCTCTGGAGTGAAGGCTAATTACCAATTATGACAAGAATACACATAGTACATGAGCTAGAAAAGGTAACAGACTAGTCAAGCATGTGAACTGATTGAAGAAATCATTACTGAAATACCTTTCCTCTAAAAAAGGATATTCTTGTACACTCACCCAGAATTTGAAGTTCTTCTCGAAGTTCTCCTAAACATTTATGCTTATTCTCAATCCTTGAGTTTGTATCCGCGATCTTTTCCCCCAAGGATAGCATTATATCATGTGAATCTCTCAATCTTCGATAAAGACCTGAAAAAATTGAGTGAATTTCATATCACCTTCACCTCACAATTTAGTTAATTTGACCTTTTGATCTCTTGTGCAATTCCACATGTCTCATTCCTAAGATCCCACATTCCAGTCTGAGCCTCATGGTCTCACACTAGATGCACAGCATATGTTTGCACCCCTAGCCCTCATGAGGGTAGCCCAAACACATCACCTATATCTCCAACCCCACAATCAATCATACACTTCATCCTTTTTTAAACCTCTCTTACTTCCACACGCAACACCTAATATAGCTAATCTTATGTATTTGTGCTGGCTATATGTGACTGCACTTTTAATCTTGTGTAAATATATCATGTAAAAATTATATATTTTGTTTTGTATTCCAGTGTACAGGTTTCAATATGTCAGATTAGCCATTTTAGTCTCATCACTCACTTACCTCCCTTATATCATTTCTCTAACTCTCCTCAACCACACCTTCCCTACATATCACCCTTCACTGTTTCATCACTCAATCGTCTCCCCTACACATTATTTCTCTCTCTGTCCCTCACCTTCAAGCCTGCTTTGTACTTCAGGAGAGAACTTAGTGACAGTGGAGTCATCTGTTGATGAAATTGTCAAGAGTTCCTCCCTGCTGAGAGCAGATCTGATCTGGTTCAGTACCACTTCAGGGTCTGAATGTGTTTAAGGGAAGAACATCAAGACCAAAAATTGAAGAACTTGTAACCTTGTATTCAGTAGATGTAAAAGTAGGAAAAAAATAACAACACAAGCACAATGACAATTTAAATAATCAGGAAGAAAGAGAAAAAATTAAAATAAAGAAATAACTTAAAAATGGACCAAAAAAGCAACTAATTAGCTAACAAACAAAATGAAAATGTGAAACATCTGGATACTTGCTATAGAATGGTATGAAACCAAAGAGGACCAATTTAGTTCAAATATTTGATTATCCTTCACAAATTAAAGCCAAGATCTTCAATCTCTGATCAGAATTTATTCCAAAAAATATATATAGAGATATCTTTCTCATTGATGTTTGTTAATAGTCACCTCACTTGTAATATACATGGGCAAGTGTTATTCCCGGTAAAGATTACAATTATGTGTTGCTGAATAATTAGAAATTATTATAAATAAATTATTTCATTCCCAATAGTGGTTGGATACTATCACAATAGAGTGGATTTCAGGCACATCTCTTAGTCTGTCAATATGCCTGTTCCCAAAATTCTCCTACAGATTTGCACTGATTTGAATAAATTTTGTCAGAACAGATGAAGCTAAACATTTCTGACATAGTAGTTCCAATTTTTTTTTTTTGAGCAAATTTTATTACAAAATTGATTTTGACACTAAATTTGGCCTAATTGAGAAAATCATAATCTATAGTAGTGTAATGTAGTGCGTGCCTATTTTTGTGCCTCTCTGCTTGCCAGCCTACCTACCTGACTGTCACATACACTGCCAGCCTGCATGCAGTTCTTTTCATTGCCATGCACTTTGCACTTTTTACTAGTGAGTGATACATGAACCGATAAAATGAGGTGAAGTGGCTTTATCAATGGAATTAGAGTGGCAGTGGCTTTATCTATGGAAAATAGAGAAAAATAGAGAATGCAATTGAAATGTTTCTGTTATCAAATCAACAGGATGGATTCATTAAAAAAAAAGAAAAAAAAAGATAGTTTAATTTACATCAGAATTATATTCACTCTTACTACCAAAACTCTCAACTCATGACCTTATCCACTCTCCTGTTTACAAGTATATAAACTAGCCTTACAGTAGACACAAATGTAGAAAGTGCATTTTTAAAGTTGTGATTACCTCTCTTGAATTTCTCTAAAAGACTCTCTTTAGGCACTTCTTCCAGAGATCAGGCGTCATTTTGTTGACCTTCTCCATTATTGACATGCCCCACTTCAACTTGAACATGTTCTCCAGTTTTGCCACTACTAGTATTTATTGGTCCCAGGTTCAACGCCTTGAATATGGAAGGTGCAGGGAATGACCACTCACTTCCCCTTTCATCCATTATTTAATCAGCCTTGGAGATCTTCTGAGGATGACCCTAACCTCCGCTCTGGAAAATATTACGTCCTGGTCGCTGTGGTCAACACTGGTCGTCATGGGTACACGTGTTTAAAAAAAAAATTTTTTTTAGCGCTATTTGGCTATTAAGGCGCTATTTGGGTGCAGTAAGACTCTTTACCGATTGGTGGTAGGGATGGCTATTTAAGCGCTATTTAGTTATTAAGGCGCAAATTGGGCGCAGAAATATACCCTTTACCGGAGTGTTGGGGAAGGGACCCGTGTGTTCTGCCTATATTAGTCGCTCAATAACGTTTAGCAATTGACCACAAATTCATATTCATAAAAGACCATGGTTAACCCCACCTACCGTGCTAGTCCCAGCAAGGGAAATTCTCCTGCAAATGGCCATTCTGAAGGAAATAGTCAGGCTGTGGGAATTTTCAGCTTGAAAGCTAGAGCACTATTTGTGGTCACCCTTATGGGTTGTAAAGATATTGTGTTAGCATTGAGACTGTGGTTATTCAACTCACAGCTGCTTTGGAACATCAAATAAGCTTTAATTGTATACCTCTCTATTAGTTTCTTTATGATAATGATGGGCAGAATCAATATCTTGCCACACATGCAATACCAGTTATATATCACTCCTTTCTTTGTTACAGGTTTATTCACGGTCATAAAAATATATTTAATGGCTGGAATAACAAAAACTTGTTTCTAAAATAGAGACACAACTTGGGATATTTCACATTTGAGATGGTGCTTCAAGACAGATGCTGCAAGAAATTGTTGAATAGCTGTAGTTAGTGATAGAGAGTGAAAGCATTTCTGTTGATGAAGCTCATTCTGTGAAAATGTTTATGTTAATAATGATAAGCTTTTGTATTAGTTTTCTTTTATGCAGATATAATCAACTTAAATTGGGAGAGATCAGTTGTCCATGCTGCTTCATCATAGTAATGTTCATATAAATATATGTGTACCAATAGTGGCATTAACATGAAATTTTACCAAGTCCCTTCAATGTAAAATTGCTAATTTCCTAGGCATGTATAATTCCAGTATATCACTGCAAAGTATCGAATAAACCCACTTCAATAAGATTTCAGCCAATAATGAGGGATTCAAGAAGGAGAGAATGAAAATGCCTAGAGTAATCATATATGGAGAGAAGTATGAAAGATATTTAAATATATACATCTTATAATAATTGAGCCTGTGATCATTATATATATTTTACTGGAGTACATGCTTTACAGAGGGCATACTTAACAGGCGGATTTGTCTTGCATGATGACACCTCTTCTTAGAAGTCAGGTTTTGCTGGAGGGTATGTCTTACAGGAACTCATGTATTACATGATGGCATGTTTTACAGGTGGACATGTCCAGCAGGAGTGCATGTAATAGCAGTGGACATGTATTATTGAAATTGCAGGCAGACATGTCTTGCAGTAGTACATGCAGTATGAGTGGACATGTATTGTAGAAATTTTACTGTAAGACATGTCTTATTGGAAGTCATGTTTTACTTAAGGGCATGTATTGTAGGAGGGCATATTTTGCTGTACGAGATGTCTTACTGGGGTACATGTTTTTACGGAAGGGTACATCTTACAGGATGATATGCAGGAGGGCATCTATTTCTGGAAGACATGTGTTAGTGCTGGCCATGTCTTTCATGAGAGTATGTGTCATGGCAGGACATGTGAAGCAGGTGAGCATATCTTGCAGGTCTATGCAGCAACAGCCTCTTAAGCTGCTGTGAGTTTGGGCATCTGAATTTTTTCTTGTACAGTAACTTTTTGTATGCTCTGAGATAAGCTTTCCAAGAATTTGTTTGAATAGTTTTTCTTGGGTATGCAGGTTTATTTTTGTGGTCTTCTTGGTTGCCCTTTTTTTTGATAAATCAATGGTTTTATGTATGTTTGACAAACATCCCTTCAACTATGGCATGTATGCACCAGCTTTAAGATTCATAGTTGGAATGTGCCAGACAATGATGGTGGGAGGTTTAGCTGTTACCATATACCAATGTAATCTTGGATAGAATAATTTTTATTTTAATACTATGTATGTGGTTCTTTTAGCAATAAGATCATTTGACACACTAGTTTAGCTTTCTTTCAACACTGACCCTCCTGTGAAACTTTTGATAGTCATAACTTAGGTTGTGCAGGAAATTAATTTTGTTTTACAGGAATAGTGGTGAGTTAAGGTTGAAGGAAGGGGGATGGTGGTTAGTGGGAGCACAGAATTCTGTATATCGGGCAGCTGTTGAGAAGCAGTTGTCTCTTGCAGCAATAGGATTTCATGGAACACTGCTTCCAAGTTCATAAATTTTTTCTTTAAATTATTGATAGGTTTTCATCTGGTCAAATTGGCAAGCCATGTTAAAGTGCATTAAGAGATCTTTGATGTGGTAGCCTGTGAAAGGCTATGCATTCCCTTTGATGGAAAAAAAATGGTGGAAAGGGAAGAACCTTTTTTTGGCTTCTTTCAGTTACTACACTTGAACAATGGGGTTTGGAGAAATGGGACACAGCCCAGGTTACTTTTGCTTACCCAAATATCGTATCTGCCAATTTTTAAGGGATCCTTACAGCCATTTTGCAGTTTATTATACACATAAATAAATAAATATATAAATATCATTAGCTTATTAGTATAAGATATACACTTATATATGCAGACACCATAACTGGACAAAGTGGCCAAATGGCTGAAAGAATTTGGATAAAAATTGGAAAAAGTAAATTATAATCTTTCATGCACATAGTTAAATTTGAATATAAGTAAAATATTTAGCATAAATTACTTATAATTCATATAAAGAAGATATCATCACTAAGTCTAAAAGTGTTAGCCCCAAGATCAGGTGAAATGCCCCCAAAAAAATTCACTTTAATATCAAGAAACTTCCAACAGCCAGGCACACCAATTAAATCACGAAACACCAGGGGAGCACCACTCACATCTTCAAAACATAGCTACCAGATATACACTGGGGCTACAAAACACTACATGTAAAGAATATCAGTTTGAAAAGAAAAAAAAAGGATTAGATTTAAGCATGGATTGGCTAACTAAACTTTAAGTGTGTTCATCCATAATGTAGTTTCATAGTTGATTGTCATGGATTAAATTAAGGTACCTCACCCTCCCCCCTCCCTTTTTTGAAGGTTGCCATGAATATTGTCTAGCCTATTCGAGCTGCGATCCAAAAGCAGGTGCAAAAAATTTTAATGCATAAAAAATTAATAATTAATATATACTTTATCAATGTTCATTGGAACAAACTTAAATAAACAAGGGAAAAAAAAACAAGATTGGAAATTTTAGTCCAAAACCCCACTCATATGATTTATGTTTTGAAACTCAATCATGACCAGAAGTTCAACTGGAGACATGTTGAAAACAACAACATTCTGAAGAAAGTAACTGTTGTAACAAAAAAACAAAACAAAAAACAACTTTAAAATAGCTTTTCATAAATAACATTCAATCAAAGAATAACATGAACTAAGGAAAAATATGGTATATATGAGGGCACACGCCCATAACACATAAAGGTTGGAAGCTTGCCAGTTCATACAATTCCCAATCATGGGTACTACATACGTCCCTTAGTGAATTCAAACATATGTGATACTGATGAATAGCTCGATCCCTTAATGGATACTTGTGGCCTAAAATTTCAGAGGGTAGGGTAGACTCATCTGCATTAGTGGTTGGTCCTTCTGCCTGTTGAACTGCTTCAGGCTTGTCCTCAGCATCCACAGCCTTAATTTCTACTGAAATGGTTGTGAAGTCAGGCTGGGTAGGTGCAGGTTCAGTGTGAAATGGTGGAGTAGAACTGTTGTAGAAGTAATGGTTGTGGGTATGTCAGCACGCTCCTTTAATTGGTCATGTGACACTTCCAGTGGTGGTCATCAAACACATCTACCAAGTAAGTCACCAGCCCCAGTTTCTGGATGATTTCACCAGGAAACCAAGTTGGTCCATGATGCCTATTCTTCACCATGACCTTCTGACTAACCCGCAGATTCCAATATACTGCCCGGAAATCATGCTGAGCTTCTTGCTGTGCCTGTTGTTGCATTACTCGATCAACAACTTCATGTTTGATCAGGTCCTATCTCATATGCAGTTTTCCACCAAGAAAGGGTTTACATGGAGCCATATAAGTTGTGGAGTGAGGAGTCAACCAATAAGAGAGTAGTAAATTCTGCAGACTATGAGTTAGCGTAAGACCATCATATTTACTGACCTTGATGGACTGTTTGAATGAGTGTACAAAACATTCTGCCTCCCAATTTGACACTGGGTGCTATGGTACACTTCTAGTGTGCTTAATTCCAAAATTTCTCAAAAATGCTTGAAAATTTTCTGACACAAACTGTGGCCCATTATCAGTCACCAGTTGTAGTGGTAAACCATAAGCCATAAATAGCTGATGTAAGACTTTAATTGTCCTGAATGCTGTTGTGCTAGTCATCTCACAAATTTTACCCTATTTGGAATGAGAATCAATGACAAGGAAAAATGATGTTCTCGTGAATGGACCAGCATAATTCAAATGTACATGCTGCCAAGGCTTGCTGTGCCATGACCAGGCTGCAGAGGTGCTGCAGGCAGTGTTTGGTTTGTCTTGTGGCAACACTGACACAAATTAGCCATTTCCTTAATCTTACCATCCAATCCAGGCCACCAGAAATGCCCACAGGCAAGAACTTTTATCTTCGACATGCCCAAATGATCATGATATAAGTCAGCGAGTAGTTGCTTCTGGAGAGATACTGGAATTATTACTCTAATTCCCCACAGTAGACACTGATTTTCAATAGAGATTTATTGTCTTCTGGAGTAGTATGGTTTAAGTTCTGGTGGAGGTGTAACAAGCTATCCCTATTGAAAGTACTGTAAAATGTTGTGAAGAGCGCTATCGCACTGACAGCCTTCTTGACATGCCTAGATGTGACACAAAGAGACTTTATCTGGTGAATCAGAAAAACTTTAATATCCACACCTCCTTCAAATTTTCCCTGTAATATCAATCAAGACAAACCATCTGCATCCCCTTGTTTATTTGTTGCATGGAATTCTATATATCAAAGTTGTATGCAGACAATTAGATAGCCCAGCGTTGTCAGGCTCATGCTAGGGAAGGAACACCTTTCTTGAGTCCCAGAATGGTAGTTAGAGGTTTATGATTGGTAATCAGAGTAAATTATCTCCCATACAAATCTGATGGAATTCCTGAACTCCAAATACAATTCCCGAGGTCTCCTTTTAAATCTGTACATAGTCGCACTCACTTTCCGACATCTGTGAGGCATAGGCAATAGGTTTTTCCTCCCCATTCTTGCAAACATAAGAAATGACTGCATCAACTCTGTGTGATGAAGCATCTGTTGCCATTCTTGTTGGCATAGTACTTTAAAAGCTTTAGTACAGAGTACATTGAACTGCAGTAGGTTAGTCTATGGTTTTATAATTATAGCTTAATTGGGAATGAATTTATGATAATAGTTCATAATGCCCAAGAATGAATGTAGTTATTTCACATTATGTGGTTGGGGAGCTTCAATCACTGCTTTAATCTTTTCATTAGAAGCATGCACTCCCTCATCATTCATCACTAGCCTCAAATAGTTTACCTGTGCTTGCAAAATGTGGTACTTTGACCTTTTCAAACATAGGCCATAAGTTTAAAGTCCCTGCAAGACTTGCTCCAAATTATGGAGGTGTTCCTCACGCATAGTACCAGTAATTAAAATATCATGAATGTAACATATTACCCATGGAATCTCCTCTAAAATGGTCTACATGATTTTCTGAAACAGTAGAGGTGCACTGGCTCCTCCAAAAGGTAACCTCTTAAATTTGTACAACCCTCAGTGAGTGTTAATTACCACCAGGTTTTGTGATCCTTCATCCAGCCAGAGTTGAAGGTTGGCTTGGGACCAATCTGAGGTTGTGAATTTTTTCCCCCAGCCAAAATTGCAAAAATATCCTGGGGTTTGGGAAATGGGTACAGGTCAACAGATAAAATTGGGTTAAGGGTCACCTCAAAATTTCCACATATTCTATATCTTCCATCTGATTTAGGCACAACCACTATGGGTGTTGCCCACTTACTATGAACAACCTTTTCCAGGGTTCCTTGAGCTTCCATATGATCCAGCTCCTCACCCACTGCTTCCAGAATGCCATAAGGTACCAACCAAGCCTTGCAGAATTTCGGTCTTGCCTCTCCATCGATCTTGAGTGCCCCTTCAAAGGGGTGTACAGAGCCGAGTTCCTCCTTGAATACTTCGCTATAGATAGCACAAAGCGGATCAATGCTAAAAATGGATTGTGTTAAACAGCTATAACACTAATTAACCAAAAAAAATCAAGCTGTAGTTGTTTCAGCTAATCCTAACACAAATGCATCGGCCCTCCTTCAATAACTCTCAGCATTGAGGACTTCAACTGTTCCCCATATTGGACTTGTACTCTCATCTCCTCCAGCACCTTCAGGTTCTCTTCTGTATAGGTCTGGAGTAATAACTGAGATTTCTGCACGCGTCACTCTGGTAAATATTTATGTTCGATCATTCCTGGGATGATGTAAAGTGCAGCTCCAGTATTTTACTTCCATCTGAAGAGGTTTGTCCTCAATCTGAATGTCCACAATAATGGGGTTATTTCCTGCCGAGTCAAACAATAAATAGGCTTTGCATAATCTTCAGTAGGAGATTCCTCTGTAGAATCATTAAAATTAACCAAATCAGTATTTTTATGCTGGCCTTGAGAATCCTCAGGATTGGAAATGGTCTTGGTAGAACTGAGGGCAACTCCAGCCTGGCACACTGTGGCATTATGCTCCACTTTCCTACATTTATGAAAAGTGGCTTTCAGAAATTTGCACTTGTTAACACTATAATTCGCTATGCCACACCTACAACAGCAGTTATCTTGAGAGATTTGGTGTACAAGTGGAGCACTTAGTTTGAGAGACCTTGATTTTTCTAAGCAACCTCTATGCCCTGGGCAATTTCTATGGTTTTATTCAAAGTCAGGTCCAATTCTGGCAACAGCCTTCTCTGTATGCTCTCACTCCTGAGGTCACAAGTTAACCTATCCCTGAGAGAGCTTCCTTGAAATATGCTTGAAAATTGCAATAAACAGCCAGGTGTCCTAATTCAGCAAGGAATTCAGCAATAGATTCCTGGAGAGTCTGAATTCTTTGGTAAAAATGGAATCGCTCAGCTTTAAGTACCAGGCTTAGGTTCATAGTGCCTTTTTAGCGTATCTGCCAGCCAGTCATAGGGGACTTCCTGGGGAAGTTCTGGAGCTAAAAATTTCACAAAAGTGAGTATGTACTCATACCCATAATGCTAAGAAACACCAGAACCGACTTTCAGCTGCAACCTTAATAGCTTAGAAAAGAAACGTCATCCATTCAAGATACATGGAAGTTCCGTCACTGTCAGGGTTAAATTCCCTAAAAAAACCACATCACTTTGCAGGAGATCCCATCCTCCTATCCAAAGTTGTAACTCAGAATAAACTACTTAAAAATGGCTTTTCATAAATAACATTCAATCAAGGAATAACATCAACAAAAGAAAAAAGTGGTATATATGAGGGATCATGCTTGTAACACACAATGGCTGGAAGCTGGCCAGTTTATACAATTACATCACATTCATAACTTAATAATTCCCAATCACAGATACTAAAGTAAGTATGAGGGGGGCCAGGGGGCGAAAAGCAACTACAAAATTTTAATAATTAAAAATAAAACATAAAACGACAACATGCCACTCATACTTGCAGGTGCTATATACATCTCACAAGCCAGTTCATTCAGTAGTCATAGAACCAAAAATTAATGTCACCTTGGTCACACTAAACCATTAAGTGGTACAGATAAAAATAACCCTTCAGGCATCTCCTTAAATCCAAGTGACATAGGTAACTAAGGTATCTTAAATGAGCGTATGCAGCACCAAAAAAGGCAAGCTGATCCAAATGCGAATTCTGAAATATTGCTTATAATTTCTATTTACACTTAATTTAATTTTAATTTTCTATATCTATAAAAGATGTCTGTCTGTCTGTCTGTCTGTCTGTCTGTCTGTCTGTCTGTCTGTCTGTCTGTCTGTCTGTCTGTCTGTCTGTCTGTCTGTCTGTCTGTCTGTCTGTCTGTCTGTCTGTCTGTCTGTCTGTCTGTCTGTCTGTCTGTCTGTCTGTCTGTCTGTCTGTCTGTCTGTCTGTCTGTCTGTCTGTCTGTCTGTCTGTCTGTCTGTCTGTCTGTCTGTCTGTCTGTCTGTCTGTACCATCATTCTGGCCAAACCTGAGGATGGATTTCTCTGAAACTTGGCATAATGATAGGTTTTGACCCATCTTAAAACATGGGCTAAAATTTTGAAAAGTGGCTACCATGGTAATGAGAAAAAGCCAAAAATGGTGTTTTTTACCATAAAAACTCTAGGACTAACAGATCTAAAACTTGGTATGTATATATAACTTCAATTTGGGATTAACCTGGGCTGGGTCCCACTTTGCCACACCTCTTCCTTTCCCTGTGTAACACAAAAATGTCAAACATGGTATTTCAGCAACAAAAAAACCCTGAGGGAGTTAGACCAATGAACCCATATATATTTGGAGTTGATATAATCTGTGGAACATTTTAAGTACATGTATAAGACCACACTCTATACTGTTTCAATGTCAGGCCAAAAAAGACCATAAAATGGTATTTGACCAGGCAAACCCTTGGAAGAACAAGACTTAATATATGGTATGCATAAACAACTTAATGTTTGGAGTGGCACGGGCAGAATTCCTCCAGGCTTCACCTCCTTCCATTGGTGTGTAAAATGAAAAAGTGCCAAAAAAAGATATTCTGAATAACGCTTGGACCAATGGAGTTATATCTATGAACACACTTTAATATATATTTTGGTTCATGAATATGTGTGTAGGCAACACAGCTAAACACTGAGACTAGAAGGGCTGAAATTCAGCATGTACTCTCTAAGAACTTGGGTGAGCATTTTTAAACACATGTGGGCATGGTAATGGGTGTACTTTTGTCATAGCCACACCCACACTCATTTATGTACTCATCAGGCTGAAATAGGGCATATGGAGTCCAAGTATCCCGGTGAGCATTACTAACTATGATTAGGTGTGGCAATATGTGTGGTTTAGTATTAGCACACAGGATATAGTTTTGGCTGCCTAAAGCTAATTAAAGGGCTAACCATGCTGAAGTTTGAATGACTTCTATAATGCTACATGTTGAAATTGGCCAGGCAATGCTGGGTATATGCTGCTAATATATATATATATATACACAGTATATATATATATACTCATCCAATCATTTCATAGGAGATTGCTAGGCAGACACCAAATTTTGCTATACAGACCAGACTCCTTGCTTTGATTTTGGAATTAGGAAACCCTTTGACATGGCATCATGACTCTAAGACTTCATACTAAATGGTTCAGTGAAGGAAGTCTACTCTTGCCACCAATAGTTTCGTAAGGTTTGTAGCATTTGGAGACCACTGCCAGCCAACATATAATATTTGAAATGGCCAAACATTTTATTCAGACTGAAAGGACAATCACACAATGAATGGCAATTACCAAAATGAAGTGCGCTTCTAAAAAGGGCACTGTCAGGATAAATTGCTCCACCAATACAAGTGTCTGCCACTCAGGCATACCAATCTTATTGAGGGACCTTCAAATTCCCCACAACTTCACCACAACATGGGGGTAAGTATCATCATCCTCTGTAACTGTGCAATATACTGTGTCCCTGATACCCATACTGCCAATTCTGCTTCATAACTTGTCTATGCGCTTTCGAACAGTCTTGCCATTCTCCAATGGGATAGTGTATAATATTGAATTTTGAAATCTTGTCACTTTCCCTGGTAACCAAAGTGATCCTTAACTACAATTTCCTGTATACACCATGTCAACAATGTAAAATTCTTGTGATTTAGAGTGAGTATCAATACCCTTGCTTTTTATGCTTCTGACTTTGTCAAGCTTTCGTACTGAGATCTGGGTGCAAGTCATCCAGTTGAGACGTCAGGTATTGTCTATACATTAACTGAACTGGTGATACACCTATGCTGCATTTGGGGGTGAATTAATACTTGAGAAGAAAGTGTGACAGCTGAGTTTCCAGTTATGCATGCTTGAGTCTCTTCATAGCTTCTTTGAATGTATGTACAACACTTTCCTCAAGACAAATAGATGCTGTATGATATGGAGGAGTCAGTACATGCTTCACTCCATTCTTTTCAGGAACTATACCAGATCATCATTGGTGAATGCAGCAGCATTATCAAAAACTATTACCTTAGTTAAATGAAGTGATGCAAACAATTGTCTCAAATACTTAATATGGATAATGATGTGACTGAGTTTGTCATGTACACTTTCATCCATATGGAATGCACATATACCATAATAAAAACAATATTTTGATAAAACATCCTGCATAATCAATGTGAACTCTCATCAACAGCATATTAGGCCATAACTATGGGTATAGCGGTGCTACTGGAGCTGACTTCTCATTAACCTGACACATTCAACACAATTTTATGCACCTCTCCATCTCTTTGTCAATATCAGGCCACCAAACATACCCTCTACCAAACAGAGTGGGCTTCATATAACATTCTCAATACCTGGGCCTTACCTTCAGGTGGTACTATTACTCTGTTTCCACACAATACACACCATCTTCAGCACTTAGCTCATACTTCCTTCTTATATACAGGCCATATTGTTCCTCCTTGCATGTACATGAAGCAAGCCATCCTGAAAGAATCCATCCCTTAACTCTGGATAAAGTGGATCACAATCAATCCAAGTTTGGATCCATCCACCAAATACAGGAGAAGTATGAAGGTATTACATAAGATGAATAAATTCTGCAGGTCTAAGTGAATTTTCATTGGAAAGCATCTGCATTGGCATTATCTTTTCTATCCTTAAATTGAATAGTGTAGTCGTGTGCTCCCAAGGTGAATGCCCACCTCTGAATGTGTCCAGAGGCAATTGTTTGAGTTTCTTTTTACTCCATGAAGATGTGTGTTAGAGGCTTATGGTCTGTTTTTTAACTCAAAATGCCTACAATAGAGTTACTGGTGGTATTTCTTAATAGCGAATATGATAGCTAGATAGCTAGTGCCTCTGTCATGCTCTGAATACTTCTGCTCTGCTGTGGTTAGTGTTCGAGATGCAAACTCCACAGGTCTCTTGTCACCATTAGCCATCTTATATAATAGGACAACAGACCCCTGATCTTGTCAAATGCTTCCTCCTGGGTTTTATCCCACATTCACTCCTTACTCTATAGTAGTTACAATGGTGAAAGTGTTATAATAATTTATTAATCAAAGATAAGATATCAGTTCTGTCACATCATGAGGAAAAGGGGCCTCAAGTATTGCTCTGACTTTTAAATCTGATGTGCACAGTCCTTCAGCACTAATGATATGGCCCAAATACTCAACAGAAATCAAGAGAAACACATTTTCCCTTCATTAACATCATCCCAGCTTCATGAGGTCTACATAAAACTTAGCCAAATTATTATTTTGATGCTCATTCTTTGCATAACCTGTGAGCAGAATATTGTCAATATACACATGCACACCTGGGACACCTTGAAGACAATTCTCCATTACACGTTGGAAAATTGAGAGTATTGATGCCATAGAAAAAGGCAATCTGTAGTATCTAAATGACCCCTTGTGTATGATGGTTGTGGCCTACTGGCAGAACTCCTCTTTTCAAGACATCTTCCCACCTTCAAGAGAAAGAAACAAGTCTTCCTTTCATGGAATAGGGCATTTATCCAACATTTCTGCACTATTTATCATGATTTTTTAATTTCCACAAATGTAAACATTTCCATCACCTTTCAATGATGGTATGATGGGATCAGCCCAATCTAAAATTGTACAGTTTCGATTGAATCTTGCTCCTGGATACGCTCCAACTCTGCTTCTACCTTTGACTGTAAGGCAAAAGGGACTGATCTGGCTTTGTAAAACTTTGGTGTAGCCTTAGGGTAACGGTATATCTTAGCTGTTATTCCCTATACCATACCAAGCTCATTCTAAAAACCCATACTGTATTTATCTAATACATCATGCAGTTTGCAATTAGTATTCACCTTGCATATTTGTTGCCAATCCAATATTATCTCTGCTATCCAATTCTTCCCGAGCTATTTTGGTCCCCTACACTGGGTGAAAATCAGTGTTAGGGTAGCTCTTTGTATGTTTTACATTTGCATTCATAGAGCATACAATCAAAAATAGCTCTCCAGTGATATAAACAGCTTAGCCTAGGATTTCTGAAGCATTTCAGAACTGTCCTGCATCTGATAGATAAACTCCTCACTGGTGAGAGATACAAACAAATCAGTATCGAGTTCCATCTCCAAATCCTTGTTATTCAACATGATCTTGACCATAAGTGGTTTATGGGGGAGGGGGTATTGTGTGAAACTCATGGATTTGGAGGCTACTTGTCCCAGACACATAAATAAATCAGAATCTCCTGCAATATCCCATCAAAACATTGAAGGGCTATTGATGACAGACTTCCATTTAAAGCTTACAGCTCATCTGGATTTTTTAGCTTGGGGCCAAAAAAATAAAAAAGATGGACTAGTCAAGCCTAAAAAAAAAGAGAGAATTTTTGTTGGTAATGATATTATGTGCAGTTGGATGCCTCTGCACAAATGCCTTTGAACAAATTTTATTTCCAAAATGTTTGGGAGAGATGGTCATAAGGGGAATACCAGGAGTATGAGGTAAAAGGCACAGAGAACTTGTGCTATAATTCTGATATAGGTGGGCAGATCAGATTCAACTCCATGGTGCCAATTTCCATTCAGATCGGTCCACAAATTAGCTTTTGGAATAAAAAACAGCTTCCTGTGGGTGTGTCTATGCTGAAACCAAACCCTACATGCTTGATAATGCTCATACAGTTTGTTGGAAGACACTTGTCAATTTCTGTTTAGTTGGCCCAATTACTTTCGATATCAAAATAGCTTCCTGAGTATGTGGCTATAACCAAATAACAACCAATGTGATCAATAACGCTTACCCGATTCTTGGGGGCCACATGCCAAATTTCTGCCTGGTTGGTCCTTTAGTTAACTTTTGATAGCCCAAGCAACTTCCTATGGCTGTGGCTTTGATATTCTGCACCCACTTCCATGATATGCTCGCCCACTACTTATAGTTCATATGCCAAGGTTCAGCCTGATTGGACATTTAGTAGGCTTTTGACAGTCAAAAAAAAATCCTGTGGTGTGGCCTTGAACAAATCACACTTACTAACTGACCCACATGTGACTAATAATCTTCACCCTGTCACTTGGACATCACATGCCAAATTTCATCCCAATTGGTTCTTTAATTAGTCAAATATACTTCACGTTGGTGACGCTATAAAAATACCACACCCAGTTTAATAATGCTCACCTGGTTGCTCGTGGTTCATATGCCAAATGTTGTCCCAATTTATCACACATGCTCAATCATGCTCACTCAGTTCCTGGAAACTTCATGCCAAATTTCAGCCTAGTCAGCCCTTTGATTAGCTTTTGATAGAAAAAACAACTTCCTGTGCATGTGGCTATAGCCAAACCACATCCAGTATGGTCAATAATGCATACCCAGATACATGGAGTCCACACACTAATTTCGATCTGATTGTACTTTTGTATAGACTTGGCAGCCAAAACGACTTTCTGTAAGTGTGACTATGACAAAACCACACACATTATCACATTCACAATGTGACTAATAATGTTTACCTGGTTACCGGGTGACCACATGTCAAATTTCAGCCTGATAGGCCATTCAATTACCTTTTTTCAGCTAAAACACTTCTTGTATGTGTAGCAATTAACAAATCAAACCATTGACAAACCCATATATGATTAAAATATTTATCAGTTACATGGAGATCACATGCCAATTTACAGCCTGGTTGGTCCTTCAAATAGATTTTGACTAACTACCTGTAGGTGTGGTTATTACAAAACCACACTCATTGCCATTCCCACATAGGGTTATTAACACTCACCCAATTACTTGGAAACCACATGACAAAATTTGGCCCGGTTGATCCTCAATTAGCATTTAGCAGCTAAAACAACTTCCTGTGAGTGTAGCTTTCCCCAAGTCACATCCATTAAGACACCTACATGTGGTTAATAATGTGCACCCAGTTATGTGGAGTCTATATGTCCAAATTTTGCTTTATTGGTAGATAAATTTGATTTTGGTAACCAAAATAACATCCTATAGATGTAGCCCTTGTAAAACCACACATACCCATGCTTAATTATGTTAACCCTTATATTTGGAAGCTACAAGCTAAATTTCAGCCAGGTTTCTCCTCTGATTAGCTATTGATAACAAAACATCTCCTGGTGGGTGTGGCTATAGTCAAACCACACCCAATGTGTCTAATAATACTTACCCAGGTATTGAAGACTATATGCTTAATTTTGGTCTGATTGTATTTTTGATCAGCTTTTGTAAGCCAAAAAAATGCGGTGGTTGTGGCTATGAATAAACCACACCCATTACCACCCGCACGTGTGCAGAACAAAGCTGAACCAATTACTTGGAGTCCATATGTCAAAAACCAGCATGATTGGTGCATAAATTAGTTCTTTGCATCCAAAAATACTTCCCATTCGTGCGGCCATGACAAAACCAAACCCACATATGTTTAATCATGCTCACCCAGTTCCTTTGAAACCATATGTTAAATTTTATCATGGCTGGTCCTTTGATTGGCTTTTGATAGCAAAACCATTTACTGCAGGTGCGGCCATGACCAAACCACACCAATTGCCACACCAACAAATGCCTAATAGTTCTTTGTACATTTTGGGTTGTTTTTTCGGTGTGACCCACATTCAAAATTCATCATACCTGCTATTATTGAGTATCTACCATCATAAAGAATGCCCAAAAATAGAAACTGACAATGCGCTGTGGGCCATGGTCACATGGGAATCAGCCCACACTGCTTTCAGAGCGTCAATGTTTAGCATGGCATGCTATTCCTCCTAAGCATGGTAGCTGACGAATTGAAAATCACAGAACAATGCAGTTTGATGAAGTAGAAACATCAAAAATGGCCATTTTAGGCATATTTGCAACATAAATAATATGCCCATGCATGGGTAATTCAATAGAAGGTGATGACTATTTCAGTTTCCAAAATATCAGGGGACCTTCAGGAGGGTGGTTGTTTTTTCTGTGTGACCCACTTCCAAAATCGTCATACTTGATATTATTGAGTATCTACAACTCACGGATGGACCTGTAGTGGACCACCATATAATAATTTACCTAATTTACCATTGGATTAGTCCAGCACACCTCTCAAGTCTCATCATTGGGGGGGGGGGGGGGGGGGGGGGGGGGGGATATTGCATGAAACTAATGGATTTGGGGATTTTCTTCACCAGACACCAAAATAGATCAGAATCTCTCACAAAATCACACTAAAATTGGGTTGGCAATGATATTGTGGGCAGTAGAATGCCTCTGCACAAATGCCTTAGAAAAAAATTTTATTTCTAAAATGTTTAGGAAGATGGTTATAAACGCAAATACCAGGAATACAAGGGAAATGGGACAGACAATTGTGCCATTATTGTGTTATGAGTGGGCAGATCAGATTCCACTCCTTAATGCCAAATTTTTTACAGATCGGTCCAAAAGTTAGTTTTTAGGGGGCCACGTGCCAAATTTCTGCTTGGTTTGTCCTTTACTTAATTTTTGGCAGGCAAAGCAACTTCGTGTGTGCGTGGCTTTGACAAATCACACCCACTCCCATGTTGCACTCACCCCATCACTTTTAGTCCTTACGCCAAGTTTCAGCCGATTGGTCCTTTCATTTGCTTTTGACAGTCCAAAAAAATTCCTGTGGGTGTGGCCATGATGAAACTACGCCCACTGACCGACCCCTATGGGGTCAATAGTCTTCACCCTGTCACTTGGAGATCATATGCCGAATTTTATCCCAATTTGTCCGTCCTTTAATCTGCCAAATTTACTGCCCATTGTTGTGGCTATGAAAATACGTACACCCAGCAGCTTGCAGTCCATATGCCAAATTTCGTCCAGATTGGTCCACAAATTAGCTTTTGGCATGAAAGAAGCAAAAGTTCATGTCGATGTGGCTCTGATGAAGCAACACTTCATCACCACACCCACACACGCTCAATCAGCTCACCCAGTTTCTTGAAAACTATGTGCCAAATTTCAGCCTAGTTGGTCTTTTGATTAGCTTTTGAGAGAGAAAAAACAACTTCCTGCACGTGTGGCTATAGCCAAACCACACACAATGTGGTCAATAATGCTTACCCAGTTACTTGTAGTCCACACACCAAATTTCGGTCAAATTAGTCTAGTGAATACACTTTGGCAGCCAAAACAACTTTCTGTAAGTGTGGCTATGACAAAAGCGCACACATTACTACGTCATGCTCACCAGGTTACCAAGAGGCCACACATGAAATTTCGGCCTGATAGGCCCTTCAATAACCTTTTGTCAGCTAAAACAACTTTTTTTATGTGTGGGATTACCAAACCAGACCCATTGACACACCCTTGCATGGTTAAAAATATATTTATTGGTTACTTGGAGACCACATGCCAATTTAAAGCCTGGTCAGTCCTTCAATTAGCTATTGGTAGTAAAAGTAACTACCTGTAGGTGTGGCTATGAACAAACCACACCCATTGCAATTCCCACATGAGGTTATTAACACTCACCCAATTACTTGGAAAAAACATGCCAAATTTTGGCCTGGTTGATAATTCAATTCGCCTTTAGTAGCTAAATGGACTTCCTGTGAGTGTAGATACCTATAAAGAACATCCGTTGACTTACCCACATGTGGTTAATAACATTCACCCAGTTACGTGGAGTCTATGTGTCAAATTTTAACATAATTGGTACATAAACTTTTTCTTAGCAGCCAAAATAACTCCCCGTAGGTGTAGCCCTTATCAGACCACACCCACACATGCTTAATTACGCTAAGCCTTATCTTTGGAAGCTATAAGCTAAATTTCAACCAGGTTGCTCCTCTGATTAGATATTGGTAGCCCAACTATTTCCTGTAGGTGCGGCCATGACCAAACCACACCAATTGCCACGCCCCGAACATGCCTAATAGCGCTCACCCGGTTCCTTGCAAACCACAGGCAAAATTTCTGCATGGTTTGTCCCTTCATTTGGTTTTTAGTAGTGAAACAACATCTAGTGGGTGTGCCTATTGCAAAACCACACCCACATTTTTTTTATGATACTTACGGCTACTTGGAGACTGCACGCCAATTTTGGGCCAGATTGGTCTTTTTAATTTGCTTCGGTAGCCAAAACAATTTTCTGCTGGGTGTGGCTATGTATAAAACCACACTCATTACTACACACACACCTGGGTTTCTAATTTTCACCCAGTTATTTGGAGACAACACGCCCAAATTAGGCATTTTGGTGAGAGGGTTTGGCCGTGATGCCTGGAAATACACACCTCATAATTCAAGGAAAGGTGAAAAAATGGAGTGAATCAAAGAAGAAAATGGGGGGGGGGGGGGGGGGGGTGGGTGGTTTTAGTCAGCCAAAATCAATCCCACATTTTAAAAAATTCACTAAAGCTTAGTTAAAAAAGTAAATAATAATCCAAACTTTTAGTGAAGTGTGTAAGGGAAAAAAGGTGGCCTTTTGTTAAGGTAATGAAAGGTAATAATTTTGGGGAGCAGAATTAAATAGGGAAGGCTTCAGTCCACTTAGGTTTGGAAACAGCTGTTTCTCTGGGGTTGTGGGGGAATGTATACATACATAACTAAGTTCAGCTTGCCACTTGTGCATACCAACTAACCAACCTTAAGATTTATGAGCAATCTACTAAGCTTTTTTTTTTTTTTTTTTTTTACAGACTACTGCCTAAAATACACCTTAGTTTCATTGTAGGCAAACATTTTATTCTTGCATTTTGAGGCAGTAACCAAGTTAAAAGCAACCATAATTTTTACAAGCATGTTTTTGTTAATTTTTAAAAAAGTTAAATCATTTATCTGTGTTGTTTCATCTTTCCCCCCCCCCCCCCCCCCAAAAAGGCCATCTCTAATTTTCAAATTAAGCTTTAAAAATTCCTGTGGTTAGTTGAGTTGGTAGAGCAGCCTCTGTGCACAGCTTTGTTGTGGGGGATCATAATTCAGTTATGAAAAGCCTGTCCTACACAACTGTGCTTATATATATGTATATATATAATAACTGCCATGCATTCCATTGGACTGCAAGTATCTATAACTATTCATTAGGAATAGTAAGCCAACCAGAGAATCTAAATGGAAAGGTGGCCTGAGGCTTCCACAAGATTAAGTCTAACATGCAGTGGAAATAAGCTTATGTTAAAGAATGTAGTTAGTGAATCAGGCATGGCATGATCAATGCATTCAGACTATACTAACAGGAATCCTATCAGAGCAATAAGAGGAAAAAAGATATGCCACTGAAAAGTTCAAGAAAGAAATGAAAAATTTTTTTTCTTTTTAGTGATTTCCTCTTTACACCAATTTCATCATTTTTAAAGTTGACAAAGAAATCTGTAAAATTTATGTTATTTTAGGCATTAAATTCTTTTTTTTTTAATAATCCCCTGTGTTACTACTTACTGCCCCTGAAATCATGTGGTTAGAAGAGGTTTAGCTTTTGAAAAATCTAATTTTGTATATTTTTCACAGGATTTGGCATATTTCCAATAAGAAATCAGGCAACAGAAAGACCAATGCTCGGTAGAAGGTATGAAAGCTACAGCTGTATGGCTGACTGATCAATGCTTCAGTGGGTGTGTGCAAGAGTTCTCTTGCAATCTGTTGTTTCATTCTCTGTTTCATTATATTTATATTATATTTTCTAGCCCTGCTGCTCTTTCACTCCATGAGATCCTTAAGAATGCCCAGAAAGAGAAGCCAGCATTTTCAATTTGTCAAGATTTAGCCACATTTGTACTTACTCCCTTTCATTCTATTACTTATCCTGCCCTCCCCTGCCTATGCAGTACACTCTGTGGCCTGAGTTACATTTTTGACATTTTAGCCTGAAACACACTGAGGAAGAGGTGTGATCAGGTGTAACCCAGCCCATATCCACAGTTTGGATTATGTCCCTTTTTGGCTTGTTTTACTGACACACATAGAGGAAGAGGTATGGTAGTTGGGACACAGCTCATGTCGCTCGCATAGTCATTGTGTGGTATGACAAAATTTTGATTGGTAATGATAATATGTGCAGTTGGATGCCTTTGCACAGATGCCCTTGAACAAATTTTATTTCTAAAATGTTTGGAAGAGATGAACATAAGTGGAAAATCAGGAATCCAAGATAAATGGCACAGAGAACTTGTGCTATAATTCTGTTATGAGTGACAAATCAGATTCTACTCCATAATACCAAATTTCGTCTGGATTGGTTCATAGATTAGCTTTTGGCATAGACAAAAACAACTACCTGTGGGTGTGGCTCTGATAAAACCACACCCCATATGCTTGATAGCACTCACCCATTTGCCAAATTTCTGTCTAGTTGGTCCTCTAATTTGATTTTGATAGCAAAATGACTTCCTGTGGGTGTGGCCATAATAGAACCACACCCAATGTGGTCAATAATGCTAACTCGGTTACATGAGGACCACATGACAAATTTCTGCCTGATTTGTATATAAATTAGCTATTGGTAGCCAAAACGACTTCCTTTGGGTGAATGATAAACCTGCACCGATTGCCACTCACACGCATGCTTAATAACGCTCACCTGGTTCCTTGGAAAATGCATGCCAAATTTCAGTCTGGTTGGTATTTTGATTAGCTTTTGATAGATAAACAAGTTTTTATGGATGTGAATATGGCCAAATCACACCCAATGTGGTGAATAATGTTTACCTGGGTACTTGGAGGTCACACCTCAAATTTTGACCTGATCTGTCCTATAATTTGCTTTTGGTAACCAAAAATATTTCTTATGGGTGTGACTTTGACAAAAACTACACCCACTACTATACCCACATGCATTTATTAATGATCACACAGTTACTTGGAGACCACATACCAAATTTCGGCCTTTTTAGTTGAAGGGTTTGGCCGTGATGACTAGACACACACATACGAACATACATACACATACCTATACCCACCTACCCCCTCACACGTGCACGCATGCAAGCATGCACACACACACACACATACTAACAGCATATACCCGGCATTGCACGACCAATGCCCGCATGGAACATTATAAAAGCCACTAAAATTTTGGCCTTGTTAGTATTTTAATTTCCTTTTGGCAGCCAAAATGATTTCCTGTTGGTTTGGATGATACCAAACAACACCCACATGGCGCAGTTATTAATGCTCACTCAATTACTTGTACTCCATGTGCCAAATTTCAGCCTGATTGGTCCATAAATGAGTTTTTGGTAGGCATAATGATGTCCTATGGGTATGGCAATGACCACACCACACCCATTAACACACACGTCATTAATAATGCTGACCCAGTTTCTTGGAACCTCACTCCACATTTGAATCTGATTGTTCATTGGGTTAGCTTTTGATAGGCAAAACAACTTCCAGTGGGTGTAGCTCTGGCCAAATCACACCCATAAGTGGTTAATAATTCTTTCTCGGGTACTTGTAGACCACACATCAACTCTTTGCCTGATTGGTGTCTGATTAACTTTTTTCAGCGATAATATTTTCCTCTAGGTATGGCCATTACCACACTCACATGTGTTTAATAATGCTCACTCGAATTCATAGAGAGCACATGCCAAAATTCGACCTTTTTGGTGTCAGTGTTTGGCTGTGATGCCTAGACACATGCATGCAAACATGCATACATACTTATGAACCAGAATGTATTTGAAAATGGATTCTTGGATATAACTTTTTAGGTCCAATCTTTATTCAGAAGTTGTTTTTTTTTGGCACTTTTTCTCTTTACACACCCATGAAAAGTGGTGTAGCCAGAAGGGATCCCGCCATATTACTCCCAAAGTCAATTTGTGTATGCATACCATATTTTATGCCTGCCGCTCCAAGGGTTTGCATGGCCGAAGTAAAATTTTTGGCTTTTTGGGGGGCCTAACATGGACACAGAAATAAGTGTGGTCATATGCATGTACTTAAAATATTCCCCAGATTATATGATTCCAAATATATATGGGTTCATGGTCTAACTCCTTACGTTCAAGTGTTTTTACTGATATACAGTTTTTAGCATTTTTAACCTTACACAGGAAAAGGAAGAGGTGTGGCCAGGTAGGTCTCAGCCCATGTAACTCCTAGAGTTTAGTTGCACAAACATCAAATTTTAGATCTGTAGCTCTAATCATTTTTGTGGGGAAAAAATTTTTTTTTGGCTTTTTCTCATTACCACGGTAACCATTTTCTGGGTTTTAGCCCATTTTTAAGTTGGATCAAAACCTATCGTCATCCCAAGTTTCAGACAAATCCACTGACAGGTTTGGCCAGAATGATGGTACAGACCAACCGACCGACCGACCGACCGACCGACCGACCGACCGACCGACCGACCGACCAACCGACCGACCGACCGACCGACCGACCGACCGACCGACCGACCGACCGACAGATAGACTAACAGACAGACAAACAGATAGACATTTTTATATACATAGGAGATATATGAGAGTATGGTAGTACTCTCTAAGTAGAGATGATCACCACAAAAAAAAGTGGACTCATTGACTAATACAACATGAAAGCTTCACTTTCTCTGCTATGGCTCAAACCTATGTCACAAAACCCACCTGCAGTCCATTTAAGCTGCAACACAAACTACCAAGATAGTTTCTGCCCTCCAAATCAATAGCTAAAGTAGAAAGCGGAGATTTGTCAAAATCACGAATGTTCTCCATCTTTCTTCTTATTATTTATTTTCTTCAATTCCAGGGCTAGACCCTAGCTGGCTACAGCAAATCATGTAATAGTTATACTAACAGCTTTCTATTTCTTTGGACTAGGTCCATGACCACTTCATATTTATCGCCATGCTAACGAACTACTGAAGTATATCCCAGACTAATTGCTGCATTTTGACACTGCCAGTTCGTCTACATGCACAATTTAAAATTAGTTCATACAAGGACTATGAATATCATTAAATAAAAATTTTATAAAGGGTGTGGAGTCCCAACTTTGAGATAAAGAAACTACACTTCCAAATCTTAAATGTAAGCCAAATTCTTTAGCTAAATTTGTTACAGTTAGCCATAGCATTGTTATAGCTATCTAACTGTTACTTCATTCTGCTTTTGGCAGTGAGCCTCTCTGAAGCTCTACACTACTAACTGAGCTTCTACTATAGCCACATTAATATATATGTATATATATGTATGTATGTATATATGTATATATATGTATATATGTATATATATGTATATAAATGTATATATATATGTATATATATGTGTGTGTATATATATATATATATATCTTTGACAGTGTGAAAAAAATAAAGGAAACAAGTGAAAGTAAAAAAAATTAAAACTGGTAAGTATGGATGACGTGTCAGCAAAAAGTGCAGAAATAAGAATACTGTGACATTGTATGTTACAAAATTCCCTATTTCACTGATTTCATATTCTCATGTAATGTGTAAAATGTGATGCCCCACTTCTTCATTTTGCTCATAGCTAGCTCGTGCAGAATAATTACTCTAAGTTCACAGGAATTTCGCAGCTATCGTGTAGAATTCTAAGGTCACAGAATCAATGAAGCAAGTAATTTTGTAGCAAACACTGTCACAACATTCTTGTTTCTGCACTTTTTGCTGACACGTCATCCCTACTTACCAGTTTTATTTCAAAAAAATTTTTTTTTGGACTTTCACTTGTATATATATATATATATATATATATATAACATTATGTAGAACTGTTTTGCAATTTTGCATGCCATATAATACTTGAGAATGTGGAACACTTAAACATGTCACGAAGTATATCATTGGAAAGCATTTGAATTAAACTTTCATTTCGCAATAAGAATAAGGGTAGGGGGTGAGCAACACCCCCCCCCCCCCTCCAAAAGAGTCCCTCTTTTAAAAATCCTGGCTACTGGCCTGATCGAAGAGAAAGTAAGCAATTTGTGGAAACCCTTAACATATCCCAAATTTTAGTAGATTTTTATGTCCCAGAGTACACCTTACTTACTAAACTATGAAAAAAAGGTTACAAAAGGAATTCTTTATATCTGAGACCAAGAGAGAGGCAATAGAGTTTTGGCAGAGAAGAAAACCTGCAGCAATTGAAATTATGGGGTGGCAAGTGAAATTATAGGGAAGTTAGGAGCGAAGAAATTTTTTTGGGAAACAGATGGAGAGCTAAAAACAGCTGTAGGCATTGGCTGAACTAATAACTTAAATGAAATTATTAATGAAATTAATGTGATTTTTAGCTCACTTGGCTGCAAAGAGTAGAGTGGTCAGAATATATAATAAAGCAATACCCTAAGATTTTGAGCAGTTTTCTATCCAGGCCTAGGGCTAGGGCTAGGGCTAGGGCCAGCTAGTCATTTCACCTTTCATCTTTATCCCATTTTATATTGATAGGCTAATATTCCATTATTGTGTCTTCAATCAATATCAGTCTACACTCCAAACTATTTAGAATGATATTTTAAGCAGCAATTGGGGTCCATAACATTCAGTTCTTCTTTTCTTCGTAAAGCTAGAAATTAAGTCCACTGTCCATATCATAGAAGTTGTGGGTGTGTGAGGGAGGCCCATCCCTCTCAAATCATTGCTAATGATCTTTGACGACAGAAGCACAGAAAATCATATATCAAACAGTAAAATAGGAGGTTGTGAATGATCCTGCACTGATAATGTAGTGTAAAATTACACTGTCCAAAATAACTGAAATATGATTCTTACCATAGGAGTTCTGCTGTATATAAGTACGAGCTATAGTATTCCAGTAGAAGATTAATACATTTCATTTCAGGGACTAACCTGAAACCCTTCCAATGCTCATTTTACTGAAGTGGGGCAAAGCCTCACTATAATGCTTACATAATACATTATATAATACATTATACAAACTTAACATGTTTGTTACTACAGGAGGCTCAAACCTAATGGAAAAATCACCCACAGGGCAGGTTTTCAATAGTTATTATTATTGAAGTAGTCTGTACTTAATTTAAATCTTCAGGTGGCATAATTCATTATAGGCAATGAAATTATTCCTTCATTGGTGTTGTATATATTTTTGACACTCATGACATGTACACATATTGGTGGATTAACTTCATCATTTTGGTAACATACTACTTCATTTATACTTTATTTAATTGCTCTCAATTTCCTCATAATGTGTTTCATCTTCACAATGATTTTTACCTATCTAACAGGCATCTTCCTATTTATGGATGTGGTTCCAATCATTGGAGCTGCTCCCAGAGAAAAAAATACTTGCAAGACCCATTGTTAAATCAATGTTAACACTATTATTGGTGTATTATATTGGATCTTTCCACTGGGTTATGATACAAGATTTAGCTGCCAGAATGAAATATATCTCTATTATTAGCCTGGATAGCAAGTAGTAGTAACAGAACCGCAGAAAAAATCTTAGCTGTGTTTGAGACCTTATATCTTTATCAACCTGTTCTACTCCTCACACTTCTGAACACGCTTACAACTGAAAAAAAAAATTTTTTTTTTCACTATATTTATCAAATAGATATCTGGCTTTGCACAGGATTAAATGGAATAAGTTAAAATATCAAGACTATAAAATATAATTGAAGGTCATTTTAAATGTTAACCTTGGCCCTCTGTTAAAATTGTAGGAAATTTGATGGCACCAAATCATGCTACATGATTTCCCTAAACAAAACATTTTTTCTGGGAGAGGAATATGCCAAGGGAAGTAATATGGCATGGCACTAGTGCTGCCCACCAATGTCAACATGAAGCATGATTGAAGCCTCACAAATAACTATTTTTAGACTTGTGGCTTTATTCCCATAACAGCAGCTCATTAGTAGGCATGCAACTAGTATTCCTGTTGATTTTTTTAATAGAAATATCAGAATGTTATGGAAGCATTATGTAATACTGAAAGGTAAATTTTTATAAAAAGCCAAATTTTTTTGGAATCATGGTGTAATGCTGAACAATCAGATTCATACGTTCATATAATGCTTGAATGTGTGCTTTGGAATGAAATAAACAAAGTTAGCTGTTCTCGTTCCCAACTCTGGGCTGTGGATATACTTCTTGGATCTAATTGTTGTTGCACATATTTTCATTCACTGTCTCCCTCTTTCTAATTTCATTTTAAGCATTGTTTCACATATTTATCTTCAATTACATCGAAATTGTGTTTAAAAAAAAAAAAAAAAAATTTTTTTAACCCATTTGGGTTTTGCTTTGCATCAACAAAGTTAATATGAACAAAGTGAGCTATTCACTTAAACAGAGCCGTGGATTTTCCCCTGCTGGGAAATTTATAATTATATAAGCACTAGCATGCAAACTAGCATTGCCCCGGTCAATATTAACACACAAAAAAAGTGGTTAAGCACACACTGACAGCTCTTTAGTTCTTGGATGAATGTGTTTCAGCAAGTAATTAGTGTCCTTTTGAATTCACTTGAGTTATAATATTTTTTGTGATCAGATTAATTATGTTGTTTGTAAAACAAGTCTGTGGTTACTCATGCTGAAGGAAGGTTACCTGACAAATTATCAGCCACCTTCTCACCATCCAACATCACAATACCAAGCATTCCTTCACTTAATTTTATTTTCTCTCAAACATGATTGATTTTTCTTTGATCCAGTTATGATGGCTGACAGTAGAAAAGATAGTTCTACTCTACCATTCCATTCATTTTTGTAACATTTGGTCCTTCTGAAAACGTTACCAAATTGCTACATTGACAACCAGGCCTTACTGCAGCAACTTAGTTGTTTATTAATGAATATGATCTTGCTTATGATACAGTAATTATATTTACTACATTTTTTCATTGTTATGTGGTACTGCCATATATGACATTGCATATTATTGGTATCATGTATATTTAGCTGATCAGATGATCACTTTCCTTGATCTTGTAAAATAAGACTAGAAGTCATAAAACATCACACACATTGTGAAATATGAGAAATGCAGATCTTGCACTTGGACCAGTCCTGTCACTACCAAGGGCAAGGGTGTGGCCATGTGAACCCAATAGTGTTTGTATTACTTGAGCTGGTCACTCTTTTGAACCAGATCTGAGTGTGGCTGGCATTGTGTCCCTGGACACTGGATTGATTCTTATTACTCTTTTATTCTTACTAGCAAGATGTTTGTAGTCTAGTGGGACTCAACCTAATTTATATCTGTGCAGTGTCATAGCCAGCCTATTTCGTTGTTGCCTGGAAACACCCCCCCCCCCCTCCCTTTCCTAATCCCTATTATTTTACCCTTCAGACTAAATCCCTGTCCACATTACAAATGGGTCTCCAGCAACACCCGTTCCAAATATTTTCTTGTGTTCACACTAGAACCCACTCCACATCACCTGCTCCACATCACCTGCATGGGCTGACTAATTGGATGGGCAGATTAATTGGTTTTCCTCTACCAAGTATAGAAACTGGGTATTTTATTTTCTGGTATGCTACATTGTTCTGTCTTTTTCCCTCCCAATGTCAAAGAGAGGATAGAGAGGGGGAGAGAGCTGTTAGTAGTTAAATTCCTAATAGCGAACATCACCAATAAAGCCACAGGTATGTTCAATAAATTTGAGGTTTCAAGTGGCTCAGATTTATTGAACATACCTGTGGCTTTATTTTCCAGGCAATGCATCCACCTCTGCTGATAGTATGTGTGTCTAATAACTAAGAAAAATATATTGACAATACTGAAAACAACAAACAACACATTATATCTGTAATATTGTCAAGAACAAAACTATCACAAAAATATCTACATGGCTGACTAGCAAAAGAGATACATTTAGCTGGTTTTCCATCATCGAATTCACCTTAGGCAACCGAATGAACCCCAATGAAGAATTTGCTGTGGCTGAGGTTACTGGAAGCAGCAAGGGTTCTTTTCAGAATCAATATAACATTGGCTCTTCCAACCTGTACTGCATATACTGTTTAGTGCATATTCAGATACCATTTTGCTAATATATATATATTTTTTCATGTCTCATAAAATAGAGCAGCAATAACCAAACAAC
Organism: Lycopodina hypogea; assembly: GCA_963969325.1. Taxonomy (NCBI): domain Eukaryota; kingdom Metazoa; phylum Porifera; class Demospongiae; order Poecilosclerida; family Cladorhizidae; genus Lycopodina; species Lycopodina hypogea. Next base: position 10,907,160 of record OZ017792.1, read on the forward strand.
AAATTTGCCAGCATTCAAACTATCATCTTGCACTTACATACTCAGCTTTATGCAGCATATACTGACTGCCGGTAGCATGGCTTACCTAAACCAGGCCTCCGCAGCCTTTTTCTAAACCTCCATGCAGTGAAGTGCATATTTCGGTTTGTTTTCTTTTCTTTTTTGTTTTTGTTTTGTGTGTTTTTGTTTTTTTTTTTTGTTTTTTTGGCGCAAGCATACCTTAAACCACTTTTGGCGGAAGTGAATAGGCTGAAGCATGCATTACGTCACTTCTGTAATTAACCGCTAACTTCTGGGGCTCAAATGAACACAACAGAGATTAGCTACATTTATGTAAAAATGGGAAGTAATATCAATACAGAGTTTTAATGGAATCAGGTAAAATATGAACTGAAGTGCAACTAAGCCACTAACCTTCTACATAATTATAAATACTTTCCTGAGATCAATTTAATTAGCTATTAATTTAAAAAAAGCCCAGTAAGTATTCTCACTGCACATTCCAAGTATGTGATGTCATACTCCCTCTTTTGGCATTCTCCATAAATTCAAGTAAAGCCACACCTTGATTAGTGAGATTTATGCTTAGTTCTGTAATTTGTTTTTATTTCTAGCAGTTTTTGTATCTTGTATAGATTGTGAGTAATTGCTAGGGGAATGGATGAGGTAGAAAAGACCCTGGTGAGTCTAGAGAAGGAGATCACTTGTGTTCTCTGCCAGGGGCACTACCATCAACCCAAGGTACTACCATGCTTACACTTCTTCTGCAAGGAGTGCATATTCAAGCTTGCCATCAGGGCAGGGAAGGACAAGCCATTTCCTTGCCCTGAATGTTGCAAGGAGGCCTCCCTCCCTGAGGGCAATGTGGACAACCTCCAAACAGCTGTCTTCATCAACCGCCTGAAGGACCAGTACACCCAGCTGGAGAAGGCCCTCAGCAAGGAGGTCAAGTGTGAGATGTGCTCAACTTCTGAACTCAGAGTTGAAGCTTTTTGCAAGCAATGCAATAAGTTTGCATGCATGATATGTATTGAGTCACATCAAAGGATGAAAGCTTTCTTTAGTGATCATGAAATTATTTCTTTGGATGAATTGAAGAAGGTTGGAGTAAAAGACCTCTTTACTAAAACTCCTATTATGAAGAAATGCCTGGTTCACCAGAAGTCTCTCAAGATGTTCTGCTTTTGTTGTAATCAATTAATTTGTCATAACTGCACTTTAACTGACCACAGAGACCATAAGTTTGAGTTTAACCTTGAAGCAGCGGTTAACAAAAAGAAGGAGCTCATACACAGACTAGACCCTCTAAGAAAAATGGAAGTCCGTCTCTCTGGTGCTGTGGAGGAGATAAACAGAGCAAAACTCAAACTTGAAGCTCAGGCTATGTTTGTGACTAACAACATCAACACTTCCTTTGAGGAGCTGCAGATGATCTTGGAAAGACACAAGCAGCAGCTATTGGAGGAGGCTAGAAGGGAAGTGAGTAATAAGATGGCGAGCCTCAAAGGACAAGAGGAGAAAATGTCTATTTCTAGTGCTGGGATCCGTAGCATTATTGACTACACCGAGCAGTGTGTCAGGCACTGTTCAGATGATGAGGTCATGTGCATGCACGTTGAGATTGGGAATCGAATCGAACAAGAAATTGAAGGACACAGCCAACCAGGGAGGATCATACTGCCAGTGGAGCAGGTTGAGGTAGGGGTGGAGGTGAGGTGTGCTGAGGCCCTGGAGCAGCTCTGCCAGACCAGAGCTAAGATAGTTGCACTAACTATCAAAAGAATAGCAAACAAAGCAGAAATCAACAAATTATCTGAAGTTACCATGTCTGTCACTCCAACAAAGCAAGTAAACTGCCATCTGAACTCTCTATACAATGGATCTCTCATTAAGTGTAAAGTCAAAGAAATTGGAACATGGGAGTATTGTATCCAGTACACACCCACTGTCCGTGGGAGACATCAACTCACTATCTTAATGGATGGAAAGCCAGTAGCAGGCAGTCCCTTTCCTGTGGTGGTCTGTAGCCCTGCAACACTACTGGACAAACCCATCATGGTCTGGGATGGTTTCAAGAGGCCTAAAGGTATAGTTATCAACTCTATGGGTGAGATTATAGTTTCTGAATGTAGTGGAGCTGTTGTAGTGATGGATAGAGATGGAACACGATTAAGATCTATCAGTTGCTCAGAGCATCAGTTTGAATGTTTACGAGGTGTTGCTGTAGATGATGAAGACAACATCTATTTCACTGATGAACGAACTAACAGAATTTTTAAGTCCAACAAGAACTGCAGCAAAGTTCAAGTACACAGAATACAACAATTGAAAGGTCCAGGATACATTGATATTGCAGCTATTGGAGATGAAGTGATGGTTACTGAATGTCACAATGAAGGTGTGATCATGGTATATGACAGAGAACTGAAGTATGTGAGACAGATTGTTGGTGTAAATAATGACACACTTCGTGGCCTAAGTGCTGACAGTCATCAAAACCTGTATGTTTGTGATCGTAAGAACTCTAGTATTCAAGTCTACCGTAAGGATGGTGAACTCCTGCGTTCCTTTAGCTGTGATGAGAATGGTGTGAAGATGTTGAAATGGCCGTATGGTGTGTGTGTAGCTGGTCAGTATGTGTATGTGACAGATGATGGTGTAGGTAACATTGTAGTGTTCACCACTGAGGGGGACTATGTGACCTCATTTGGTGACTACTATAGCTATTGTGTTTGTGTAGATCAAGATGGGTTTGTGTACGTTACTGATTTTTCAAATAGTAAAATAATAATTTATTAATTGTTTGAACTTGTTATATTGGTTTGTGTATATTGATAATTTTCATTCAATTTGTCAATTCACATCTGCAACATTATTTCTTTTCTTTTTTTTTTATTATTACCATATTTTTTTTATTACTTACAAATGTATTCTAGATTCAAGTTAATATTACTTGGTTCCAACCCATGCTAATACACATGTGTTGCTGGAGCAGTTTGTTCCTCTCTATCTGTAGTGATCACTACTGCACTATCCAGGATGTGGTGAATGTATTCTTCATGATAGTTGGAATGTTATTTATTTCATTCACTTGACACAACAATGACGGCACACAAGAAAAGAAAATACCCCATTTATATAGGTGATACTAGAGGAAAACCAATTAATCTGCCCAGTCAATTAGTCAGCCAACCCAACTGGTGTTACTGGAGACCCATTTGCTCTGTGGACAGGGCTTTAGTGAAAGATTTGTAGCTCCCTTGGAGTGTTTTGGAGGGGAACATCAACTGTAGTCTGAGTCATCATTTTGCAGCTGGAATGCACAGATGTTATTTTTAGCCTCCTCCCAATACAACCCACACCCCAATGTTGCTGTGTGGCTGAGATTGTTGGTTGTTGCCTGCTCTGTATGCCATTCAAGAGGCACTAGCTGTATTGGAACTGTGTCATGGGAAGTTCTAGTAGGTTGAACTTTTACAATGATCTCAAAGTACCATTTGGATGCATTCAAAACAGCCCCCCTTTTTCCTGCTAGGGTATGTGAACTTAAACCTACCAGTATTGACATTGAATATTAAAAAGTGTTCCTCTTTTTCACTCAGTTAATTCAAGATAATGTGAAAGCTGGGCTATCCACGTAATGATCCCAAGCTGTGGGTGTGACTACTGAGTTGGTTTTAAAAAAAAAATTTTTTTTTTTTAATTGCAGTGGTAGCCAAAACAGAGAGGATGAACTACCAAGGTGGTCCAGTGCTGGCAAGAAAGTTATTTCAGTACTGCCATTCACAGCTGTAGCTGAAAGTTACTCAACATTCTCTCAAAGAAAGACAAAGCTGTTCTTTGGAAGATTATGGATCACTTTTTATTCTTACTTTTTTATTGTTGACACCACGAATTTGCCTTTGGTTTGAAATGAATATTATTAATCTTATAACATTGATGACCTATACGTATTTTATAAGCATAACTGATCAAGAAGGAAGCCTAAAAGAATAGCATAATTGGTCCAAAAAATTAGCGTGAGTGGAAATGGTCTAGCAGGAATGCCAGAGTTTGGAATTCCCCTTCAACTGACCACAGGCATTGAAATCTGCACCTTCACCAGCAATGAGTCTGCATGGTGAGCTGATCAACCATTGACTCTGTGGGGTGCATGAAGGACCATCACCCGATTGGCTAGAGATATTGGTAAGGGTTAAGAAAGATTGAAAAGCTCTACCCTTTTATACTGATCATGAGAATGACCTATTAAATTCTCATGTGGCAGAGCTCTGCAGGTTCAAACAGCACAAAGTGGATAGCCAGTTGAACGTCCAGGACATTCCAATGTTGCAGTCCCTGGGGGTGAAGTGATGTCTACTGAACTGGCAATGAAGGTAGGATCATGGTATGCACAAATACTTACTAGTGCAACCAATGCCTAACCAGTTTTATGAAGTGGGAGGGGGAATTCCCTATGCCAAAAACCTGAGTGCACAGGTGACACCAGCCTCAATGTTTACATGTCCACTAAAGTCTGTTTGCTTTGACTTCCACTTCCCAGTTGAAAAATCACTATAAAGTCTCAATATTTACTCATTACCAATATTTCAGATATCATCCAACTCCACCTGAAGTGGTATTTTTTCCTATGTTGCTCATGAAGCTCTTCCAAGAAGGAATCAGCATTTAGCTATATAGTTCATAAGGAAACCACAGACATTCTTCATACCAACCAATGTAGCTGGACTACAGTCCTTTGCCCACTGGCAGGAAGCAGAAACTCTGAGAACTGATGTCTGACAATTAGCTTCTTTTAGTCACACATAGTAAATATTTATCTAGATATTATTATCGTAAAGAGTCAACACAGAAGTTATTTAGATAGATATTAATAGCTTTAGCTGAGACAAACATCAATTCTGTTCGAGCTAGCATGGCACACTCCCGATAGCAGGCTAAAATTTTTATGTTGAACTTATGGGGTAAGATTGTGTTCATTGCATTGAAGAAAACTATGGAAATAGAGGAGCATTGTGCTATAAAACAGCTGGGGTGACATTGATTGAAGCTTGGTTGTGATGTGAAACTGCTGGGGAACATAGGGAAGGTTGAGGAAACTTCCATTGTGTTGAAGATTGCCAACATAGTTGGAGAGCATTATCATGGAATTTCTTGGGAAAAGTGTGCAATGCATTGAAATTGCTTAGAATGTTGGTAGTGTTATGATGTAGGACTGCCGGGTAATATTTCTTACTGCATTGAGGGTGGATCATCAGGAAATGCTAAGCAAAAATTTAGTATGTACACTGTATTGAAGATTGCTGAGGAAGATGGTGGAAGTATTTTGGCATAAGAAATTAGGAATATTGAGAAAGTTGGGGTCCATGTTTTCTATTGTATTTGTCAAGTTGTGTTAAGAGTTGTAGTTGTATTTGGTTTTGTTGTTGGCTTCACTTTGTTGTGATAATTGTACTGCCATGTCAATTAAATGTCTGTCGGCATCCTCATCTTCATCATGTTCAATAATTAATTCTTCTACCATATCTTTTACTCTGTCTTTGTCTAAATAGTCATTTTTAATGTCCACCATGTGTCTACAAAACTTTCTCCACATCACTCAATAATGTCATGTTGTGTATATGTGAATCGTCTACTGCCTTTGTTGTAGGAGAACTCAATAATATGAAGAAGTTTCCACAGACAGAACCGGACTCCATTAAATATTTCATCTATTTTTACCTTCTCAAAAACAAATGTACCACTCTTCGTATTGCTTCATTACTGAAGAAGTCTGTATTTATTTTAATTTTTGAAGTGGTGTGATACTTTTATCAATGATAAAAACTTTTAATCATTAGCCAACTACAGATAAATGTTACTGAGACACTTCTGATATATGCCAGTTGCCTCAGACGATCCATCAGATATTTCATCCTTTTGTTTAAGCACCCTTTCTTTCAACAAAAAAAAACCAAAAAAAAACAAAACAAGCTCTGACCTTCTCCACAATATATATATATATATATATATTAATATATTGTTTCATTCATCTTCTAAGCATCTTTCCGATTTCACCTTTAGGAATGATATTGAAATCCTTGGAGCTGCAATCATTTTCTTGACTCATTGCTAAATTAATATATAGTTATCCTTTTATTATAACAGAGATTTTGTATTTAATCATGTTGCAAGATTAAGCCACCAGATTAAAGTATCTGTCTATTATGAGCCCTGGTAGTAAGGATCAGCAATTGAACCATAGCAAATCCCCAATTGATTCTGCAACTTATTGTATCCCTAAAGGGAACACAACTACACTACAACTTAGGCAAGTATTAGCCTATGTTCTTCAAAGAATTATTTTAAAAAAATACGGAGGATTTAGGAAGATTTCCTTGGAGTAGTAGCTTTCTGACTTTCCAGTGCTTGGCTCTTTGGCAGGAAAGCTTCAACTATCTTATCCCCCAAAAATTTAGTTGTGTTCACTTCTACCTGGTACTGGTCATCCCTTAGTAAACCTCTTACTTCCAGCAACGTCAAGCCTACTGGCTTTTCCCTTGTAAAAGATGACCCTAGGTTGCATGAATTCATATAGCACTGGATAGGACCATGATATCTTCTGTTACCCTGCATTATAAAGCAGTACTTAATGGCTGTTACCCTGCATTACAAAGCAGTACTTAATGGCTGTTACCCTGCATTATAAAGCAGTTCTTAATGGCTGTTACCCTGCATTATAAAGCAGTAATTAATTAGGCCTACCATATAGTCCTGCTTTACCCGGACATGTCCTCCTTTTTGGTCATTATATATCAGTCCGGGAGGATTTTTGAAATATCTGAAAATGTCCGGGATTTTGGTCTTCTTTTTGATAAAAAATATTTGTCCCGGAAATAGTCACACTTTTTTTTATACCAAAAGTCCAGCTTAGCAACAATAGCTCAGTGAGGTGGTCTGGAAGAGCAAAAACTTAAGTTAGCATACTTTTTTCTCTGTCCCTATGCCCCTCCCACTACTTTTGGTAGATGGTGGGGAGGACTGTGGTGAGGGATTGTGATGGGTATCTTTTATATATATTTCTTTTCTGATAAATTATCGTGACTGTGTGGTGTGTGTGTGTGTGTGTGTGTGTGTGTGTGTGTGTGTGTGTGTGTGTGTGTGTGTGTGTGTGTGTGTGTGTGTGTGTGTGTGTGTGTGTGTGTGTGTGTGTGTGTGTGTGTGTGTGTGTGTGTGTGTAGCTAACAGCTTCAAATAATCCAGTTGTTCGATGCTCCGCACACTATCATAAAGCCTATCACCTTTCCTATGAAGGCTGATTTCTTGATTTGATGATTATATTTTAAAGCTCACAATGCCCAAAGGTAAGTGCAAATCCACTCCAAAACTGAAGATCAAATTTTTTATGTTTGGGAGAGCAGGAGAGAATGAGAATCCCAGTGTTAGACTGAGTATTTTTGTGAAATAGTTAACAATGCAATTAGTGCAGTAGAGTGAATTTTTCATTTCACACAGTGAAGCATCATCAGGACTGCACATCTGCCATGTTAACCAAAAATCTTTAACTAGAGTAAGTGAAGGTAGGATCTTTTCAATTCCAAATTATTGATATTCTTGCATAAAATTGATGATATGATTATTTTATACTTTTACTGTTGTCAGGTAGAGGTTTAAAGATTGAGCCCATTTCTCTATTGTGGTGAATAAAAATGAGGAAGCCTGAGATTAGGGATGCTATCTCTTGTTCCCCCATTACAGTGCTCCTTCACACATAAAAGTTCACTAGTAAAAATATTATACCACCCCCCCCCCCCTCCCCCTCTCAAAGTGTCCTCTTTTTTTAATCTGTAAATATGGTAGACCTAAATTAATGGTGTGTTAACCAACAATGATTGCTTAATTAATTCAAATTGAATGATCCACCAACTGATGGTAAAGGACTAGACAGATCTAGAGTATATTTAATTACGAATATTTGTGCAGTGTCTGCAATTTAATGGTGATACCATATATGGTCACTGATACCATTAATGAATCAGCAGATTTGTAATTATTTTGTTCATTGAAAGTGCCCACCTACCCTATTTCTTCAGGCAATCTCGGTCCATGACTCAGTGTGATTAAGGACCTGTACATGATGGTATCCCCATAAGAGTTGTGTCCCTAAATTGCTGGATATTTGGTGAACTGAAAAAATGGATTGGCATATTTATAACACAACATGAAGTGTTTGGAATAGCTTATTGGTGTGTGTCATCAACAATGATTCATCCCAGGCTCTTGTGATTCCACAAATTCCTCAAGTGCCAATTAAGTAGTTTTAGTTTTCCTTCATGTGGAACAAGTTTAGTGTTTTAAGAATAATTACAGAAACTATGTAAATGTGTTCTTAGAAGATTCTCAAATGTATGATAATATTTGCTATAACTGCTAGAGCCAGTTGAATGATGTCTACATTAGATCATTCTATTATCCTCTCCCCTGTTCATGCCATGCCCCCTCTAATTCCTTACAGAGGCAGTCACTGAACAGATCAGGAGATAGTATAACACACAATAACGTAATCAGAACAGTTTTCTTCACTGACAAATTAAAGTAAATTGTCTTTCCAGTATGAAATGATCTGGAAGCATGTCTATCATGCACTCCATACACTTCATCTTCAGTGTTGATGGACAGTGAGTCTCCTTTGATAAGCAGAATTATCTACCTCTGTGTGTGTGCGCGTGTGTGTGCGCGTGTGTGTGTGTGCGCGCGCGCGCGCGTGTGTGTGTGAGCTGCAACTTTTTTCATGGAAGTAGCTGGTTCTTTGGAGTGTGTTGGGCAATATGGCATGGGACATAGAAGACATGGCTTCATCAACCACATAGATTATTACACCATTCTATGTGGCCGTGACATCATATTACATCATTCCTACATTTGTACCATAATGTTCATATTTCATCACAAAACAGAACATGTCTAGACATGTCATCTTTATAAGATAATATGTATAGGAATAAGTGCTTGCTAAGTTATTAACCCTTACCACATGTGTAAAATTCATAACTTTATTCTGTATTCTCACTTAGTACCTCCTTGACCTCTTGTGCTATGTGGCATGGGATGTAGAAGACATGGCTTCATCAACCATGTAGACCATTACACCATTCTATATGTCCATTACATTATGTTACATCATGCCTACATTTGCAACATAGTTTTCATATTTCATCACAAAACGGAACATGTTAAATATATCAACTAGGATACCATAAATATATACATTCTGGTTGCCTACATTTTCACCATAATGTGCATATTTAAACAAAAAAAAAGTTTTAAAAATGGAGAAATGCTTGCTAAAGTTATGAATCCTTACCACATGTGTAAAATTCGTAACTTTATTCTGTATTCTCATTTGGCACTTCTTCGTGACTGATATCTATGATCTCATTTTTGTCTTGCTACTTTAGCCATCATCCAGGAGCTCATGTATTTTGTGTCATCGTTGATTTGCATGCCTCAGGCCAGAGAAAGGTGTGGAGGAGGACATGCCCAATATCTCTTGCTGCATATGTGGTGAGTGTTGCTTCATAGTGGTATGTGGTGAGAGGCACTCTGAGGGACCTCCACTATTTCACATCCCACTGACCCCACAATGCACCCATCCCCTTAGCTTGCTTGAAGTAAAATTGCTCCATGAGATGTTGGGAGAGAAGAATGACATGTGGTGTCATTGGATGAATCAGCAATCTATATAATTATCTGTTAACTCTGTGCCTGCCTGTATGCATGCATGCTGCTTGCCTGCATGTGTAACTGTCAGAAACACTTTTAAATTGCTGATCCCACAATCATCATTCAGATTTTATTCTGCTCCCTACATCATCCTGTACCTGCAGAAGATCTCGGAATTTCCTTTAAAAAAAAAAAAAAAAAAAGGTTAACCAAAAAAGTTACGGCAAACTACAACTGTTACTTTTGGCAAATTTTTACTGTGCTATTTGTAAACAATTGACAACTCAACAACCCCTGTTGTTGTTGTTATTTTGTTGTTTTTTTTTGTTTTTTTTTAAATTTTTATTATAATAGCAGACAGGAAAGCTAACGAATAAACTATTGAAGGAAATAAATCCACCTGAGGGTGCATCTGAGAATGAAACACTATTTAGCAAACGAAGTCTGCACTTATGATGATAGAAATGGTGAAGGCTTACCAAGAGCTTCCAGCCTAAGCCTTCATTCTACAAGGTGCACACTACACTTTCAGTTATTAAACAACTAGACAAACCAAGAATAACAAACAGAAACTAATAATAAAATGTTGAATCAATCAAGGCAGTATAAGATATGGAGCATTTTTTGGATACTAGGTAAGTAGTCAGTTATGGATAGAGATTAATTATGCTAAACTAGAGCTAATGTGTAGCTTTCAGGTAGAACTTGGTAAAGGATATGCTGCTCTAGCTAGGGCTAGGACTAGGGAATAGCTTAGACAGTTTTTATTTTAACTTTTTAAAAAAATGTGTTTTTGATAATAATACTATAACCAAAATGATTAATACCCTTAATAACCAGTCGGAGCCAAGATTGACATATATAACAGTGTGCTTGACGCCACTACAGAGGCTCTTAGTACAGCTAAGAAACCAGCTAGCTTAGAATTTAAAAATTCAGTTCAATAATTTAAAAGGAATTATTTCCCCACTCTATTCAGTCACCGCATTTCTTTTATTGTTGTGATTGTACCAAATTGTTTGGTTAAATCACTTATATCAGAGAGCACGGTAGTACTCTCTAAGTTGGGATGATTACAAAAAAGAGTGGTATGGGATAAAGTGAGGATTGATTGAGGTAGAGTGTTCGGATGTATAGTGGTGCATGGATTTGTGGAAGTTTCTAGACTGCATGTGTGAAGGTCAGAGGAGAGATAAATGTTCTGAAGGAAACTTGGTCATTAGTTAAATTCTTCCAGGGGAATTTATGTTACTATATGTTACTGGGCTTTCCTCATTAAAAGAAAATAATTTAAAAAATAAAAAAAATTTAATAATGCAAACAGAAAACAAATTGTAAAATTTTTTTTTTCAGATGACGGTAATGGTAGTATGTGACTGCCTATACTACATGACAGTACATGTAGTTATATTTGAATGCATCATGGTAGGTCACTGACTATTAGAAGAGTTATAGAGAGCATTTGAGGGTCAGATCTGAGGTACTCTGTGAAATAGAAAATACATAATCATAGCCAAAACAATATGATCATGAAAAAGTGTGCTTGCTTATACAAATGTTTCCTGTATCAAACAGCATATGTTAACTTTTGTCTAGAATTCCCACCTCCCCCCCTCCCCTTCTTTCTTTATAAAATCCTGTGTCCACCCCTGCAGTGATGGTGATAAGAACAGGTAAAGCGTATAATAATGACTTAGTGGGAGCGGTAAATTGACACCTTTGCACCTAAACACATGAATCTTGTCAAGAATATATAGCTTGACTCTGGGATTAACATAGGATGGGGCCCACCAGGCCACACCTTAATTTGTGGGCATGTGCACGCGTATTTCTGTTGTTTGTTGGACAACCTGTGGCTTGATTAATTATAGGATGACTGTTGCAAGTGATGGCTGCAATAGTTCTATTAGTTAGGAAACAAGTGCTTTGATTATTGCAAGTGAAGCTATTATGGGCCTATGCTATATAATTATTTGTTGACTAGTCTTATTTACATGGGACATGTGTGTATATATAATGTGTTTCTATAGCAATAGTCCTATTAGAATACATTTCATCTTTAACCACCCCCCCCCCCCCACCCCCTTCACTTTCCTCCCACACCCCAGCAGAGGTATTTGGATAGTTTGAGTAGCTATTGACCACAACAGGTCACTAAAGATTTGACTGATCGAAAATGGCCATTTCTGGCTGATTTGATTGCTGTGTGTAGCAGATAAAAGGATTGCAATCAGTTTTGTGTTCCAAATCATTTCCTGTGGTTAAGCTAATGGACTTTTACTACAGTATTATAACATTCCTCAGGGAGCATAAGTGATTGTAGTTAAACCTATTCTGAGACTGCTCTGGGTCTGTTCAACTGGACAGTCACCACCAATATAGTCAACCAGGTTACATAATAATAATATAATGGGAGTGTTTTTCTGTTTGTGTGTCTGTGAACTCCTCCTAGATGCCTGATCGGATTTCAATGAAACTTTATTTGAATGTTCTCCATGGTCCAACATTGCCTGATAAATTTAGGTTATTATTGCCTACACCTTGTGGCTATTACAGGCATTTTTCTTCATTCTCAGTCGTTTCCCATATGATTCTGGTGCAGGGTCATTAATTTTACACACATCTACTCCATCGATCCCCTCAAAATACAAGAATAGCAAAATTAAATGTAAAATAGTAATAAAAATATAAGTGACTAAGATTAGGAATTTTTTTTAAAATTCTGCCAACCTTATAATTTTTTTTAAATATACTTGTCACATGCCCACTGTCAACAAATATTTGTTCCCCGGGAATGAATATTCATTCTCCGTAGGAACAAATATTCATAAGTATTTGTTCCCCCACCCACTTTATTATGTTCTGTTCATAGGAATGAATATTTTTCCACTTGGAATGAATGTGAGAAGTATTATATAACCACAAGAGACCACTTTTAGTAACAAGAGCAGTAGTACTCCCCTCTCACAAATCAAATAAACTCCATTGCATGAATCAAAGTAAATATCTATAGCTGTAGCACGGAACAGGTAATAACATTGTGTAGTGTAATAGTAACAGATGATGATCATGTGAGGTGGAGCTAAACTCAACAAATGAGATAACTAGTCAAACATATATAGCATCATTGCCCCAATAGAGGGATGGAAATGTGGTCACTAAAACATGCAACATAATAATTAAACATCAGTAATGTCACATCTACTTAAAGCAGCACCTTGACTTGTCAGTATCCTGCAATGCTGAAGTTTATAACTGCTTTGGAATAAGCTAGTGTGTTTTGCAATTTCTAGCTCTCTGTATCTGTATAGGCTGTGAGCATTGGCTAGGAGAATGGATGAGGTAGAAAAGGGCCTGGTGAGTCTGGAGGACGAGATCACCTGTGCTGTCTGCCATGATCACTACCAGCAACCAAAGGTGCTGCCATGCCTACACTTCTACTGCAAGGAGTGTCTCCTCAAGCTTGCCCTCAGGGCAGGCACTGATAATGCATTCCGTTGTCCTAAATGTCGCAAGCAGGCCTCCCTCCCTGAGGACAATGTGGAGAACCTACAAACAGCTTTCTTCATCAACCGCTTGAAGGACCACTACACCCAGCTGGAGAAGGCCCTCAGCAAGGTGATGGTGAGGTCCCTGATGCATCTCTGTCTGATCAAAGTAAAACAATTTAGTCTTCCTGTCAACCCTTTCCTCAACACAAGTACCAGCAAAGCAGTGGTCAACAGGATGTCTAAATTTGTCCTGTTCACTGCTACACCATGTGACTCCAGGCCAATAAGACCTGATACTAAAGTAAGCTGCCATCTGAACTCTTTGTACAATCGATCTCTCATTAGGTGTGGTATCAAAAGAATTGGAACTGGGAAGTATATTATCCAGTACACACCCACTGTCCGTGGGAGACATGAACTGTCTATCTCAGTGGACAGGCAGCCAGTAGCAGGCAGTCCCTTTCCTGTGCTGGTCTGCAGCCCTCCTACTCTACTAGACAAGCCTGTCAAGGTCTGGGATGGTTTTAAGAGGCCTTTTGGTATAACTGTTAACTCAGTGGGTGAGATTATAGTTGCTCAATGTAGAGGAGATATTGTAGTGATGGATAGAGATGGAACACGATTGAGAACTATCAATTCCTCGGAGCATAAATTTGAATGTTTATTTGGTGTTACAGTAGACAGTGAGGACAACATCTATTTTATTGATGGCACTAACAGAATCTTCAAGTTTATCAAGAACTGCAGCATGGTTGAAGTTCATAGAGTCCAACAAGTTGAAGGTCCAGGACACATCGATGTTGCAGTTGTAGGAGATGAAGTAATGGTTACTGAATTTAGCAATAATGGTGTGATCATGGTGTATGACAGAGAACTGAAATATGTGAGACAGATTGTTGGTGTAAATAATAAGGAACTGGGTGGCCTATGTCCTGACAGTCATAAAAATGTGTATGCCTGTGCATATTGGAACTTGTGTATTCAAGTCTACAGTATAGATGGTGAACACCTGCGCTCCATTGGCTCTGAGATTGGTATTGGGATGGTGAAGTTTCCACGTAGTATATGTGTTGCTTGTCAGTATGTGTATGTTACTGATATTGCTGATTATAATTCTGATAAGATTATAGTGTTCACCACTGAGGGGGACTATGTGACCTCATTTTGTGACTATGAGAGTTTAGGTGTGTGTGTTGATCAAGATGGGTTTGTGTATGTCACTGACTGTTATCATTCTAAGATATATATTTATTAATTATTGAAATTTATTTTGTTTTTACTTTAACCTTAGCTGGCCTGGTGGAAGTCAAACATTGGTATTGGGAGTCAGGACAGTGGCAGGACAGGAGTAAAAAAAAATTGGGACTTGGCAGCTATGCAATAATCATGGGAGGAGTTCAGGTGCCTCACGTGTTTAGCCTTCAATGTCCAAGTCTCAGCATTCTGAATAGAACTTGGAGCTTTATCCCTGGTGGTTCTGTCAGGGTGGAGGGAGGGAGGTAGTTGAGGATAGAGTCATGCATTCTCTCCTTGATAGTCTCTAATGATCTGTCATCCAGCAGTTGTGTTGAGTCAGCAGTTGCAGTGTGGAGGGTCTGGAACTGAACTGGAACACTTTGATGCTTTGGTTCACCCGAGAATAACTGAAGCAACACTTTGTTTGTGTTCACCAAATTTATTCCTCTTTGTTGCTAGGAACTACAGTAGAACCTCAGAGTTATGAACCCCTTGGGAAACTAGAGTGTTCATAATTCTAAAATGTTCGTAACTCTGAAACTATGGCATCATAATTATGTTATGAATTATAATATAGATTTATTGCTGTAATCTAAGACTACACAATGAGTTCATCTCCTAAACACTGTAACTTGATTCATACCTATTTGTCAATATGTATTTTGCAATCATCCACCTGTTCCAAGACTTTTTTTTATGTCATGCTGTTACATCATCAGATTTACCAGGATAAAGCTGTTGGTATAGCAACCTTGCTTTTTCTATTACCAAAACACCACTAATTGGTGTGCCTTTATGTCTCTCCTGAATAAACCACTGGTGAATGGCTCTATCATGGCATCACCATCAGCTCACCATCAGCTCTCTTTACTATACACCCATTTTTTGGAGAGCTATCATCCTCTGCTTCACCAGCAAACTTGATCATTTTCTCCCTCGAGTTTTTTAAATTTTTTTTTATGTCAAACACAATGGATTTTCCAACTCCAAATTCAGTGGCTACAGATGACACCAACTTCTTTAAAATGTCCAATTTCTGCTCAATAGTAAAAGTAACTTTTTTATGCTTAGTAGATGAGCTAGAAGCCATAGTGAACCCTGAATTTTAGGTGGAACAACTGGCAGCTGGAGGAAAGGAGAAAAATAATTACAAGGAAGGAAGGGGTGAGAACAGCTGCAGCAAATGAATTGTGGGAGTGTGGGCATACGAAAAAAAAGTTAGGAAAATAGATTGGTTGGTGGTACCCTTATTCATTTTTTTCTCCAGTTGGCTGTTCCTTTGAACAGTCAGTTCAGTAACTCTGAGGTTCTACTGTACTTTGTATATTGTTCTGTGATGTTGTGGATTCTATATGCAATTTTGGGTACATTCATAGTAATTTCGAAGAAATACTCTTACAACACATGCAAACACAAAACCAATTGTTTCTGATTTTTGTTTTATCTCAAATTAGGTCTATCATGTTTAAAAAATGGCTGATACTCATAACTGTTTAAAACACTATGTTGGTACATCTACTAATTGTCATCTACTACATTAGATAATTTTTAGAACAGGTGGTTTATGGAAAGGTACTTGGTTAGTATGGACATCTTTTTAAAGAAAGTGGACATTAAAAGTTACAAGGATCAAAGTGAACTTTCTGCACAGTAACAGGCTACAATCAATTTGACGAAATAATAATGTGAATGGGTATGAAATAGATGTAATAGAATGAAACATACAGCTATAAATAAGGCGTGGATATGGTGTTGCCATTGAAGCAAGTAATTGACATCTAGAGGACGGGTATTATTCTGGCACATATCCACGTAACTCACATCGACAGAGTTTGGTGCACGCCAAATCGTATGATTGATATCAACACCAACACCTTGCTGTTATACACTTATTGCACGCATTTGGATTTTTCGTTCCACACTTGCACCACACCTACTCAACAACAGTGATTGGAGCTGGAGTAGCTTGAACAACTCTGGTACCAAACGGTTGTCCTATTGCATCCAGCCAAGCTTTAAAGATCCGGGAGAATTGGGTAGAGGTTAAGATCTTGTGCCCATGTTGAGGCTTGGTAATGGTCTCTCATAGCTTACTGTGTCCAGGCCCCAAATGTTGGTGGTATCACTTCAACACCTTGTCTATGCATTGCTGTTTGAATAATATCCATCTGAGTTGGTTTGCCTGGGTTATGTTGATACACACCCCTTGATTGTTTTATTGGATGGTTCACTTCTGATTCCAAGTCATCAATAGAAGCTACAGTTGATGTATCTGCTTTCAAGAATGTTTTTTAAGCATGCCTTCTTCGATTTCCCCCTGATATGAATCACACAACTTGTATTATCACAGCCAGGTAAGGCATGCCATTGACAAAATGCATTTGCTTTGTCTTCTCCAAGTGTATCATAGATTGGTTGTAGCATAATAAGACAACAATGGTCACTTATGCCTATAAGCATTGTTTCTTGGTTACCAAGTAGATGAACATGTTTTAATGCAAGAATTAGTACATCAGTGTCTTGACTGTAGATAGGAATGATATATCTTTCCTTTGCTGCATCAACAGCATGTGTAGTTGTTAATGTATCTGCCTCTTTTATATGAGAGAATACTCTGATATGTGACTAATGATGCTTCCTTGTGCACAATTCACAAGCTTTTGGGCAAGATAGAGGGTTACAGAGTCTTTTGTGGTTGTGCTACCAAGATATGTTCTTGCATTTCCGATTTTGGTACTGTCGGAAACCTAAAATCCTCTTATTGGTGGTTGATTTCCACTACATTGTTTAGTAGTTGCCTCCTTTGGCAAATCTTCAATAGGGAACTTGCATGATTACGTCAGGTACTACCTGCCACGCCTACTTATAGTATCAGTGGACCACCAGTACCATAGAAAATGTATTGGCATTCATGACTGGTATCTCTATTTTTGGGAACTGCATCTAAAAAATAGCTCATGCTTTCAACATACTACAGGAATAGAAGCTTTATAAAATTTCCAGCATGCTGATAGCAAATCCCAGAATATTCGGAGCTATGCTTGTGGATAAAATGGTTTTAAAAGTGAGAAAAAGGTCAGTGGAGACATTTCAAGTGAGCTCCCTAACTAGTTCTAGGAACTCGTTGGTTGGCACTAGTAGCAGTGAGTGCAGACAGTTGCCAGAGAAGGTGTGGCCCAAAATAGCTGCTAATTCCTTTTATAAACACTTTCTGGGCAATACCGCAGAGAATTTCTACAGAGAATTTCTGCATTGTCGCAAGTGCTGCCCAGCAGAATTTTGAGAAGTATTGCAGCTATTTCTGGGCCAAGATTAACTCTGGCAGCTGTCTGCCACTTACCCCTACTCCCACCTGCCCAGAGTTCTGAGAACTAGCAGCAGCCTCAATGGCGTAGTCATAACTAATCTTTCCTTCACTTCCACGCTCCATTTCCCCACAATTATAGCTCAGACTATTCTGGAATTTGCTATCAGCATGCAGGTAATTCTATAAAGTTTCTCCCCTATAGTATGGTGAAAGCTCTAGCTATTTTGTAATAGCAGTTCTCAAAAATAGTGTTGCCAGTCATGAATGCTAATACATTTTCTATGGTGCTAGAAATTCACAGATACCATAAGTAGGCATGGTAGATTGTATATGACATAATCATGCAAGTCCCCTATTGAGTAATTGTTGAATATAACTCTTGTAGTGTGGTAGTGGCGAGCTGTGATACTAGTGAGTGCAACATAAGCAGTACTAAGATATTAGTAATTCTGAGAGGGTTTCACTGCCATCAACACTTGCACTGCAGCCATACAGTCAATTATGAGACATACATCAGTAGAGGAATCATGAACTGCAGGCCATGCATAAAGGATTCCACTCCAGCCTCAATAGGTGTGCATGTTCTGTGAGGAGGTTTTCAACAAGTGTGAATAGATAAGGCCATCAGATTTATGAGGGTAAGATTGGTGATTGAAAATTCATATTTCACAATTTCTTCTTCCGTGTCAATTTCTCTCTAGATGAGCGTGTAACAATGAGCAACTTTGACATGTAGAAATTTCCATTAAAAATTACATGAAACAAGCCATGGGATTGTGCAGTGCTTTGACTATGTTACATCTTTGTCATATGCCTATTTCTAACCATTAATAAACTTCTGAAGGCTTCCCACTAATGCAACTGAACTACTTCACAAACACTGAACAACTCCACAATCACCTCCTTCATTACAATGTCCTGTCCCTCGTATAATTAACAGTTTGATGACATCCACTCTGTCTCTTGCAAGTAGGTTTCCATTTACAAATATTCCCAGACTTCTTGTCTCTTCTTGTTCTACATCTACATAACTAGTCAGAAGTTTCTCATACACTCCTGATGGTGGCTAAACCTGGAGGGCATACTCTGTGACCCCAAACCTACCACAGGATTTTTTTTTTGAAAATGAAAAATTTTTTTTTTAATGATATGCTATTTTTTTTGCACATCTTGAGGGTAACTAGAACTAGCACATAAAATACTACATTTTGGGGGTGGGGGGTGGGGGGCATATTAATGAGTAATTGGAGGGGGAGTGGAACTTCTGTGGTGAAAAAAATGTTTGTTTTATTTGTCAGTGATCATATCTTCCCTCACACATATACACTGTTACTATTCCTGCAACGACACTTACTATGAAAAGTGAAAGCTAATTTGTGTTTGTGGAAGTGTAGGTATTAATTTTTCACATCTAATTATTGTCATTACTTCAGTTTGACCTTCACCATAAGACAACATTGTCATGTGTGTTTGTATCATATTATTTACAGGAATTCTGTAAAAAGAAAACAAGATCAGGTGTTGCTGCAGCCACTGTGTGGATGTGTGACTGGATATGGGCAGACAACACAACACTATGCACTGTTTGTCAACATGTGAATAATGGAGTCTATCTATTCCAACACATGACATTGTTATCTGCTGTGTACATACAAGTATGTTGCCATGTTGTTCTTAACATTAAACACAAATATATTGAATGTCTTAATTTATTTTGCTGAAGCAATTAGTGTGGAGCCACAATGCCCACACAAGGCAGCTCCACCCCCACTTGCATGATGGGCGAGAGTTTAGAGAAACTGTCCCTATCTGTTAGGATGCTGGGGAGGGCCAGGGATTTGATTTGGGGCAAGGCTTGCCATAGTTTGGGTGGATGCTACTTTTATTATTTAATTAATAGAATTTTTTCATCTATTTTAGTTGAAGGAAAAAGTCCACAAATTTCATTAACAACCAAATATTCTAATTATCACAAATATGGTCCATTTTTTAACATTATTATTAGCTGTTATTTTTTTCCTGGTAGAGAGAGAATTGCAGAGAAATTATATAATAATGTTACAGCCATGGAATTTCTAGTGTGATTGTGGTAGTTTATATATGGAACCTGATGTCTTGATGTCTGGAATAGTTGCAATTAGGAACTTATAAAATATTATCTTTGTATTTTATAGACTTGGTTCTATTTCTTCTTTGGATTGAATATATTTAATTTGTAATAATAATAATAATATTCTAGTAGTTACAAATAGCAAAAGTTTTATAAAGTGTCAGGAGATGCTAGAGTTTAGGATTCCCCTCAACTGACCACAGGCGTAGATATCTGCACCTTGACCTGCACTGCTGTCTGCAAGGTGAGCTGGTGGTCTGTCAACTCAGTGGGAGAGATGAGGGCCACCAAATTGGTTGGGGATCTTCTTGCGTAAGGGTAGGGAAAGGATGAGAAGCTCTATCTATTTACACTGAACATGAGAATGACTAATTGAATTCTCATGTGGCAGAGCTCTGCACGGTTCAAACAGCACAAAGTGAAGCAGCCAGTTGAACATCCAGGACATTCCAATGTTGCAGTCCCTGGGGGTGAAGTGATGTCTACTGAACTGGCAATGAAGGTAGGATCATGGTGTGCACAAATATTTATTAGTGCAATCATTGTCTGACCAGTTTTATACAGGTGGAGGAGGTAGGGGTATTCCCTATCCCATAAAGTGGACTTCACAGGTGGCTCCTGTGATGATCACAGGCACTTAAGGAATATGAAACTTCATACTTTTCCTCATTGAAAATGCCCGTGCACCCCATTTTTTCAGGTAATCTCAGTTCATGACACAGTGTAATTAGGGACCTGTACATGCTTGTATCCCTGGGGTTTCCCCTTTCCCTCCTCACAATAATTGTGAAACCACCGCTGGATATTTGGTGAGCTGTTGAAGAGGATTTGTATATTTACAACACAACATGAAGTGTTTGGAATAGCTTATTGGTGTGTGTCATCAACAATGAATCATCCCAGGCACTTGTGATTCCACAAATGCCAATTAAGCAGTTCTCATTTCCTTCATGTTAAAAAGGTTTATTGTTTTAAAACAGTACGGTTAATTACAGAAGTCATTCCTAGAAGATTCTGAAGTGTCTGATAAGATATGAGGTAAATTGTCAAAACCAGTTGAATGATGTCTACATTAGGTCATTCAATCATCCTCTCCCCTGTTCATGCCACGCCCCCTCTAATTCCTTACAGAGGCAGTCACTGAACAGATCAGGAGATAGTATAACACATGTGATGTTAATACTGTTGTGATGATTCAGGTTTAATTGCTCGTTCAATTTCAGTTAATTCCTGTTTTGCAACATTTAATATCACATACCTTCCAAAATGAACCTATTGGCCCTGATATTAGTATGCACACACAGACTGACAAGTGATGGAGGATCTTATCATGCACTTCATACCTTCCTCATGTCTGCATGTGTGGGTAATCAAGTTTTCCTTAGCAACCACAGTCCCCTCCCCAGGAGCTGAAACAAAGTTTATCTATGGAGGTCACTGGTTCTCTGGAGTGTCTTGCTTGGGCTATGTTGAATAGAAGACATGGCTTCATCAACCATGTAGATTATTGCACCATTCAATGTAGACATTACATCATGTTACATCATGACTATATTTGTAGCATAATGTGCATATTTCATCAAAAAACAAATGCTGCCTATACATATCCTACAAATGGAACAAGTGCTTGCTAGAGTTATGACCCCTTACCACATGTGTACAACTCTCACCTTTATTCTGCATTCTCACTTAGTATTTCTTTGTGCCTGATATCTATGATCTCACTTTTGTCTTCTTATGTTGTTTCAGATTCCTCTGTATGCATTGTTGTTAGGGTTATCCTGGCCCCAAGGTATTCATTACAATGTTCATTTGCCTGTCTGTCCGTTTGCCTGTCTGTCTGTCCATTTGCCTATCTGTTTGCCTGTATGTCTGTCCGTTTGCCTGTCTGTGTGTCAGAAACTCCTAGATGCATGGACTGATTCTGAGGAAAATTTGCATGAATGTTTGATTTCCCCCCCCCCCCCCCCCATATGTGACAACAAAAATGTTTAGTTTGAATCACCCCAATTTGTTTATTCTGCCAGTGTGTGAACTTGAAACTAACTGTGAGTATTACTATTGAATATTTAATGTTCTCCCCTTTTTTCACAGAGTTAATTCAGGATAATTTGAAAGCTGAGCTTCCAATCTATTTATCTAAAGCTTTGATAAGGGTGACTGAGCTACCAATGTATTTATCCAATGCTAGAAGTGTGTCTACTGATGTTTTGAAATGAAGGTGGTATGTGTACTGAGATTTTAAAATTACAGTGACAGTGATGGCAAAAACATGAAGGTGGTCCAGTGCTGGCAAGCAAGTAATTTTAGTACATCCACCATCAGCTGCAGCTAAAAAAGTTGCTATACAATTCTTTCAGTGAAAGACAAAAATTTTTTTTGGAAGATTACACAGAAATCTCAATTATGTTGCAATGCAATACTTCCAATCACAATTGTAGTTTTCCTTTTGGGAGGGGGGGGGGGGGGGCATTTTATGTAAATGCCTTTGGTTTGAAATGAATATTTTCCCCAATGCCTCTTGAAATTGGCCTATATTGGGAATAATTACTTCTATTTGAAGCGTAATTAGTAAGTTTTAGTAGCATAATTGATCAAAAAGGCAGCATAAAAGAATAGCATAATTGATCCAAAAAATAGAATTGGGAATAGCCTAATTCTCACACCACAGCTGAATGGGAATACTTGTGGGGTCTCTGCCACTCCTCTGCCCCACCCCTCAGTGCATGACATGCAGTTGTTCCATCCTTACCTGTTGGATGTGATGTAGTTGGTTATTTAGTGAAACACATTCTCCCATTGCCTGCATATTAATTATTCCTTAGCTGTGTGGTGGCTAACCTCAACCACTTAAGAAACATCTTTTGGTTGTTATTTTTTTTCCTCCATGAATGAGAAGTGTCCAGTGACTATAATCTGTCAGATAGTTGTGGTGGGGGGTGGGGAAGCATCAAGTGTTCAAAGTATTTATTATCTCACTTTTTGTCTTCCTACTTGTAGCCATCATCCAGGAGCTCGTGTGTTTGGCGTCATTGTTGATTTGCAGGCTTCATGCTAGAGAAAGGTGTGGAGGAGGACATGCCCAATAGCTCTTGCTGCATATGTGGTGAGTGTTGCTTCATAGTGGTATGTGGTGAGAGGCACTCTGAGGGACCTCCACTAGTTCACATCCCACTCACCCCACAATGCACCTGCCCCCTCATATTGCATTTCATTTTATAGCTTCAATAAAGTAGATTTGCTCCATACGATGTTGGGAGGGAGGAATGACATGGGGGTGTTGGATAGAACAACAAAAAATGGATTTCCATCGGCCATATGTGTATGTGTATACATGTTATTTGCTTCTATGGCAATGGTCACATAGTAGTTAACCTATTGCACACCAGTTATATTAATATTTTGTATCATGTGTGTGTATGTAGTGTGTATATAGCAACGAACACAGTACTTAACATGTTGCACACCAGCTATATTAATATTTTATATCAATTTATTCAAAAGTGTATGACCTTCCCCTACCCCAGCAGAGGTTTTAAGATAGTTTGAATAGCTATTGACCTTAGGGGTCACTGAAGTTTTTAATTGTCCTAAATGTACATTTCTGGCTGTGCACATTTAATTGTTGTTTGTAACCAACAAAGGAATTCTAATTAGTTTTGTACTCTAAATCATTTTTTGTGACAAAGTTAATCATTTCTACTCAATAATGATACACTACTTGGGGACATGTAACTGTGATCATCCCAATTCCTCCGACACTGCTCTCTTGGTCTGTTCAACTGTGTTAAAATGACTACTGTGGTTGGCCTCTTATTTACCCAATGCTTCAGAATCCATTTCTGTGACCTTATTAATCTAAGAGCAGGTGGTAGAGATTTGTATGTATTTGCTCCAAATTTGGCAATATAGCACATAACTACAAGAAATGACCTCTATCCTGTGAGAGGCCACAGTCCTTGAATGTTTGTCTCCTTATGGACAATGAAGAGATGACACTGCCTTCTTGTGGGTGTGGTCGTTGCCTGTGAGCTGCTCACCTCACAAGGTCTCCAGAATGAGGTGTGCTCCTGTAGTGATCTCCTCCAGGTCAGCAAGACTTGCACCTGCCACTTGCCTCCTGAACTCCGTGGGGAAAGGGTTGGATCCAAAATTACTTGAAGAGGGCTTATTTTGCAGATTCATGCATGTGAGCTAACATACCAGAAGGCTCCAAGTCACTTAGAGAATTAACATCCAGAATATTGTCAGCTTTCTGTTCATCAGAAAGGGCATAGGTAGCCAATAGAACATGTTTCAAGTAGTCTAATGTGTTAGCTGATGCAGGAGGAACCGTGAGTGAGGACTTGATGCTCCTCTGAACAGCTGAGTCCACAGCTGCCACAACATACAGAAGTTCATCTGCTCCATTGCAATATTGTGGGCACTGACCTGGACCTCTCATCGGATGAGCCATATGTATGGGTCGATGGGGTCAAAGACAGCAAGTTTAACTGCTACCACTGCAAGATGGCTGCACCTACTGGAGGGTCCATCACTCTACGCTGCACCTACTGGAGGGTCCATCACTATACGCTGCACCTACTGGAGGGTCCATCACTATACACTGTACCTACTGGAGGGTCCATCACTATATGCTGCACCTACTGGAGGGTCCATCACTATAGGCTGCACCTACTGGAGAGTCCATCACTCTACACTGCACCTACTGGAGAGTCCATCACTATACACTGCACCTACTGTAGGGTCCATCATTATATGCTGCACCTACTGGAGGGTCCATACTATAGGCTGCACCTACTGGAGGGTCCATCACTATACCCTGCACCTACTGGAGGGTCCATCACTATACCCTGCACCTACTGGAGGGTCCATCACTATACGCTGCACCTACTGGAGGGTCCATCACTATACGCTGCACCTACTGGAGGGTCCATCACTATACGCTGCACCTACTGGAGGGTCCATCACTATATGCTGCACCTACTGGAAGGTCCATCACTATACGCTGCACCTACTGGAGGGTCCATCACTATACGCTGCACCTACTGGAGGGTCCATCACTATACGCTGCACCTACTGGAGGGTCCATCACTATACGCTGCACCTACTGGAGGGTCCATCACTATAGGCTGCACCTACTGGATGGTCCATCATTATACGCTGCACCTACTGGAGGGTCCATCACTATACGCTGCACCTACTGGAGGGTCCATCACTATAACTACAATGTCACTAATCACTGCAAAAATGCAAAAATGTTGTGGTCACCACATTAGCCATGATAGAACACCTTTTTCTCCATAAGTCCAACATACAGAAATCATGACCACACACAGGTACAGATTGTAAATATATCTTGTCACTATTGACACACCCAACAAGACAGAAAGTTTCAGCCGCTACTCTCTCAACAAGAAATCATGGACATAATAACTCTGTCAATTCTGCCCCTATTGGAATGTTATTACACTATATAATGTGCCATATTCCTTTTTCTTTAGTGTGAATAGAATAATCTGGCCAAGCTGTGAGCCTTACCTATGATGTGCCATAATCACTTGTGCTTTCATGTGAATAGAATAATCTGGCAAAGTTGTGAGCCTTACCTAGTTCTACATGAAATACATTTTGGGGAAGTGTGATTAGTATTCTTTGAAAATATATAAAATTATATATATTTTTTGAACTACTTGTCCAATAAGGGACTTGCATGATTACATCACACACAACCTGCCACGCCTACTTAAAGTATCATGAACCTCCAGCACTATAGAACATATATTAGCATTCACTACCAGCGATGATGTTTTCAAGAATTGCAATTGAAAAATATCTCCTGCTTTCACCATACTTCAGGAATAAAAACTTTATGAAATTTCCAGCGTGCTCATAGCATATTCCAGAATATTCAGAGCTGTGGTCATAGATAAATCCCAGCATGAAAGTGAAGAAAGATTAGTACAATATTGCCAGGAGCATGCCCAGCTAGTTGTATGAACTCATTGGTTAGCGGCAGTAGTGGTGAGTGTCACACAGTTGTCAGACACAGTGTCACAGCAAAAACAGCTACTAGTGTATCTCTAAACACTTTGTTAGGCAGCACCTCATTTCCAAGAATTTCTGGATTGTCACAGGTGCTGCCTGACAGTGTTCTGAGAAGTAGTGCAGCTTCTTCTTGGCCAATATTAACCCTAGCAACCATCTAACGCTGACCGCTACTGCTGCCTACAAAGTTTAAGTTCTCAGAACTAGCAGCAAACTCGCTGGCCAGTTCTTAACTAACCTTTCTTCTCACCCAAAGCCTTCCCAACACCTCATTCCTTGCTGTGTCCTCACCACTGGGTGGTGGTGTACTGCCTGGATGCAGGAGAGTGACCCCATTAGCTGGATATGCATCCTTTCCTCAGGAAGGTCATTTATACATGTGCACCACTCTCCACCAGTAGTTCACCAACAACACCTGCTAACCCACTGCTCCCTGTGATGGTGGCCATTACAGCCTCATAGCTCTAAGATCAGAGAGTTTCTTGTCTGTGTTGTGTCTGGGGGCAAACACAGTTGAAGGGATACTCTCAGTCAATTAGTGTAATTGGGTTGGCTTGTTATCCATATGATCAAGCTCTGTTAGTCAGTGATAGGTATTCCTGGAAAGGGACACACTTTCTGAGCAACTGATGGGATTGGGGTGGGGGGGGGGGGGAATAGTGGAGGTTTGGACTCTTGTATTGTGACTGTCCACAGTGAATCTGCGGCCATTGCTGTCTGTTACGTACTTGCACTCTCCATAGCTGGTCTTACTAAATGCCTAGCAGCTTTTCCACTACAGAGTGTCTCTTACTTCTACAACTAGAAAAGCACCTCAACACTTTTAAATTAAACAGAACTTTACTTAGCAAAAATTCATCCATGAGATTATTCCCCTCCAGAAATTAGACCTCCTTTAATTATGAAGGCAAGCTTCTCTCCAAATGGAGATAACATATAATAACAAGACATTCAATGACTAATCACGTAATTAAAATTACATATGTATCTGTGTGTGCATGCATGCTACTTCCTATTCAGGTCACTAATCTACATACAACACATTAACTCAACAATAATATATCTACTTAAAGTCGCAATACTACACCTAACAATTTACTCAGGTCTCTAATCAATTAGCTAAATTACTAATGTTGTTAGCTTATAACTATGTGTACTGTCACAAAAGGTGTAGTGGTTTGTTGTTTTTTATTAATAAAAAAAAAATAGGTATGATTTTGTCACCTTAGAAAATTGAAACCGATAACTTTATTTTGATCGCTAGTGTACCAACTCACCCAACTATCCACCTACCTATCCACCTCCTATATACCAGCCCACCCACCCACCCACCCACCCACCCACCTCCTATATACCAGCCCACCCATCCACCATCCTCAACTAGGCATTGTACATTGTAGAAGAGCACCTTCTTCACCTCATAGATGTGTGCTGTGGGTGCAGTCAAATTAGTTTGTTTACACTTTGCACCCAGATAAAGATTGGACCAGAAGGTCTGGTGTGCAAATGAATGCTAGCACTGTACAATACAGTATTATTTTAATTTGTCCTTCACCATAAAATAACATGGTTATGTGTGTTTATATCATATTACTTACAGGAATTCCGTCCAAAAAGAAAACAAGAACTGGTATTGCTGTGGATGTGTGACTGGATATGGGCAGACAACACAACACTATGCACTGTTTGTCAACATGTGCATGTGAATAATGGAGTCCATTTATTCCACCACATGACATTGTTTTCTGCTGTATACATACAAGTATGTTGCTATGCTGTTGTTGATGTAACTGGATTATATATTCTGATAACTTTCATTGAGTTGACATGATAACTAAGACCCTAAATCTATCTATCTATGTATCTATCTATCTGATGGTTGACAAGTGGCTAGCATCCTCTCATTTAACTGAACTCCACACAGAATGGCAATATCCTCTTGAAAGCTCTTTAATTTTCATCATACAATTAGTGGCTACTGGTGATGTCTGGATAATAGATTAATTAAACATTCCATTACAGCTGGTGTGATGTAAAGGAGGTGGAGGGAGAAACAGTATTCAGTGAGAATACATCCAGTTCATAAGCAAATAAGAATACTAAATTGGCACATTTTTTTGGTTTTGTTTTATAAAAATTAATATAAACAATAGAAAGGGAATTGCAGAGGTAATATTTAAACAATACTGCCTCCAAGGGATTTGTGATGTTGTTTAGTTTGGGCTAACTTTGCCATAGGATTGAGGAGTATTCATGGACATTATTTAACATCCATGGCTTCGTTTTATTACTTAGTTAAGTTTTAATTAAAGTAAATTTATTCTAGCTGTCTGTAATAACATGAACAATGAAAGTTATCAGATATTAAGTGTTTGTAGTAGGACCAGTGTTAGCAAAAATTCAAAAAAAGAAGAAATAAATGACAAGTTTGGAATTCCCCTTCAGGTGATCATTCTGAGTTATCTGCACCTTGACCTGCGATGCCGGCTGCAAGGTGAGCTGGTCAGCTGTCAACTCAGTGGGAGAGATGAGGGCCACCAGATTGGCTGGAGATGTTGTTGGGTAAGGATAAAGAAAGATTGGGAAGCTCTTCCTTTTTATACTGAGCTGAGAATGATTAATTAAATTCTCATGTGGCAGAGCTCTGCAAGGTTCAAACAGCACAAAGTGAAACAGCCAGTTGAAGGTCCAGGACATTCCAATGTTGCAGTGCCTGGGGGTGAAGTGATGTCTACTGAACTGGCAATGAAGGTAGGACCATGGTGTGCACAAATATTTATTTAGTGCAATCATTGCCTGACCAGTTTATCTAACTAGCACTCAATTGCGTAGGCCCACCTTCCTGTGGGCTGTGGTCACAAAATTGTCTTTAGAAAGAACATGTCTTAGGGGAGGACATGATTTTCTGGATTACATGTCTAGGATGACACGTATTATGATAGCATTTGTCTTGAGGGAGGTCATGCTTTGTTGTAGGAAATCTCTTGTGGGATATCAAGTATTGGTGGAATGCATGTCATCAGGATGGCATATCTTACAATTTGTGTTTTACTGAAAGACATATCTTATTGGAGGTCATGTTTACTTGAGAATATTGTTGGTTAGTTTTTGTGGTCTTCTTGATTTGTATATATTTTTTTGTGCTTGACAAATATATTCCCTCAA
Organism: Lycopodina hypogea; assembly: GCA_963969325.1. Taxonomy (NCBI): domain Eukaryota; kingdom Metazoa; phylum Porifera; class Demospongiae; order Poecilosclerida; family Cladorhizidae; genus Lycopodina; species Lycopodina hypogea. Next base: position 10,936,219 of record OZ017792.1, read on the forward strand.
CTATGGTGTGTATGCACCAGTTTTAAAATTTGTAGTTGAAATGTGCCAGACAGTGATGGTGGGAGGTTTAGTTGTTACCATATACCAAAAAGATCGGTATGTAATCTTTTATGGAATAATTTTCATTGTAAAACTATGTCTGTGGCTCTTTTAGCAATAAGCTTTTTTGGCACACTAATTTTGCTTTCTTTCTACACTGATTCTCCTGTGAAATTCTTGATAGTCATTATTTTGGTTGTGCAGGAAATCAATTTTGTTTACAGGAATAGTGGTGAGTGGAGGTTGGGGTGAGGGGGGAGATGTTTAGTGGGAGCACATAATTCTGTACCTTCAGCAGCTATCAAGAAGCAGTGGTCCCTTGCAGCAATAGTATTTCATGAAACACTACTTCAGAGTTCATGAATTTTTTCTTTAAATTGCTGATAGGTTTTATCTGGTCAACTTGGCGGGCCATGTTGAAAAGCATTAATGTCTCTTTGATGTGGCAGCGTGTGAAAGGCTATGCGTTCCCTTTGATGAAAACAAAATAGCGGATGTGGAAGTGCCTTTTTTGGGCTTCTTTCAGTTGCTACACTTGAATGGTGGGGTTCCTACCATGCACTCCATACCTTTCTTTCTAGTGTTGATGAAGGACGGTGGTTATCCTTGTTGGAAGGAATCATCTCTGTGTGTGTGTGTGTGTGTGTGTGTGTGTGTGTGTGTGTGTGTGTGTGTGTGTGTGTGTGTGTGTGTGTCTGTCTGTCTGTCTGTCTGTCTGTCTGTGTTCAAGTTTATGTTTCTATTTGACATCGGACATCGAAGACATGGCTTCATAACCATGTAGATTATGGCACCATTCTGTATGGCCATTATATCATGTTACATATTGCCTACATTTGCACCATAATGTTTATATTTCATCACAAAACAGAATGTGTCCAAACATGTCAACTAAAATATTATATATGAATAAGTGCTTTCCAAAGTTAAGATCCCTTACCATATGTGTATAACTGGAAATTTTTTTTTCCTGTAATCTCACGTAATTCCTCTTTGTGCCTGGTATCTATGATTTCACTTTTGTCTTCCTTGTTGTAGCCATCATCCAGGAGTTTGTGCGATTGGTGTCATCATTGATTTGCAGGCTTCATGCTAGAGAAAGGTGTGGAGGAGGACATGCCCAATAGCTCTTGCTGCATATGTGGTGAGTGTTGCTTCATAGTGGTATGTGGTGAGAGGCACTCTGAGGGACCTCCACTAGTTCACATCCCACTCACCCCACAATGCACCTGCCCCCTCATATTGCATATCATTTTATACATGCATTTTATGCCCACAGATAAATTGTTGTTATTATTATTATTGTTGTTGTTATTATTATTATTATTGCTATTGCTATTGCTTAAAAAACAACAAAAAAAACAACAACCTGTCCTGTTGGTGGAAAACATAAAAATATCTTACTATAATATATATATTTTCTTGTTGGTTTTCTTTGTTCCCTGTCACATACCAGATGCTTGGGCCTACAGGGCTCAAAAAGAAGGAAATGGAAAGAAAAAGAATGAGATTTAGGCATTGTTTAGCTGGACTCACCTAAAGTGTGTACATAATTGTGGTGTGTAGTATTCATATAAAGCTTGGTGGCTGGCCCACATCCCCTTCCTGAAGGATATTTAGCTTGCATATCCATCCTTTTGACAGAGACAACAGAGACCTCTTGATATAATTCTAGATCTATTGTTTCCTATCTCATCCCAGATGCTTGGGCCTACAAGGATAAAAAAGAAGAAAAACATGGTTTAGGCACAGTTTTGCTGACCAAGTTGTGACCCCAACCAGAAAATTTTGAAAAAATAGCCCCTCAGGCATGGTTTTACTCCAATCTTTTCCAAACTTCCTTGTAATCACCCCAGGGTGACCCCCATCAAACCCTGAAAATTTGTGTCCTTTAAGCCCAATCATCTAGGAGGAGTTATTAAATGAATAAACAAACAAACAAACACACCATAAAAAACAAATCAAGAAATATAGTAAGATTATTATTACAATTCCTGTTACTTCTATTTTATTGTTATTATTTTGATTTTATTATTATTATTATTATTTACGTTTACAAAAATACATGTCAATAATGAATATAAAAATATCTGGAAAATCCATTACCAATAAAACAATGAGGCGGAATTCCCCTCATACCTTGTGGTGGAACTCATGGATCTAATTAAAGTCACACCTTCTTTAGCCCATATCCTGTCTTGCTAAACTATAAAAGATCTCTGAAGTGAGTGCATGTGTTAAGACCTCCACAATAACTGTTTTGATAGTGTGATGTCTCCATAAAGATTGAGAAATGGCTGGAGGGATTGATGAGGTAGAAAAGAGCCTGGAGAAGGAGATCACCTGTGCTGTATGCCATGACCACTACCAGCAACCTAAAGTGTTGCCATGCCTACACTTCTACTGCAAGGAGTGCATTATCAAGCTTGCCCTCAGGGCAGGCGTAGAACAGCCGTTCCCTTGCCCTGAATGTCACAAGGAGGCCTCCCTCCCTGAGGGCAATGTGGACAACCTCCAAACAGCTGTCTTCATCAACCACTTGAAAAACCAGTACAGTCAGCTGGAGAAGGCCCTCAGCAAAGAGGTCAAGTGTGAGATGTGCTCAACTTCTGAACTCAAAGTTCAAGCTTTCTGCAGGCAATGCAATATGTTGGCATGCAAGAAATGTATTGGGTCACATCGAAGGATGAAAGCTCTCTTTGGTGGTCATGAAATTATTGCTCTAGACGCAGTGAAGAAAGTAGGAGATAAACATCTCTTAACCAAAATTTGTCCATCTAAAGTGTGCCATCTTCACCTGAAGTTCCTTAAGATGTTCTGCTCTGATTGCAAACAATTAATTTGTCGAGATTGCACCATCAAGGAGCACAAGGACCATGACTTTGAGTTCAGTCATGTAGCAGCCATTAACAAAAAGAAAATGCTTACAGACAGTCTGAAGCCTCTGAAAGTGATGGAGGGCCATCTCTCTGGTGCTGTGGAGGAGATAAAGAGAGCACAACTCAAACTTGAAGCTCAGGCTGTGTCTGTGGCTAACAACATCAACACTTCCTTTGAGGAGCTGCACATGATCTTGGAGAGACGCAAGCAACAGCTGTTGGAGGAGGCTGGAAGGGAAGTGAGTAATAAGATGGCTAGCTTCAAAGGGCAAGAGGAGAACATGTCTATAGCTAGTGCTGAGGTCCGTAGCATTATCAACTACACTGAGCAGTGTGTCAGGCACTGTTCAGATGATGAGGTCATGTGCATGCATGCTGAGATTGGGAGTCGAATCCAACAAGAAATTGAAGGGCAGGGGCAACCAGGGAGGATCATACCACCAGTGGAGCAGGTTGAGGTAGGGGTGGAGGTGAGGTGTGCTGAGGCCCTGGAGCAACTCTGCCAGATCAGAGCTAAGATAGTTGTAGGATGCCCTGTCATCAAAATCAACAAAGTAGCAAGCGAAGCAGAGATCAACAAGATATCTGAAGTTAGCATGTCTGTCTCTCCAACCAAACCTGATGTTCTAATAGACTGCCATCTGAAGTCTTTATGCAATGGATCCAACATTAAGTATAGTGTTGAAGAAATTGGAGTCGGGAAGTATTGCATCCAGTATACACCCACTGTCCGTGGGAGACATGAAGTCACTATCTCAGTGGACGGGCAGCCAGTAGCAGGCAGTCCCTTCCCTGTGCTGGTCTGTGGCCCTCCTACTCTACTAGACAAGCCTGTCAAGGTCTGGGATGGTTTTAAGAGGCCTTGGGGTATGACTGTCAACTCGGTGGGTGAGATTATAGTTGCTGAATATGAAGGAGATGTTGTGGTGATGGATAGAGATGGAACACGATTAAGAACCATTAAATCTTTGGAGCATCAATTTGACCGTTTAAGAGGTGTTGCTGTAGACAGTGAGGACAACATCTATTTCACTGATGAAGACACTAATGGAATTTTCAAGTCCAACAAGGACTGCAGCAAGGTTCATGTACACATAGTCCAGCAAGTTAAAGGTCCAGGACACATCGATGTTGCAGTTGTAGGAGATGAAGTGATGGTTACTGAATTTAGCAATAATGGCGTGATCATGGTGTATGACAGAGAACTGAAGTATGTGAGACAGATTGTTGGTGTAAATAATGACACACTGTATGGCCTGTGTCCTGACAGTCATCAGAATGTGTATGTCTGTGATAGTGAAAACTCCGTCATTCAAGTCTACAGTAAAGATGGTGAACTCCTGCGTTCCTTTGAATGTGATGAGAAAGGTGTAAAGAGGTTGAAGTGTCCATGGGGGGTGTGTGTAGCTGGTCAGTATGTGTATGTTGCAGATTTTGGTGTAGATAAGATTGTAGTGTTCACCACTGAGGGAGACTATGTGACCTCATTTGGTGGCCACAAAAGTCCTGGAGTGTGTGTTGACCATGATGGGTTTGTGTATGCCACTTTGTATGCTCATCCTAAGATTTGTATTTACTAGATGGCAAAGTTAGTTTTACTTCTTTATTATATATCTTTTATTATATTATAATTTAAAAGATTACTATGTTTAGTTGTTGGAAGTTGTATTGATTTTTTTTTTATCTCAGTGAACTCTGGCCATCAGGCTTTCAGCAGATATTTTAACTTGAAAGATTGTGACTAATATAATATTTGAAATACATTATGAATGTGTTCTAAATATTTATCATACCCTGCGGTTCCCTGGATATAATGACATGCCCACAGAAAAAGGTGTGGCCTAGTGTGGCCTAGTGTGGCCTAGTGTGACCTAGTGTGACCCAACCAATTTCCCTATCAGATTCAAGTGGTGTTTCCATGCATCTAGCAACCAACCCTCCAATGCATTGAGCCAGGCACCTTTTTGTGCAGATGGAGGGCTGCCTTCAGGTACAAATTCTTTGCTTCCCCCCTTCCCACTAGTCAGCTGTCTTCCATTTGCACCTGTGCCACCTAGATGGCCTTTCATCCGTGTCTCTTGGGAAATGGCACGTGCTCCCCTCACAACTTGATTGTTGCTACCCCCCCCCCCCCCTTTTTTGGTGGATGTGGTGGAAGTGTGTGCTGACTCAGGTGACCCACACATGTTTGCCAACCTGTGATAGCTGTAAGCTGCTGGCAAAGAAGAAAAAAAGGTCCATGTATTTGACTGTATAAGTACCATAAATAGATTGCATAATTTTTGGCATTTTTGTTCTGACTGGCCCACCAGACAAGATGTGGACAGGTGACTCTTTTTATTATTATTATTATTTTTTTTTTTTATTATTATTAATTTTTTTGGCCCAAAAACCATCCACTGTGTAGGATGTGCCTACCCTGAAGAACAGGTTATAATTGGTATGGTGGTTAGGTAGAAAATAGGTGTGGCCAAGTGTAATCCAGCATTTGTCCTAGAGATAAAGTATGAATACTTGAACTTTTAGACTCACAAACCTACAGGAAGAGGTTTAAATTAGAACAACCACACTGAGAAGCGAATATCCAATCAAATGTATCTCGTGCTTCTTCATTCCCAGATGTTTTATTGAAAAACTTATGACTCAAGACCAGTATTACCAGATGAATTCAGCTCGAAATCACAACTTTTTATCACACTACATTTTTTCTTCAACCGAATAAATCACCACAAAAAACACTAACAAATATTGTATTTAGCATTCAGACCACATATTACAAATTTATATATTGGAACATACTACAGCTTTTCCTTCGGATCACAGCTTTAATATTTGCCTTATGTACCACTCACTATCTTCATTCAAAATGGGAAGACAGAACATTTTCAGCACACCCAGGCTGAACAGTTGAAATATAAGTTCCCCGCTGGATCCTTGTATGAATGCATATCCATCTAGAAGTTCTCTGTGCTGCTGGTGTCCCAGGCCAGCTCCTTATCATGGGCCACTTAGACTCCAGCTCTCCCTGGGATAAAACATCTTATGGAAAAAATTGTGGACACAGCTATTCTATCTTCAGGTGTAGCTTGTAAGAGCAGTGACAATTGGAGTGGAGCTGTCTTGGTAAGGAGCTTAACTTTTTCTGTAGTCTTATGAATACCTTTCTCAGGAAGCATTCTCCTACAGTCTCCTCTTCTGCATGGGCAGCTGGCTATGGTCCAACTTTGTATGGAATCCCCGTCTCATGCTGCAAAATTTAATACATTTTGAGAGTTTCAGCAATTCCCCCCCACCCAGACCTTTCTCTCCCAATTTATTTTGAATGTGACTATTTGTGGCAACACTGCTCAAGACTACTCCACATTCTCTGAAGATCAGCCAACAGCTTCCTTTAAATAGGTTGACTTCCCACTAATGGAGATGACAATATAACATAATAATAAATAATTCAATGATCAATCACCTTATTTTTAATTGCATGTGTGCAAGTATGCTTCCTCCTTTTCAGGCCAGTAATCTACATGTAACAAGTCTACTCAATGAATAACAAATCAATTTGAGTCATCATTTACAAATAACAATCTATTCAGGTTTCTAATGCAATAAGTAAAGGGAAATTGTGTGTGCATGTCTTGAGTGTTCTCTATTTAACCTGCCAATCTTGTTGTTCTTGTTAAACTTCCTTCAACTAGTGCTAAGGCCCCGGCTCAACTCCTGGTCATGGTAGAGTTGTTTTTTTTCTCTTTTACCCGTGATTGAGTCAAAACATTAAATCATTAGTGGGCGGGTTTTTTTTTTTTTTTTTTTTTTTTTTTATACATTTGAGCTCTATCAGAATTTGAAAAAAGAACAAGGAAAGAGAAGAGAATAAAGGAAGAAAGGAGGAGGTTGTAGAAGAAGAAAAGAAATAAAGGAAAGAAATAGGGGAGAAAAAAGGAGAAAAAAGTAGACCTAGTTAAGGTATGAACCACTTCCTTTCAGCTTGAGAAACCTATGCTTTAACCACTGAGCCTGAGATTCTTAAGTCCTATCTTGAATGGAAATTAAATTCCTCTTTCCCCCACCAGGAGTGACATTTTCAAACAAAATTTGGTTAAAAAAAACGTAGTAGGCACCCAAGGATCATGCCTGCCAAGTTTCATCGATATCCATTCAGCCGTTTGGCTGTCCATTGAGCTCCCATGCGCGCACGCACACACACACACACACACACACACACACACACACACACACACACACACACAGAATGAATGCCTTGCACATTCTTGTAGTTGTGTAGAGTACGGTAGATAGGGACAGTTGTGTGGACTAATGAAACCATTGTATACCGTTAGTCCTTAACTAAGTTTGGACCACCCACATACCAATAGCTCTCAGACACATTGAGAATGTTATGTCCCCCTCACCGGTGGCACTAGAGAGTTTTCGAAGTATCATAGAATCAGCTCTAATGATCCTAGGTTAATCGGCACATCTCAACAATTAAAGCTAGACTCCTTTTGTATAACATCCAGCCTCATTATGAATGTCATTCCACATCCACCTAATATCCTGACCCCTTACGTTCATTTTAGCCATCAGCAGTAATGCAGACATGGCTTGATAACTACTCCATTACTATTAACAGGTACTCTTGACTATTCTATTACTAATCTGTTAGCTCTACTATCCTCTCTCCTGTGATGATGAACTTCTCCCATGCGTTACCATCCTAGCATCCTCCCTGGTCTGTATTTCACCTTGAACCTGTAGAGATGTAAAGTCAAACTCCACCAGTCAATTTAGAGTTATTTTCCTTCATTCTGTTCACTCCAGTTCTTGATGCTTGCCCCCTGACTTCTCTGCCAGGCACTCCAATTTGCCTTAACTCTCTTTCAAGCTAAGTACTAGCAGATGCTCCGATAGCTGGGGGAACTCCTAACTAACCACACCCACCTGTCCATAATTACTTCAACATCAGCCCACTTAAAGAACATGTGTCACCAAAACTGAGGTCACTTAATTTGATTTCCACATAATGGTACCATGAATCAGATTATTTCAAACACCAAAAATGATTATTTTAAACACTGTAACGGAGTATTTTAAACACTGTAACGGAGTATTTTAAACACCATAACGGAGTGTTTTAAACACTGCAATAATTGAAATGAAAAACAGAGTATATTTAATGCTGAAACTTACTAAAATGGAGTGTTTTAAACACTTAAATAGACAGAAATGGGGTGTATAAAATGCCAAAATTTACTGTAATGAATGGATAATTAACATAAAAATTTAATGGGCTCTTCATAGAGCCAGTTACTTGTTACTGCACCTGGACAACACAATCACTTGGTGATTTGAATAATACCACATGCTGGACAGTCTAATTTGGCTGTCCACAGTGAATGTGTGGCCATGGCTGTCCACAGTGAATGTGTGGCCATGGCTGTCCACAGTGGATGTGTGGCCATGGCTGTCCACAGTGAATGTGTGGCCATGGCTGTCCACAGTGGATGTGTGGCCATGGCTGTCCACAGTGAATGTGTGGCTGTGGCTGTCCAGGCCCATAGCCCGAGGGGGTTCGAGGGGTTCCCTTTGGTGGAAGAAGAAAAAAATTAATATTTATCTCCTCCAGTACTCATCCACACACCACCAAGAGTTATTTAGTCAGGGTCCTCCCTCGTTCAGTATTAAGTGTATCAGATTCAGATTATCTGGAGCTCCGTGTGACTCTACTGCTGTAGTGTGTAACTGTGAGTAAGCACCTCCTACCCTTTCCCTGAATCTCTCAACTCCCTAGTTGATCAGATAGGAGCTAGGCTTGCTGGGAGCAAGATGGCTGCTACCAGAAGTGATTGTTTTCTCTGGTACTTCAAGCTGGAGTGTTCACATCCAATGTCTATCCTTAGTGGTGATGGTGTTGCTGATGCGAGCCATGTAGATATGTTCAGTAATTTTGACGGCATTTGTGTCAGTGATAATCTTAGGTTGGTGCCTTCTGCTGGATATGGAAGTTTAAATCATCATAATGTAGATGGTAATGGTGGTCCTGATATAGGACATCTAGTTGAACTTAATATGGAGGCAAGACCTGCTGGGAGAAGAGGGCATCTTCCAGAAGTGATAGTCTTCCAAGTACTTTAAGGCAAAATGACCACTACCCATTTCTATTGTCATTAGTGATGGTGTTGCTGATGTGAACCATACACCTGAAATTAGTATTATTGATGGCAGTTGTGCAAATCTTAGTTTGGGATCAGCTGCTAGTTGTGCAAGTTTGGACCATCTTGATGGTAATGGTGACCCTAAAGTTTATCTAAAGAAAGTTAAGATGTCTTTTTTTTATTGTGCACAATGTGCCCACTACTGAAGTAATTAGTGTGGTAAATTCTTTGGATAAAGATCAAATCTTAAGATTTTTAGAACATATTGTTTCTTCTGAAACTTTTCCTTTCCCTAAGAAGTATATTGTATAACTGTTGCTTTCTGGTGAAATGGCTATAAAATATTCTTGGTTGGTATATAATGTATTGATTGGATGGTAGGTTGTGTATTTTCTTTAGTTTATTTGTAAAAGATAGGAATAAGTAGATAATCATTCCTCTAATCTATACCATCTTAATGCAATGGCAGATTCAAGTACTTTTGTCAAATCTGTGGAAAAATCCACAGCACAATGTAGATGTATGCATTGATTCTGCACTGGCTAAAGCTATTGAGGAAAATAGATACAATTCGTTGTTCTGCCGAGTGATTTTATTTTGTGGACAGCAATGCCTGGCACTTAGGGAAGATATAATGGTAACCAAGAAATTTCTTAGCATTAATGAAGGTATTCAATTGGCTGAACATAGGTCTGCCATAAATGCTTCCCACCCATGCACAAAATGAAATTATTAATTAAGGTAAGAACATAATTAAAAAATATTTAGTTGATAAAATAAGAAGTGCAAATAATTTTTGATAATGGTGGATGAAATTACTTCTTTTAATAAAGGAGTATTTGATTCATGTGTTTGATTTATAAATCATGACATGAGAGAGGATTTTTTTTTTTTTTTTTTTTTTTTTTTTGCAATATACCAGATTAACTAGAGTTACTGGCTAGGTAATTGCTACTTCTGACCTCGATGGCCGGGACCAATTAGGTCTGGATGTCAAAGTGTTTGAGGACAGGGGTGTGGTGGAGCATCAAATATGTCCTGTGAGTGGATTAGATTGCTATTTGACTGACTATCTGCTATTTGTATGATATAAAAAGCTATCTTCATCACAGATTTATTTTTGGCCCGGCAACACCTGGTATATTCATCGTGTTTACGGGGGTAGTATTACAAAACAACAACTAAAACTAAAACCAACACACCTATCTGTTACACCTATTGTTAAGAATGAATATATATGGATTTTGATTGTTCCATCCTTTTAATTAACTGGTAGCATAGATTGTAATGAAACTAAAGAAACAGAATTTTATCACTCTACATATAGGTTGATATTTTATGAATACTAGTGAAAAACCTGCCCTATGGGCGGTTATTTGGCCCACATGGTTACAAAGTGTCCGCTTTGAAAACATTTATAGACTTTAAAACAGAAGTGAACATGTGCTTAGGTCAAAGAGTTTTTTTTAAACTACCATTTTTAACAATTTAGCCTTACACACTAAAAGGAATAGGTGTGGCCAGATGGGACCCACCCATGTTATTCACAGAGTCAAGTTGTGTCTGTATGCCAAAGTTTTAGGCCTGTAGCACAATTCTTTTTCTGGCAAAAGTACCAAAAAAAAATTTTTTTTTTTTTTTTTTTTTTTTTTTTTTTTAAGTATAGGAAGGGGGTGTGGCCACATAAATGTGCTTATAACATTTCCTGGTGACACTGATCCTATATATATATATATATATATATATATATATATATATATGGGTTTGTGGTCTAACTTCAATTGTTCAAGCATGAACCAAGGATGCACAGACAGACAGACAGACAGACAGACAGACAGACAGACAGACAGACAGACAGACAGACAGACAGACAGACAGACAGACAGACAGACAGACAGACAGACAGACAGACTATTCATACTTTATAGTATAGATATTACATGTAGATCTATTGCAGCGAATGAGTTGTTCACATATTCATCTTTCTAATTAATGAAAACATCATCACTCTGATTACTTAGTGTCCAGTTTAATGCTGAAACGCCTTTGCACTGCAACAGTATTCCTCTAGTAAATATTGAAGGAGGTCTGTGTCCACTGTAGTCTGCCTCAATCTATGATCCACCTCTAATGAAGGTTGACAGCTGGGATTCAACTCATGACACTATATGCAGTGTGTGTGTGTGTGTGTGTGTGTGTGTGTGTGTGTGTGTGTGTGTGTGTGTGTGTGTGTGTGTGTGTGTGTGTGTGTGTGTGTGTGTGTGTGTGTGTGTGTGTGTGTGTGTGTGTGTGTGTGTGTGTGTGTGTGTGTGTGTGTGTGTGTGTGTGTGTGTGTGTGTGTGTGTGTGTGTGTGTGTGTGTGTGTGTGTGTGTGTGTGTGTGTGTGTGTGTGAATAGAAACTTGATAAAATTTTGGGCATGTTAATACCAGATTCCAGAATATTCAGAGCTGTGGTTGTGGATAGAACCCAGTGTAAAATGAAGGAAGGTTAGTTGCAACATTGCCAGCGAGCCTGCCAGGTAGTATTGAGCACTCATTGGTTGGTGGCAGTAGTGGTGAGTGTCACACAGTTACCAGAGACAATGTCGCCCAGAGGTAGCTTCTAGGTTTTCTCTAAACACTTTGTGAGGCAGAACCTCATTGTCAAGAATTTCTGGATTGCCACAGGTGCTGCCTGACAGGGTTCTAAGAAGTTTTGCAGCTACTTCTGGTCCAATATTAACTCTGGCGACTGTCTGACGCTCACAGCTACTGCTGCCTCCCTATGAGTTCTGAGAACTAGCAGCAAACTTGCTGGACAGGTCATAACTAACTTTCAATCACTTTTATGCTCCATTTTCTCCACAACCAACTCTTGCATATGTAGCTACTCACCGACACACCTACACACTGTATTGCAGTGTCTTGGGCTATGTGGCATTTGTCAACTGTGTACATTAATTCATCTTTCCATATGGTTATTAACTCATGTTATATGATGACTCCATCTTCACTGTATTATGAATATCTTATCACTGAACATCACATACATGTCTACACACTAAAGATACAATATAATGAGTGCTTGCTAAATTACCATTCCTTACCACATCTACAACTCAAACGTTTATTTTGTACTAGCAGCATATACCCGGCGTTGCCCGGCTAATGTCAACATGAAACATTATAGAAGCCTCTCAATTTCGGCCTGGTTGGTCCTTTAATTTGTTTTTGGAAGCTAAAACAACACCTGCGGGTGTGCTATTAAGAAAAACCCACATATTACCACAACCATATGTGGTTAATAATGCTATCCCGGGTACTTGGAGACCACATGCCAACTTTTCGCCTCATGGTTTCTGATTAACTTTTTCAGACTGAATAACTTCCTGTGGGTGTGGTTATGTAAAAACCACATCCATTACTATTCCACATGTGTTTAGTAATGCTCACTCAGATTCTTAGAGAGCACATGCCAATCTTTGGCTGTTTTGGTACCAGTGTTCAGCCGCGACGCCTAGACATACATACAAATATACATACATAGTTAAGAACCAAAATATATATTAAAATGGGTGTGTGGATCTAACTCCTTAGCTCCAATCTTTATTCAGAAGTTTGTTGTTTATTTTTTGGCATTATTTCTCTTTACATACCAATGGGAAGTGGTGCAGCAAAGAGGGATCCCACCCATGTTACTCCCAATGTCAATTTGTGTATGCATACCATGTATTAACATGTATTAACTCTGTTGCTCCAAAGGTTTGGTCCATTTTTGGCTTCTTTGAGCCTGACATGAACACAGAACTGGGTGTGGTCATAAACATGTACTTAAAACGTTCCCCAGGTTATATTGACTCCAAATATATATAGGTTCATGGTAAAACTCCTTAGGTTCAAGTGTTTTTGCTGAAGTACGATTTTTGGTATTTTTAGCCTAATACAGGAAAAGATTATAGTGTAGCATGTTACTCCAAGAGTGAAGTTGTATATGCATACCAAGTTTTAGATCTGTAACTCCAAGGGTTTGTTCTGGCAAAATACCATTTTTGGCTCTCATTACCTTAGTAACCATTTCCCAAAATTTTTAGCCCATATTTTAAGTTGGGTCAAAGCCTATCATCATGCCAAGTTTCAGAGAAATCCATCCACAGGTTTGGCCAGGATGATGGTACAAACATACAGACAGACAGACAGACAGACAGACAGACAGACAGACAGACAGACAGACAGACAGACAGACAGACAGACAGACATACAGACATCTCCTTTTATATATATATATAGGAGATGTGTGGAATGATAATCAAATATTTCTCCAAACCATAATTTTCCTTATTTAAGTAAAATCTCTTCTTGGTGTGTGTGTGTGTGTGTGTGTGTGTGTGTGTGTGTGTGTGTGTGTGTGTGTGTGCGCGCGCGTGTGTGTGCATGTGTGTGCTATAATGACCTCTACCCTTATCATCTTAAGTGTTGGAAAATGCTTATGGCGATCTAAATAGCACATCCTGTGGGGCCATAGTGAACATTCATGCACAATTTCATCAAAATTTCTCCAATTGTTTTGGAGCAGTTCTCGAATACACACACACACACACACACACACACACACACACACACACACACACACACACACAACACACACACACACACACAACACACACACGTGCGCACACACACGTGTGTGCACACACAAAGTACAAATCGTCTAGCTGTCATCAACATGGTCACGTGCACCTGAGCCGGGCTAGGAACTTGCAGGAGGACTGACCAAGGCTCTAAGCTTATGGGTGTGGGCACCCGAAGTCCCACCTGGACCCTTAGCTGATAGACAAGCAATGGTCAGTAAATTTGCACCCCAGAAAATTCCAGGTCCCTATTATAGCTGGGTGGACTGGTGTGGGAAGAAGATGTTGAAGGACAGGAAAGTTTTCCTGTCAGTGCTGGGTTTTAACTCGCAACCCTGGGGTTGTGAGTCCAAGGGCACAACTACTCAGCCACTCTGCCACACACAAACACACACACACACACACACACGCACACACACACACACAACGATGGACATCTGTGAATTATTATATAAATTCTCACTTGGTACCACTTTGTGCCTGATATCTATGACCTCACTTTTGTCTTCCTACTTGTAGCCATCATCCAGGAGCTCGTCTGTTTGGTGTCATCGTTGATTTGCAGGCCTCAGCCCAGAGAAAGGTGTGGTAGAGGACATGCCCAATAGCTCTTGCTGCATATGTGGTGAGTGTTGCTTCATAGTGGTATGTGGTGAGAGGCACTCTGAGGGACCTCCACTAGTTCACATCCCACTGACCCCATAATGCACCCACCCCCTCATATTCCTTGTCATTTTATAGCTTGCATAAAGTAAAATTGATCCACAAGATATTGGGAGGGAGTAATGACATGGGGAGTTGTTGGATAGAACAACTAATAAGAATCTGTTGATTAGTTCTATTTGCTTAGACAAGTGTGTACATTTAATGTTTGCATGGCAACAGTCACATTCTAAGATATTGCACTCCATTTATTATACTAGTTGGTGGACTCAATTTGCTCACCACATTGGAGCTTGTGAGTTCATCTTCGGCCAAATCATTGCTCTAAACTAACCCAATTGTATGTATGTGTATATCTACCTCTGTGGCTAATTATTACCAGATCCTTAAAGCCTATCCACAATACATATGAGTTTGTACCTCTCTCCAGCAACACCCAGTTCTAAACGTTTTCTTGTGTACGCATGAACCTGCTACACATTACCTGCATGGACTGAATAATTGGCTGTGCTGATCAAATTGGTCTGCCTCTACCTCGTATAGAAATGGGATATCTTATTATCTCATATGCTACTTTGTTCTGCCTTTTATCTTCTGCAATGTCATTGCACATACAGAGGAAAGAAAGGAGAGAGAGAGCTGCTAGTAGCTAAACTCCTAATAGCGAACATCAAAAATTAAGAAATTAAGCCACAGTAATGTTAAATAAATCTCAGCCACTTGAGGCCTACCTTTCTGATGGTTTCAGGTGGAATCTGTTGGGATGAAACTGGGTGTAGCGTGGGTGTGTGAACCCATTCAAGACACAGGTGAGCCAGTCTTAGTGTAGAGTCCTGAAACTTGGCTTGCATACATAACTTGACCAGGGGAGTAAATTGGGTAATATTAAAACCCCAACACAAAAATTTGGGGGCCCCAGGATGCAAAACTCCTTGCAGTGCGGTGAGTTTCTCTTAACCCAAAACGGGTCAAAATCACACTAAATAATAATATCTTCATTGAAACTATCTTCAGCAGAATTCAAAGAGATTGGGCATTAATTTTGCCACTACAACTATCCTCACTCCAAATGTTATCTACTTGTTACCTCAGGAAGTACCTTTTTAACTCGCTAACACATTGAGCAATACAAACTTACTGATGGATGGATATGTACATTCCTTTTTATATAGACTGGAAAAATCGTACCTGGCATTGCCCAGGCCGGAAATATCTTTGTAATTTTTAAAATTTATTTTCAATACTGGACTTTCTCGTCCCTTCTCAGCTGATGTTCTTGTGCCTATTACGAGCCTCTTCTTTGGCAGCATGATGAAGTTGTAGTCTCTCTAGCACAGACCCTTTACCAACCACAGCACTGGATGTATTGTATCATCAGCAAACATAACCTAGCTGTGGTCAATCTCGCAAAACCGTCTTTTAGATTGCAATTATTTTGTTCTTTTATTGGTAGTTGAATAAAACCAAAAAAATGGTTTATTGATGGTCTATTTATATGAGATATAGCCATGTACAAGTATTGTGTTTCTATAGCAATGGTCACATGCCATGATATTGCACACCATTATACTAATATTTTATGTACAGAGATTTTAGGATAGTTGGATAGCTGTTGACTTTAGGGGTCACTGAAGATTTAATTGGTCCTAAATGGACAATTCTGGCTGTACACATTTAATTGTTGTGTGAAGCAGACAATGGATTTTAATTAGTTTAAATCATTTCCTGTGATTAAGCAAATATACTTCTATAGTATTATAATGTTCTTTTGTGGGTATTATGTCTGTGGTCAAACCTATTCTGTGACTGCTCTGGCCTGGTCTGTTCAATTAGATGATCACCACCAATATAGTCAACCAGGTTGCAATGGATCGAAAAGGAAAGGTCAAGATTAAAATACCTGTTAATTGCAACTACATATTGATAAGGATTATTACATTAGTATATCAGTTTTGCCACACTCAACAAAGCTGGAAATGTCAACTGCTAGAATGGCTTCAGGCCAATGAGTGAAACTCCCCTTATGGGGAACAGGTGAGAGACTACAACCAAATCCTCATGGATGTGCTCAGGAAGTCTGTGAAGAAATTTATAGGTTCCCCTTGGTAGGGATCATTAAAATATAAATCAATTTTAACATACCCAATTACATTCCAAAGTTTAGATTACAAAGGACATATTAGGTCATCAATTTTGTTCTTATTGAAAGTAAAATGACAGATTATGTTGTACCACATTGATCTAAATATTACCTCATATCTATCTGTCCTGAGTCCACTGGACAAAGCCTCTATGCAGCTATATATTCTGTGGGTGTCTGGATGGCTCTAGTGTCACTCTCCTCTCACAGATCAAAATATAACTCCATTGCAGGAATCAGAGTAAATATCTATAGCTGTAGCACGGAACAGGTAACAACATTGTGTAGTGTAATAGTAACAGATGATGATCATGTGAGGCGGAGCTGAACCCAACTAATGAGATAACAACATTAGTCAAACATGTATAGCATCATTGCCCCAATAGAGGGAGGGAAATGTGGTCACTACAACATGCAACATAATAATTAGACATCAGCAATGTCACATCTACTTAAAGCAGCACCTGGACTTGTCACTATCCTGCAATGCTGAAGTTCATAACTCCATTTTAATAAGCAAGTGTGTGTCACTATTTCTAGCTCTCTGTACCGGTATAGACTGTGAGCAATGGCTAGGAGAATGGATGAAGTAGAAAAGAGCCTCGAAAATCTGGAGGAGGAGATCACCTGTGCTGTCTGCCATGATCACTACCAGCAACCAAAGCTGCTGCCATGCCTACACTTCTACTGCAGGGAGTGTATCCTCCAGCTTGTCCGGGCAGGCATTAACAAAAGATTTACTTGTCCTGAATGTCGCAAAGTGGCCTTCCTTAGCCAGGGCTATGTAGACAGACTTCGAACAGCTGTCTTCATCAACCGCTTGAAGGACCACTACACCCAGCTGGAGAAGGCCCTCGGCAAGGTATTGGTGAGATCCCTGAAGCATCTCTGTCAGAGCAAAGTCAAGATATTTAGTCTTCCTGTCAACCCTTTCCTCAACACAAGTACCAGCCAAGCAGTGGTCAACAAGATGTCTGAATTTGTCCTGTGCACTGCTACACTGTGTGACTCCTGGCCAGTGAGACCTGATACTCAAGTAGACTGCCATCTGAATTCTCTGTACAATGGATCTCTCATTAGGTGTGGTGTCGAAGCAATTGGAGCCGGGGAGTGTTGCATTCATTACACACCCACTGTCCGTGGGAGACATGAACTGTCTATCTCAGTGGACGGGCAGCCAGTAGCAGGCAGTCCCTTCCCTGTGCTGGTCTGCAGCCCTCCTACTCTACTATACAAGCCTGTCAAGGTCTGGGATGGTTTTAAGAATCCTTATGGTATAATTGTCAACTCGGTGGGTGAGATTATAGTTGCTGAAGATGAAGGAGATATTGTAGTGATGGATAGAGGTGGAACACGATTGAGAACTATCAATTCCTCAGAGCATCAATTTGAACATTTTCCTGGTGTTGCAGTAGACAGTGAGGACAACATCTATTTCACTGAAGGCACTGACAGAATCTTCAAGTTTAACAAGAACTGCAGCAAGGTTGAAGTTCACACAGTCGAGCAAGTTAAAGGTCCAGGACACATCGATGTTGCAGTTGTTGGAGATGAAGTGATGGTTACTGAACGTTGCAATGAAGGTGTGATCATGGTGTATGACAAAGAACTGAAGTATGTGAGACAGATTGTTGGTGTAAACAATGACACACTGGGTGCCATATGTCCTGACAGTCATCAAAATGTGTATGTCTGTGACCATTTTAACTCTAAACTTTGTATTCAAGTTTACAGTAAAGATGGTGAACTCCTGCGCTCCATTCACTCTGATGAGATTGATGTTGGGATGGTGAAGTTTCCACGTAGCATATGTGTAGCTGGTCAGTATGTGTATGTGACTAGTGTTGATCTTTGTTATTTTGATAGTATTTTTGTGTTCACCACTGAGGGGGAATATGTGACCAAATTTGGTAACCATGAGAGTTTAGGTGTGTGTGTTGATCAAGATGGGTTTGTGTATGTCACTGACTGTTACCATTCTAAGATATATATTTATTAATTATTGGAATACATTTTGTTTGTATTTTTTTAGCTGGCCTGGTAGAAGTCAAACATTGGGATAGGGAGTCAGGACAGTGGTGGGACAGGATAAAAAAAAATAGGGACTCGGCAGCTATGCAATAGTTGTGGGAGGAGTTCAGGTGCCTCATGTGTTTAGCTTTTAATGTCCAAGTCTCAGCTCCACTCAGAAGGACTGACAACACTACTGCACACTACACCATCTCTGCCTTGGCAAAGACAGGGTTTTGCTCTGATATAGAACAGCATTCTGAGAACTTGTAGTTGTGTCCCTGGTGGTTCTGTCAGGGTGGAGGGTGGGAGGTAGTTGAGGTATGGAGTCATGCATTCTATCCTTGATAGTCTCCAATGATCTGTCACCATGTGGTCACTGCCAGGTACATGTCATCCAGCAGTTGTGTTGAGTCAGCAGTTGTGTTGAGTCAGCAATTGTGGTGTGGAGGGTGTCCGGAACTGAACTGGAACACTTTAATGCTTTGGTTCACCCGAGAATAACTGAAGCAACACTTTTTAATTTATTCCTCTGTGTTGCTACAACTACTTTGTATCTTTGTCTGTGATATTGTGGATTCCATACGCAATTTTGGGTCCATTCTTAGTAATTTCGAGGAAATACTCTTACAACACATGCAAACACAAAACCAATTTTTCCTGATTTTTAAATCTCAAATAGGTTTATCATATATAAATAATGGCTAATATTCGTAACTGTTGAAAACACTATGTTGGTATATCTACTAATTGTCATCTACTTCTTTAGATAATTATTTGAACAGATGATATTTGGAAAGGTACTTGGTTTGTATGGACATCTTTTTAAAGAAGATGGACAGTAAAGATTGCAAGAATCAAATTGAACTTTTTGCACACTAACAGCCTACAATCGATTTGACCAAATAATGTGAATGGGTATGAAATAGATACAATAGAATGAAACATACAGCTATAAATAAGGCATGGATATAGTGTGGCTATTGAAGCTAGTCATTGACATCTAGCAGACTGGTAGTGTTCTGGCATGTTTTCATGTCCGACTCACATTGGTAGAGTTCAATACACACCAAATTGTTTGATGAGCATCAACACCTTTGCTGTTGTACACTTGTTACATGCATTTGGTTTTTTGGTTCACACTTGCACCACACCTACTCAACAACAGCAATTGGAGCTGCATTGGGTAAAGGACAACTCTGCTACCACACAAGCTGTAAAAGATCCACACAAGCTTTAAAAGATCCAGGAGAATTGGGTAAAGGACAACTCTGGTACCACACAAGCTTTAAAAGATCCAGGAGAATTGGGTAAAGGTTAAGATGTTGTTCCCATGTTGATGCTTGTCAATGGACTCTCACAACATGCTGTGTCCAGGCCCCAAATGTTGGTGGTACCATTTCAACACCTTTGTCTATGCCTTGCTGTCTGAATAATATCCACATGAGTTGGTTTGCCTGGGTTATGTTGATTCCTTTCTTACAAAAGAGGGTGCAGTGAAATTGTAGACACCCCTTAATTGTTTCATTGGATGGTTCACTTCTGATTCCAAGGCATGGAATAGAAGCTACAGTTGATGTATCTGCTCTCACGATATGAATCATACGATCTGTAGTATCACTGCCAGTAAGGCATGCCATTTACACAATGCATTTGCTTTATTTTCTTCCAGTGCATCATAGATTGGTTGTGGCATAATAATACGACGATGGTCAATTGTGCCTGTAAGCATCATTGCTTGGTTACCAAGTAGAGGAATGTGTCTTAGTGCAAGAATTAGTACATCAGTGTCTTGACTGTAGATAGGAATGATATATCTTTCCTTTGCTGCATCAACAGCATGTGTAGTTGTTAATGTATCTGCCTCTTTTATATGAGAGAGTACTCTTATGTGACCCCAAACCTACCACAGGATTTTTTTTTTTTTTTTTTTTTAGAAAAAAAAATTTTTTTTTTAATGATATGCTATTTTTGGCACATCTTGAGGGTAACTAGAGCTAGCACATAAAATACTAATTAATTTTTTTGGCATATTAATGAGTAATTGGAGGTGGAGTGGAACACTGTTACTATTCCTGCAACGACACTTACTATGAAAAGTGAAAGCTAATTTGTGTTTGTGGAAGTGTAGGTATTAACTCTGCACATCTAATTATTGTGACAGTACATTGTCATTACTTTAGTTTGACCTTCACCATAAAACAACATTGTCATGTGTGTTTGTATCATATTATTTACAGGAATTCTGTCCAAAAAGAAAACAAGATGTGGTATTGCTGTGCCACTGTGTGGATGTGTGACTGGATATGGGCAGACGACACAACACTATGCACTGTTTGTCAACATGTGAATAATGGAATCCATTTATTCCACCACATGACATTGTTTTCTGCTGTGTACATGCAAGTATGTTGCCATGCTGTTGTTGACATGACTGGATTATTTATTCTGATAACTTGCCGACATGTTGCTGTGGACTGTTTCCTCTCATTATACAAAAAAAAAAGAGAAAAAGAATGTCTTATTTTATTTTGCTGAAGTAATTGGTGTGGAGCTGCAACGCCCACACAAGGCAGCCCCACCCCCACGTGCATGAGTGGGTGGGAGTTAGAGATAGCTGTCCCTGTTTGTCATGAATGCTGGGGAGGGTCAGGGATATGACTTTGGTAGGCTAGTCATTTTTCGGGGGGGGGGGGGGGGGGGGGGGGGGGGACCATGACTTTGAGTTCAACCATATTGAAGCTGTTAAAAAGAAGAATGAACTTAAGGACAGCCTAGAGCCCCTCAGGGAAATGGAGAGACACAAGCAACAGCTGTTGGAGGAGGCTGGAAGGGAAGTTAATAATAAGATGGAGAGCTTTAAAAAGCAGGAAGAGAATGTGTCTATTGCTAGTGCTGAGATCCGTAGCATTATCGACTACACTGAGCAGTGTGTCAGGCACTGTTCAGATGATGAGGTCATGTGCATGCATGCTGAGATTGGGAGTCGAATCAAACAAGAAATGGAAGGGCACAGCCAACCAGGGAGGATCATGCCACCAGTGGAGCAGGTTGAGGTAGGGGTGGAGGTGAGGTGTGCTGAGGCCCTGGAGCAGCTCTGCCAGACCAGAGCTAAGATAGTTACACTCTCTTTTAAAAAATTAGCTGGTGATACAAAGATCAACGAGATATCTGAAGTTTGGATGTCTGTCTCTCCAACCAAACCTGATGTTCTAATTGACTGCCATCTGAACTCTCTGTACAATGGATCTCTCCTTGAGTGTGATATCAAATAAATTGGAGCAGGGGAGTATTGTATCCAGTACACACCCACTGTCTGTGGGAGACATGAGCTCTCTATCTCAGTGGACGGGCAGACAGTAGCAGGCAGTCCCTTCCCTGTGCTGGTCTGCAGCCCTGCTGCTCTACTAGACAAGCCTGTCAAGGTGTGGGATGGTTTTAAGAGTCCTTGGAGTATGATTGTCAATTCAGTGGGTTAGATTATAGTTGCTGAACATGAAGGAGATGTTGTGTTGATGAATAGAGATGGAACACGATTGAGAAGTATTAAGTCATCAGATCATCATTTTAAGCAATTACGAGGTGTTACTGTAGACAGTGAGGACAACATCTATTTCACTGATGAATGCACTAACAGAATCTTCACATCCAACAAGAACTGCAGCAAGGTTAAAGTTCATAGAGTTCAGCAAGTTAAAGGTCCAGGACATAATTATGTTGCAGTTGTTAGAGATGAAGTGATGGTTACTGAATGTCACAATGAAGGTGTGATCATGGTGTATGACAAAGAACTGAAGATGTGAGACAGATTGGTGGTGTAAATAATGACCCACTGTGTGGCCTATGTCCTGACAGTCATCAAAATGTCTATGTCTGTGACATTGAGAACTTGAGTGTTTACGTCTACAGTAAAGATGGTGAGCTCCTGCGCTCCTTTGGCTGTAATGAGAATCGTGTGAAGAGGTTAAAGAGGCCATGGGATGTGTGTGTAGCTGGTCAGTATGTGTATGTGACAGATATTGTGGTACATAAAATTGTAGTGTTCACCACTGAGGGCGACTTTGTGACCTCATTTGGTAACTACTGTAGTTTTGGTGTGTGTGTTGATCAAGATGGGTTTGTGATGTTACTGATAGAAATAGTTCAGATATGAATATTTATTAGTTGGAGGCTATTTTATGCATTTGTGTATGTTTGTGATTATTTTTTATCAAAATATGATTATGTATATTTTTTGAATTTGATTTATTCTGCACATACTATATCTTACAGTTTGGTTATTCATGTATAATAATCAAATACAGTCAGAATATGTCTCTAAAACTCTCCATACCAAAGACATGATGCTATTTTCCATTTGGTTCAGTGTACAGGAGCACATTCTTGTTGTATTTATGCCAAGTACAGTGGAAACAATCAGTTATATTGAATAATGAAACACGTTCAGAATGACTAATGAGGTTGCAGGAGTCCACACATGTACATAGCTAGAATGTTTAAGGTACTGTGAATTTTTTGATGAAGCTGGAATAGATTGATGGTGAGGGAGAGAGGGAACTGGGTAGGTTAGAATGGAACAGGATTTATATATATCGCCAATTCCATGATAAATCAATGACAGCCTCCCTTTTGGTTAATTGAGAGTGCTCAACTAGTTCTAATATGATCTGTGTTTGTAGCTGACATTCAATGTTTTCTATGAAAGGGGGAAAATTTAGGAAAAGAAAAGTGAGTGGTGCATATTTATTTATAATGGGTAATTGGATCGCTATAATAATTTTTTTTTTTTAAATTCTGAACACAGATTTTAACCAAAGTGCTGGCATGTTTGTTGAAATAGTTAAGGTTAAGGAATGTGTTTGAGTCATTAAGTACAGGTAAAAGTCCCATCTGATGTCAGACCAGCCCCATAGTTGCAGCTGTTCCCCTGCCAGCCACATGTATACTAATGCCTTCAAACTTAATTTGTGGATTTATAGCCATTCTTGAAATTGTATTTTATTCTTATTCTTAGCTTGGCCATTGTGGTTCTGTATCTGGCACTTGTTTACGTTGTTCAGATCTATAATACTCTCTGGTCATTTTGTCTCTTTAATTCATTGATAGGCACATGGAATCCAAATATCAAATGTTCCTTTCGGTGTCAACTAGAAGGTATTATACCTTACCAGATGTTACTTTCTGTATCCACTAAAAAGTTCTGAACCTTACCTGAATTGAAGCAATTATGTTTAATGTGTTTTCGACCATGCCTTTCCTCACACATATTCACTGTTATTGCTGCATCAATACTTACTATAAAAAATGGAAGTTAATCTGTGAGCGTGTATGTGTGTGCTTGTGTAAATAGCTATACCTATTTAGTATAAACACTTGATATTCTATTATTTTAGTTTGTCCTTCACCACAAAACAACATTGTTATGTGTGTTTATATCATATTATTTACAGGAATTTTGTCTAAAATGAAGACAAGCTCTGATGTTGCTGTAGCCACGTGATTGGGATATGGGCAGACAACACAACACTATGCACTGTTTGTCAACATGTGAATAATGGAGTCCATTTATTCCACCACACGACATTGTTTTGTTGTGTACATACAAGTATGTTGCGATGCTGTTGTTGATGAGACTGGATAATTCATTCTGATAACAAACACACCAAAAAAAATCGAAGTTTATGATTTTATTTAGCTAAAACAATTACTGTGGAGCTGCAACACCCACACAAGGCAGCCCCACCCCCACTTGCATGAGTGGGCGGGAGTTAGAGAAAGCTGTGTCTATTGTCATGGATGCTGGGGAGGGCCAGGGATTTGACTTAGAGAAGGCTAGTTGGTTTTGTTTTACTACTACTGTTTTATTACTACTATTTTATTTACTTATACTATTTTAGTTGAACCACAAGTACTTTTCAACCAAGTGCCCTAATTATCACAACCTGTGATCCACATTAAATTTTTTTTTTGCTATATTCTCTTTTCTTTTTTTTTGGTCTGGTAGAAGAGAACTGCAGAGAATTATAAAGTGTAAGTATTGCAGTCCAGGAATTTCTGATGGGATTGTGGTGGATGATGTCTTGAGGTTTGGAATAATCCTGCAATGATTGCCATTGTGAAGTGACAGAATATTTTCTTTGTATTATTGACTTGGTTCCATTTCTTCTTTAGAATTAATACACTCAATTTTAGTAATAATTAGTAGGTAAATAAACAACAAAAGCTTTTATTCAGTGTACGAAGATGCCAGAGTTTGGGAATTCCCCTTTAATTGATCACAGGCATTTATATCTGCACCTTGACCTGCGCTGCTGTCTGCACGGCGAGCTGGTCAGCGGTCAACTCAGTGGGAGAGATTAGGGCCACCAAATTGGCTAGAGATGTTGTTGGGTAAGGATAGAAAAGATCGAGGAGCTCTACCATTTTTTATACTGAATGTGAAAATGACTAATTAAATTCTGATGTGGCAGTGAAAAAAGTGAAGCAGCCAGTTGGAGGCCCAGGTCATTCCAATGTTGCAGTCCCTGGGGGTGAAGTGATGTTTACTGAACTGGCAACGAAGGTAGGATCATGGTGTACACAAATTTTTTTTTTATTGCATTCATTGCCTGACCAGTTTTATCTAATAAGAGGGGTGGGGGGTTTCCCTGCCTCAGAGTTTACAGCATACCATTGTATTTTTTTAAATATTAATTTATTGGCTCTTCACTCTATAAGGTGACCCTAGGTTGCATGAATTCATGCAATACTGGATAGGGCTATAAAATCAGATGCTACCCTTCATAATAAAGCAGTCCCTGTATATTTACTTTATCGATAATGAAATTAATTTAATTTGAATTATCCACCAACTAATACTATGAGGCTAACACTGAACTAAAACATATTTAATTATGGGTATTTGTGCAGTGTCTGCAATTTATATGGCAATGCCACAGATAGTCACAGGCACTATTTAGGAATCAGAAACTAGAAAATTTTTCTTATAGAAAATGCATACACACACTCCATTTCTTCAGGCACTCTTGGTCCATAATAAGGAGTGATTAGGGAAGTGTACATGCTGGCATGGATATTTAGTGAGCTGGAAAAGTGGATTGGTATATTTATAACACAACATGAAGTGTTTGGAATAGCTTATTGGTGTGTGTGTCATCAACAATGATACATCCCAGGTATTCCTCTAGTGCTGATTAAGCAGTTTTTCCTTCATGTGAAACGTGTTTAATATTTTAGGAACAGTAGCTGTAATTGTGAAGTATTCCTTGATGACTCTGAGATGTATGACAAGATTTGCTGTAAATTGCCAGAGCCAATGGAATGGTGTCTACATTAGGCCATTCAATCATCCTCTCCCCTTTTCATGCCACGCCCCCTCTAATTCCTTACAGAGGCAGTCACTGAACAGATCAGGAGATAGTGTAATACATGTTATGATAATGTAATGGGAATATTTCCCTGCACTAGCACATTTGAAGCAAATTGTCTTTCCACTATAAAGTGATCTGGAAGCTCCATTGTCAAGTGATGGAGGATCTTACCATGCACTCCATACCTTTTTCTCTAGTGTTGATAATGGACGATGGATGTCCTTGTTGAAAGAATAATCTATCTGTATGCATGTGTGTGTGTGTGTGTCTGTCTGTCTGTCTGTCTGTCTGTCTGTCTGTCTGTGTTCAAGTTTATGTTTCTATGTGACATCAGACATCGAAGACATGGCTTCATAACCATGTAGATTGTTACACTATTCTGTATGGCCATTACATCATGTTACATCATGTCTATATTTGCACCATAATATTTATATTTCATTACAAAATAGAACGTGTCTAAACATGTCAACTAAAATATTATATATGAATAAGTGCTTTCTAAAATTAAGATCCCTTACCACATGTGTACAACTGAAAACGTTTCTTTTTGTGCTCTCACGTAATTCCTCTTTGTGCCTGATATCTATGACCTCACTTTTGTCTTCCTACTTGTAGCCATCATCCAGGAGCTTGTGTGTTTGGCGTCATTGTTGATTTGCAGGCCTCAGGCCAGAGAAAGGTGTGGAGGAGGACATGCCCAATAGCTCTTGCTGCATATGTGGTGAGTGTTGCTTCATAGTGGTATGTGGTGAGAGGCACTCTGAGGGACCTCCACTAGTTCACATCCCACTCACCCCACAATGCACCCACCCACTCATATTGCATGTAATTTTATAGCTTGCATAGACTAGAATTGCTCCATAAGATGTTGGAAGGAATGATATTGGTTATTGTTGGATAGAACGACGTGATAAATAATTTTTTTTGCTAATTCTAGAGTGTGTACTGTACCGTGTTTCTATAGCAACAATCAATCTGTAACATTGCATGTCAATAATATATGGCCCCTCCCCCTCCCTGCAGAGATTTTAGGATAATTAGGATAGGTATGTTGTCCTTAGAGGTCACTGAATATTGTATAATATTGTATTAGTCGTAAATGGTCATTTCTGGCAGTGCTCATTTAATTGTTGTGTAGCACACAAAAGAATTCTAATTAGTTTTGTGTTGTAAACCATTTCCTGTGATTAAGCTAATGGATATCTAAGGTAGTTTCAATATTCATTTGGGGGACGTGATTGACTGCAGTTAATCCTATTCTGAGACTGCTCTGGGTCTTTCTGTTCAACACGTAATCACCGCCAATATAGTCAACCAGGTCATGTTAGAGTAAACCACTAGAGATCTATTTTAGCAGCAGGAGAAAACTAACCAATGTGCCACACAAAAAAAATGGAGAAGAAAAAGAGAATTGCTCCAGGTCACATAGTGAAGATGAGGCACACTTATCCTTGCGACATGACACTTGCTATTTACAACCAGTAAATATTAGAGTAGCCAGAATGTTGGCATGATGTTTAACAAAGTGAATTTTTATTAAATAATTTGGTGGAGTTAATCCGCTATCAGTTATTAATTGGCTAGGCTAATGAAATGTGTCTTGAGCAGTGTTCTCCCCCCAAGCCTGACATGTGATCAAGTGTTGCACTGTGTGTGCCTGTCCAAGTATAGTGTGGGGCAGCCCTCAGGCACACTGTGGGTCTGTCCACAGTTATAGCTGAGTCAGCACTGCACTGTCAACAACTTGTGTATCCAACATTCTAACTTGTTGCCAGACAAATGTTGGTGGGCAAGACTGCTGGAAGTGCAGCAGTGCTGCCACACCCTCCCCCAGTAATCACCCTCTAATTATAACCAACCCAGGTCAATCACACTGAACCAACCATTGCATCTCTAGTCTCGCTAGCCAGACCCTTTTCCCTCTAAACTGCAAGAAGTTAGTGAGAAAACATGTGGTCTAACTCTATACTTGGTTTTGTTTGTATTAAATCTGTCGTTTTCAACAGATAGTATGAGCAAAAGTATAATTGGTGTGGATGCCCATACACCACCAGTTTGTTTAGGTGAAGATTAATCCACTTTAAATAAAATAATTTGCTTTCTTATTGTCCTGCCCCTGGAGCAGGTGAAGTTTACTCGCCAGGAATAATTTACACAACTTGTAAAGGAAAATCCTTAACAAATTATTATTTCCTGAAGGCTGCAATAAATATTACAACGAATGAAGTTTGATTATAATGAGGACACAACTCAAACTAAGTAAAAGACTATGAGGACCACAGAATTGAATCCCAACTGAACAGAACATAATGGCAGTGAGTTCTTTACTGGAAGTTAGGTTATATGTCCTGTCAAACACATGATACAGAAAATAAATCAAAATTCCAGCCTGAATTAAATATAAGTAAATAATTCAGGGATGAATCATTGTGACGATGCCAGCATCAGTACACTCCCCACTTGGTCTCCTCTGGAATCACATAGAACATCGCCTTGCGGGATGAGGACACACTCGTGAATGGGACGCTTGAAGCAATGCTTGTCATAGCCATCCAAATTCTTCCCTCTCCTAGAAATCTCAGCAATGACTCCTCTGATGTAACCATCTGGGTCTGGATCGGCCAAAACAATTTTCCCAAGCGGTCAATGGTTTCTTGGAAGTTATTTATCACAAAGTAGTATGATGTCACCGATGATGAGTGACTTCTTTGGCTGTCTCCATTTGTGTCTTGACTAAAGCTCTTGAATATACTCCTTTTGCCATCTGGTCCAAAACTGATCTGCTAGATACTGAGCTCTTCTCCACATTCTCTTGCCATCTGTCAGACTGTCAGCACTGACCACTCCAGGGGGAGCAGGAGGAGGCACACTGTCAGCACTGACCACTCCAGGGGGAGCAGGAGGAGGCACACTGTCAGCACTGACCACTCCAGGGGGAGCAGGAGGAGGCACACTGTCAGCACTGACCACTCCAGGGGGAGCAGGATGAGGCATACTGTCCTACAGAGTGAGTATCATGGCAGGGCAGAGGGGCTGTGGAGCCTCCGGATCTGAAGAAACTTCCCAAAGAGGTGTGCAGTTCACAATAGCAGATGCTTCGACAAGTGAAGTGTGGAATTCATCTCTTGTCAAGCAACGCTGACCCAACATTTGAAGTGTTCCTTCAAGAACCATTCTAACTGAACCAATTTTTCTCTCCCAAACACCTCCAAAATGGGAAGCATGAGCTGAATTGAAGATCCAGTCAGAGTCTACAGAGTTCAGGTAAGCTCTAATGTTGTCTATGTCGATTGTGGCCTCTTGGTTAAGTGCTCTGTCTTGGTTTCTGGATCCCACAAAGTTCTTGCCTTTGTCACTTCTAAACAGAGATCCTTTACCCCTGATGCCAAGGAAACGACGAAGAGCATTCTTGAATGTTGAAGTGTCCAAACTGTCTATCAACTCCAGGTGAACAGCACGACTGGACAGACCGGTAAAGGGCACAACCCAGACTTTCTTTTCAGCACTACAACTGCAAATAGCATTGCCAAGTTTAATTTTGAAGTCACCAAAGACGTCCAAGCCAACATTGGTAAATGGTGGAGCTGGGTCCAGTCTATCCGGTGGCAGGTCAGCCATGATTTGGCCTTGGAGTCTTCAATGGAGTTGCCGGCATAAAATGCATGTATTAATATGTTGTTGGATTATTCTCTTACCGCTGACAATGTGGAATCCCTTAGAACGGATATCTCCATGGGTGAGATAGCGACCTTGATGCCGAACTCTTTCATGGCAATTACGGATAATGAGAGTAGTGATGTGGTGATCCTTTGGTAGTAGGATTGGATGCTGTTTGTCGAATGAAATTTGAGCATTCTTTAGTCTTCCTCCAACTCTGATAATCCTGTTGTCATCCAAGATTGGAGCCAATTTGGAGATAGGATTGGAATCTAGAACAGGAGTTTTATTTGAGATGATGAAGGAACTCTAGGAATGTATTCTGTTGTGCTTCCCGCAGAAGAAGCTTAGTAGCAGTCTCTGACATTATGGAGAAAATTAGTGGATGTTGGATCGCACGAGAAAAGGCTTTGACAGCCTCAAGAGTCTTGGAGGTTGCATTGACGAGTCGTCGCCACCTGGAGAATCTTGGAATGAGTGCTGATATAGGAAAATCTGTGTTAGTATGCTGGGCATTGGTAGCCAGGACTTGGACTACAGTCTTCGCTTCCGGTAGTTCCTCTGGAGAAAGGGGTTCATAGACAAGGTCTATGGGTTCCTCTCTGGCATAAAGAAATGCAGGTCCTTTGAGCCAAGAAGTACGAACAAGTTCATGTGGTGTTTGAGGACGAGCAGCACAGTCTGCCGGGTTGACTGATGTGTCAATGAAGGACCAGTCAGTTGGCTTGGAGAGCTTTCTAATGACATTATCTCTATTCCCAACATATCGTGCAAATCTTCTTTCCTCATTGTTTATGTAACCTAGAACCACTTTGCTGTCACTGTAGAATTTGATCTTGTCTGTATTTTTTACCATTTCTGAGATATTGGTTATTGCAGACTGGACAGCATTAACAGCGGCACAGACTTCCATCCTTGGAATAGTTGTAGCTTCTTTAGGAGGCAACTTACTTTCACCCATGACAAAGGTGACGCTGATTTCTCCATGAATATTGACTGAACGGAGGTACATGACATGACCAATGGCATTCTGAGATGCATCACAGAAAGTACTCATAGAGGAGAAAATGATAGTACCAAAACCTTTAGGTGCATATGGACGTGGAATTTCAATGAGGTGGAGCTGATCCAAATTTGCTTTCCACCGGTTCCATTCAGCTAGATATTCTGAAGGAAGTGGGTCATCCCAACCTAGTTTTTGAGCTTTCCCTGCATTAATAGCATCCTTGGTGGGAAATTCTTTGCATTGAAGAAGCCATCCTCCAAGGATCACTGGTGTGTCACAACCAAATACATCGTATCGCCACCCAAGACTCCACGTTGGGTGAAGGGATGTTCTGGAATCCGAATTCTATTTACAAACATGTCTCTGTTGATGTCCCAAGCGATACTTAGTGTCCATTGAATTCTGCTTCTTTAAAGTTCAGGTTGATGAGGTCTGATGCTCTCTCTGACTCTGGGAAGGCTTTAAGGGCATCTGAATGATTGGAAACAATCTTATGAAGATGAATGTTATGTTTGGTCAACAGAATTTTGGCTGAGGATAGGACCTCAATAGCTGCCTGCGGCATGTGGGCGGATCCAAGTCCATCATCGACATAAAAGTGATTTTGAATGAAATCAAAAGTCTCTTGTAGTGTGACACTCCCATCGTTGCAACTCTTCTTAAACCATAGTTGGCCACTGCTGGACTTGGACTATTGCCAAAAATGTGGACAGTAACATGGTATTCAATGAGAGGCTTGGAAGGATCAAAAGAAACGGAGATAATCACGATGATCTGGAGCAACTTGAAAGCGGTGAAACATAAACTAAATGTCTGCCATGAATGCCACTTCTCCTTCCCTGAATCTTGACATGACACCACGGAGACAGTTATTCTTGTCTGGACCTTGGAGAAAAACTGAATTAAGGCTAATTCCCATGTACTGCACAGAGCTGTCAAAAATGAGACTGATTTTTCCTTTCTTGGGATGATGAACAGGGAATATGGGAAGCCACCAGGCTTTTCCATCCTCTGGAGGCAGATCAGATGCAGGAACTTGTTCCACGTAGCCATTCTTTATGTTGTTACCCATAAACTTCAGCGCTTCGTCAAGTTCTTGAGCATTCCTCCTCACACGATTAATTGTGTTAAGTGATCTCTTGAGAATGGAACGATGATTATTCGAAAGTATTGGGTGGTCAGATTTAAATGAAAGTGGCATCTGAAGACCCCCTTCCTTCCTCATAGTCTTGACTCCTTCATCAAGAATCCGGAGAAATTGCTTTTCTTCAATGGAGAAGTCTAATAGTTCATCATCTTGTTGCTCAATAAAAACATCGGGAAAGTCAAGCACATGAGAGAATTGTGGCTTGGCATGAAAATGAGGGTGGCACTTTGTAGAAGTCCGAAGGGTTCTTTGTTGACGGTTTCTACCTTGGCAAACAGAACCAATGACTGCACAACCGAGAATAGTGCGATGAGCATAAGGTTCCTTCGTGTTGACATAATCCAAAGGCTTCATAACTGCACCACTGTCTCTTCCAAGGAGGAGGAGAACTGGTGTGTCTTGTTGGAATGAAGGAAATCTGGAAGCGAGATGCTCCAAGTGCTTGTGTTGACAAACAATCTCTGGAGTAGCCACTTCATCTTTAGTGTCTGGCATCTCAACTATTTTGAAAAGATTTGGCAAGTCATAAGTTCTATTCTCTAATTCTCCCCGAATCTTGAGGCCAGTGATCCTCCTTCCATTGTTCAAAGTCTTGCTGCCCAAGGTGGAGAGAGAATACCCAAAGAAATTAGGTTCGGCATTGAAGAAGTCAAAGACAGTTGAATCAGCAAAGGAAGTATTGACTGGTCATCTAAGATAACATAAGCGTCTAAGACCTTGCCAGGGTGCTTGGGATCTGTGATCTTAGCCAAAAGAGTTTTTCCACAGCTTTTTCCATACTTTATATCCCCACAGATTGAGGTGCACAGAGAAGTAGGTATCTTCTCTTCCATGACATCAGTACTGTTTGCTGACTCGGTTTCCTAAGAACAGTCAGCTGCAGAGAAATTACTAACCTTAGTGTTTTTGATTTAAAAATTTTTTTTAGAAAGGTAACTGTGGAATAGTGTGATGACGTTTGGAACCACATTTCTTACATTTTTGGGATATCATGGTACGGTCAGGTAGTTTATGTTCTCCGAGACAGATGTAACAGATAAGGTTACCATTAATGCCCTTCTTCTTGTCCTCCAATGGCATACCCTTGAACACTTGGCAGTCTTCTTAAGTGTGAGAGCCGGAGGAGTGAATGAGGCGATTCCTAGGCCCTTCATCATCATCCATGTCTTCAGCCAAAGTCTGCAGAGTTCGTGACACCATTGGTTTGCTATACTCGAAAGAAGAAGTTAGTGGGACAGTAGATATCGATGCCACAGGTAAACTGGGATTATTAATCACACAATCACATTCTTCTAGGAAGTGGTAGAGGACATGGAATGGTGGATGAGTAGCATTGTGCTGATACTGGTACTTGGCAACTTGTTCATTCCACTTGTGTGCCATATCCTTAGGAAGCTTCTTTATGATGATTTGCTGATGTGATGAGAAGTTAAAGGTGGTCAAATCATCAAGATCAGACATCTGGATGAGAATGAGGCTACAGAGATCAGACAGTTCTCTAACCTTGGTTGAGCAGCAGGCTGAAACTGACATGGTTGACTCCCCACTGTAGTCGCTAGGACTGGTAGAGAACTCTCCACTGTGTCAAGGGAAGACATCAAGTTAACCGAGATGAACATAGAGTTGACTTGGATTGAAAGGAAGTAACAGGTAACAACTGAGAAAAGGACACATGAAGTGGGTGTGAGGTTTGCGGTCGAGAGACAGTGAGCAGTTGTGCATATGGAGTCACCACGAGCATTGAGGGTTGGAAAACAGAAGCTTCAGCACTGAGCTTAGGTTTGCCACCAGCAAACTTGTAGATCCACCTCTCAGAGCTACAAGCCTAGCTCGCTCCTTCTCTTGTGCTAGTTGCTGGAGACGCCGTGCATCCTCTCTTTCTTTGCATTGAATCTCTTGCCTCTTTTTAAACTTTCTCCATTCTTCTTCCTCCTGGCGAGCCTTGATTTCTTCCTGAATTTGTGCCTGTTCATTCTCATAAGCCAGAGTAGCATCCATAGCAGCGAGCTGCTGATCAATTTCAGACTTACTTGAACGATGTGATGATATGATAGAATGACATGAAGCATGAATCAATGGAGGTTTGCTCAAGGCTGTCTTTGCTTGGAGGACCTGATGCTGTGCTGCTTCCTGTTGTTGAGACAATTCACGGAAGTGATCCTCCAAGATAGTTCTCTCTTGAGTGATGCCATGTTGTTGAAACTGTGAATAGAGTAGAGAATAACTCTCTGCACAAATCTTCCAATTACCAAGAATGTCACTGAGAAGATGACTTAGGTAATCAGTATCTTCAGGCATATTTTCATGTGAGCGGGCAATGGATCTCCGATAAGCTTCTTCACTGAATTCCCACTGACTTTGGCTTTGTTCCAGTGTTGTTTTTCGTAGTCTGGACATGATAGATATTCCTCTCTCCATTGCTACTGTTTCATCCATCAATTTTTCATCATTAATGTTGTTTATGTCAAAGCTATCAAGTGCTTGTTCCTGTGAAGCCATCCTGAACTATGAGACAAGTAAGCCTAAGCAATCAATGCAATAGAGCTAGCTAGCTTGACAGACCCCTTCTAAAGGCCATATTTGAATATATATATATTTTTATTATTAGCTGTGCTTGAATGGTTTGTTAACTAACAGTAGAGAAGGAAAAGACAATGACCTTTACCTCTCCAATGCTAGAATAAAGCTAGGACAAAATGCAGAGACTAGACAATTTCAAACGTACCAAAATTGGATAATATCTTGGTCCAGGATAGTCTTTTACTGTCCTGCCCCTGGAGCAGGTGAAGTTTACTCGCCAGGAATAATTTGCACAACTTGTAAAGGAAAATCCTTAACAAATTATTATTTCCTGAAGGCTGCAATAAACATTACAATGAATGAAGTTTGACTATAATGAGGACATAAATCAAACTTAGTAAAAGACTATGAGTGACCACAGAATTGAATCCCAACGGAACAGACCACAATGGCAGTAAGTTCTTTACTGGAAGTTAGGTTATATGTCCTGTCAAACACGTGATACACAAAATAAATCAAAATTCCCACGTGAATCAAATATAAGTAAATAATTCAGGGATGAATCATTGTGACAACGCCAGCGTCAGTACACATATTGTTCACATGCACTTAAAGAAACTTTGTGGCCTCACACTTAAAGTATATCACATGATGCGTGTGCCATAGCTTGGAGATGCTGCTGCTTGCAGCATACGCACAGACAAAATCAAGTATAGAGTTAGATTAGACCCTTTTCCTCCTTGCTGGCGGTGTAGAGGGTAAAGGGTCTGGCTAGCAAGACTACATATTCACATGTTGTAATAATGTAGACAGAACATTTCCCTGCACTAGCTGATTCTAATCAAATTCTATTTATATTGATAAGTTGCATTATCAAGTAATGAAAGATCTTTTCATGCACCACATTCCTTCCTCTTTAGTCTTGAGACTCATCATTTTAGCAAAGTGAATCTCTTTGCTAAAATGATGAGTCTCATAGGCCTGGATTTGATGAGGGAGTTGCTCCCTCCAAAACTGGATGAGCTAAGAATGTTTTGCTGGTATATTGCAACTGTAGATCTGTTCAATGAGAAAGACTATTTTCACTCATTTTGTTGTCATGTGCAAGATGTAATTTATTAATTAATAAGAAACCAAATCACAATTTAATGTATTTATGATAGCTGACATTTTGTCTTCAAGTTCAAAGAGAAGTATTCCTGTTCCATGTATAAACAGGATGAGAGTAATGGTACCACAGATTTCAATTCAGATGTACCATGATCATTTTATCCATCAAATAAAATACATTCAAGGTTATACTCATGTGCTCTAACATGATTTTTACTCTTGTGTGCAGATGAAATGACAATATGTAATATCTGTCATAACAATTATAAATAGATTATTAATATAACTAAGTACAGTACATATAAAAGGGTCCACATCTGGCAGCTTGACACAGAAGGAGGCTCTGTAAATATAATCAGCAAATCAATATAGATAGAAAATCATCACATGTAAGTAATAATTCATAGCCCTAAACCTTAGGCTAGCAATCGAAACTGTGAAAGAAAAAAAAAGAAAAAAATTCAGCTTCTGCATATCACTGACCCATTGAATGCCTTGCACTAACCCACATATTGCACAGTTAGCTTGTGGCTATTAGTATATAACACTCAATAGCTAAACCTAGGCAACTCACCACTGGTGTTTTCCAGGAGTGAAAGAGTGTTTCCCTGCTTCTTCAGAGGAATTTCTGTTGAAAGAGCTTTTTTTAATGTTTTTAAAACTGGAGAAATGCTTGCTAAAGTCATTAACTCTTACCACATGTGCAAAATTCATAACTTTATTCTCTATTCTCACTTGATACTTCTTTGTGCCTGATATCTATGACCTCACTTTTGTCTTCCTACTTGTAGCCATCATCCAGTAGCTTGTGTGTTTGGTGTCATCGTTGATTTGCAGGCCTCAGGCCAGAGAAAGGTGTGGAGGAGGACATGCCCAATATCTCTTGCTGCATATGTGGTGAGTGTTGCTTCATAGTGGTATGTGGTGAGAGGCACTCTGAGGGACCTCCACTAGTTCACATCCCACTCACCCCACAATGCACCCACCCCCTCATATTGCAGGTCATTTCATAGCTTGCATGAAGTAGAATTACTCCAAAAAGATTTTAAAATGTTTTATTGTCTAGTCCTATTGACATGAGCATGTGTATTATTTAGTGTGTTTCTATGGAAACAGTCACATTGTAACATATTGCATACCATTTATAAGTTTGGTTGTTTTGTTTTTTTTCCCAATTTTTCCCCTTCAGAAGTAACCCCCTTCCTCACCCCCAAGCTGAGGTTGGGGATAATTAATATAGCTATTAGCTTTAGAGGGCACTGAAGGTTGGATTGGTTCTTAATGAATATTTCTGACTGCACATTTAATTGTTGCGTGTAGAAAACAAAAGAATTGTAAAAGTTAATATACTAACTTGACCTCCTAGACTCCTAGAGGAACCCACTCTCAAAGAAGGATCAACAAAGATTGTAAGACATGTCCTACTTCAACGAGACTATTGACAAGATCAAGGCCTTCTTGCAGATCTTACTGCAATCCTTCATATGACAATAGAGAGGCACTGCAAGTACACACCAGATCATATTAACATCCGTCCTTTGTGGCAACATGATCCTTGTTAGATCTTGAAAGTATTACCTTTTGATTGTAAGGGTCTCTGTTTCACAGCAAGATTATCACTGACATCTTCCATCTCCATCTTTGAGGGAGGTTCCCTGTGCCTTCACCTGATGTAGCTCTCTCTTGGGTCAGGGAAGAAATAGCAACTGCAATGGACTGCAGGCTGCAGTCCTCCCACAGGATGGACCAGGAATGTCTGCCTCAGAGGGACCATGGCTTCTTTAACATGTCCACAGGTTGCAGAAGGAGCTCTGCCTAGCGTTTATAAGAGAGACACTCCATTGGGTGTGTGTCTGTTTACCTCCAGGATGGAGACAGTAAGACAGTGAACAGATGCAGCTGTGATTAGCTTGCTGTGACTACCATGACCAACAATATCTTTAGTGCTGCCAACTCACACACGTTGTGATCCAACTGGCTTAAAACGTAGCCTAACCCCGTTGCCGAAGCATCCTTATGTAATAATGAACTGTTTGTTCCAGTCTGGGCTTGTTAGTACAGGTTGACTTATCAAGGCTTGTTTAAGTAGGTTGAATGCTTTTTCACATGCTCTGTTCCATATCACATTATTTTCTTTGTTCTTCTTGGTTAGGTCTGTGAGAGGAGTTGCCACTGTGGAAAAGGAAGGAATGAACTGGCGGTAGTAGCCGCAGAGCCCCAAAAGGGGCTCTTACTTGTTTGTTCATCTGTGCTTAACTGTAATTCCTTCTACTTCAATTTTGGCCTCCATGGGTTTCAATTTTGGCCTCCATGGTTTTCAATTTTCCTCCACTAACCACATGTCCTATATCAAGATATGCTGCAGTAGAATCATGTAAATCGGCAAGTACATGATCCATCAGCCTCTGGAAAATTGACGGGGCTGATACCAGCCCAAAAGGCATGGTCGTATACTGGTACTTCCTGTATGGTGTGATAAAAGCTGTCTTCTCTTGACTATTTTTCGAGACAGATACTTGGTGGTACCCTTTTGTAAGATTCAGAGTAGTGATGTACTTCGCCATTCCTATGTCGTTGATCAGATCTTCAATATGTGGAAGGGGATACGGGTCGTCCACAGTAACTGCATTTATTTCCTGAAATCCACACACATTCTCTTATTCCCGTCTTTCTTTGGCACTATTACAATAGGAACTGCCCAAGGACTCTTTGAGGGCTCAATTGTTCATTGTTACAACAGAGTTTTCATTCCTCCCTTAGGAAATCCTGGGCAGAGTGTGCCAGTCTATAAGGAGGGAGACGAATAGGAGATGCATCACCTGTGGGGATGCTATGTTCAACCAAGGATGTCCTCCCAGGCACTTTCTGGATTACATTCTTGAACTGCTTCTTCAGTTTGCTCAGTCGTTCTTCCCCTGGGTTGAAGATAGAGAATTACTCAGCTCTGCTTCCGGTTCCGAAATAGATTGGTCATTCTCATGGTTCTCTTCCAAAGTGAGAAACATTGCTGATGCTGGAGAAGTCCAGCATTCCATGGCATTAATGTGGTACATTTGCAGAGGTCTTCTCTTCCCGGTATCCACATGGTGAGTAACTTCAGTTATCTGCTTTGTAATTATGAATGGATCCTGCCACACATTCAGCAGCTTGTTCTGTTTTCTTGGCCTAAAGACTAGTAGAAAATTGCCAACACTAAATTTCCTTTTCGTAGCCTTTCTGTCATAATATTTCTTTTGGAGCCCTTTTTTTGCTCTTCCTCATTTTCTCTTGCCATGTCTCTTAATGTTTCAATATTTGCCCTGAGGGGTTGAATATACTCTTCAACGTCCACCTCACGCTGTACTTCCTTGCCCTTCCAATACTTAATCAATTGGTCAATAGGCATTTTCATTACCTTCCCATATGGTAAAAAATGATAGGGGGAATACCCTGTGGTCTAGTGTGCTGTCTCCACGGTATGCTCACAGGATGAATGGTAGGCACTCATCCCATTCAATTGAGGTGTTTTGTGTGAGTTTCCGTAGTAGACATTTGAGAGTCAAATTATAACGTTCCACCGTTCCATCTGTTTGTGCATGGTATGGGTAAGTTTTAATTTGTCTGATTCCTGCAGTTTGGCAATATTGTCTGACTACCTTAGAAATAAAGTGGGGCCCATTATCTGTTAACGATTCTGAAGGTATATCAACTCTTGAGGTTAGGTCAACCAAACAATTAACCACTGACTCAGCTGTGGCATTCTTCAGAGCAAAAAGCCTCTGGCCACTTTGTCACATAATCCATTGCCACAAGTACATACTTATACCACTGGGAGTTCTTTTCAATGGCCCAAAAATGTCCATAGCAATTCTTTCAAAAGGTTGGCTCATAATGGGGAGGGGGTGAAGTGGGCTCTTGGCCACTATGGCTGGCTTTGCCTTCTGGCATGCAGTGCAGGATTCACACAGTACCTTTACATCTTTGCCTACTCCAGGCCAGTCCATCGTACGCCTGATAGTGCTCAATGTCCTCTCAATCCCAAAATGACCAGCCGCTAAGGAGGAATGTACTAATTGTAGTACCTTCACTCGTGCATATTGTGGAATTAGAATTAAATTCTTTCCTCCCATGTGATAAGGTTGCCTCATTAATAAACCTTTATCCCAAAAGTATGGACTATTAACTTTGTCTACCTTTTACCCTTACCTTCTCCAGCGTTGGGTCTGATTGCTGAGCTGATCTGAGCTCTTCTGGAGTCACATCTGAGTTTCGTCTAGACTTCTTGACGAGCCAGGAGTGGTGAGTTGTGTTCTGATGAGACTCTGTGTTGTGGCTCAGTCGAGGGAGGAGTCCTCACTTCCTCTAGGGTAGATGGATTTGGTTCATCCACTGGACTCACTCCCTCCTTTCTTGCTCTTTCTCCAAGACAATCTTCCATGAGCAGGTGAATTAGTGGTCTGTCCAATTCCTATTGGAGTTGCTCAGTCTCCTCCAACTGGTCCTGGGCCTTCTGCTGAGATCTCGTGGTCACCATGCTGCTCTGGGGGGTTGTCTTGGGGGCGAGCAGGGTCAGATATACCTCCGGGGGATTCACATCCAGGACCTTCCTAACATACTTCCTGAACTGAGGAATGTCATGGCCTAACAACATGTCAACATCAATATGCTCAGGCACTCCTACAGCCATCTCATCACTCCTCCCATCATCCTTCTGCAATCTAATCCTGGCTAGAGGTAAGTAAACCTGTTTAGAACTAGCTGTATTATATGCTATGTTCCACAGGAGTTGATCTTCCTCCCCGATACACCTAGGATGCACAATAGACTTAGTGCACCTGGTGTCCAATAGGGCTGTCACTTCTGCCCCATTTACTAGTACTGACCTAGTCCAGGCAGTTAATTCTTTGTTGCCCCTAACTACCATCCCACAATTTGCCCCTTCTAGTTGCACTCTACAATCCCTACACACATGCCCTTGTTTCTTACAGCGGTAACAAACCACTTGCTTGGGGTCCTGGGGTGAATAGTGATTATTTCTTCCCTAGTTGAATCCCAAGTTCCTCGGCTCCTGTGCTCGGGTATGGTGAGGGGTGTCCTTGGGTGGTGTCTTGTAAGTTCCTCTTGAATCAGTCTGCCTAGTCCCTTCCCCTTCCTTCTTGAGTTCCCCAAGTAGTGAACAACTGTCTCCTGTGGGTCTCTGAAGGAGAATGAGTTGAGGTTTCTCATCTACACCTCAAGCCAGAGAGGTAGTTTCCTGAGGGCAAGCTCATAAAGGACAGTGTCAAACTGGCTTTTAGGTGAGCTCTTAATCCACTCTGAAAAAGATTGTTTAAATGGCCTGAACCAAGTGTCACGGTTACTGCTGTCAAAGCTCCTTTAAAAAAACCTTCATCGATAGGCTTCTGAAGATATATGGTAAGTAGCTAATAGTATTTCTTTAACTATATCATACTCTCTCTGCTCAGCTGTAGTCAATGATGCTACGACTATAAGACCTTGTCCTGATAAAGAACTCCTAGGTAAGTTCTCCATTGTGCTGGAGGCCATGCTCCAGCTTCTGCTGTTGATTCAAACATTTATAGGTATGATCCCATATCATCCACACCTTCAGTGAACTCTTGCAAATTGACCTTAGGAGCAGCTGGTGGTGGTGAAACTCTTCTTTCTTCTTCTGGTCTTCTTATTTCCTTCAAATTCTGTGTCAGCCTATCTCCTTTGTTCTTCTCTCTCCAACTCTGCTTCCTCCCTCAGTGCTCTGGCTTCTTTCTCTCTTAACCACTGTTCCATAATGTTATTTTCCATGGCAACGTGTGGTTGTCCTCGGTGGGATCTCCCTGTGGGGCAGAAGAAAATTAATTAAAAAGGGAAAAAAAACCCAAAAAATAATCAAACAACAAAAGTATGCAAAATTTCCCCAAAAGGGTAATACACCAATGAAAAAGGATAAAGCAGCTTCTTGAAAGAAGATTGCACAGCCAGAACCTCTCACCTCAGGTCTGGTAACAAACCATACTATTAAGATCCCTCACCTTGGGTTTTGCCAGTGAAAAGAAAAGAAAATAATCAAAACAACTCCTTTGTGATTGTGATCCCTTGCCTTCTGTGATCAAAGCAACCCTTTTGTCTCCCCTTACTAAACCAAAATCAACTAAGCCCCTTAGTTGTATCCCTCTGACAAAACAGAGATTGATATATTCGAAAATAGAAAATATGCACAAAGCAAAAAACAGTACACACAAAGTGGTGACTCAAATGAAACAGTAGTGTTGAAAAACTCCTACTGCTTAAGAGTATAGGACTTCTATAATCATTCCAAGTTTTTGTTTGACTTCACCAATCAGTTCTCTTGTCATGGGCGCTGCCTCCTAGTGCAAGCCGTCTTGGGAATAAAAGTGAGCCAGTAAACATGTTTACAGTTTGGGTAGTCATTGGTTTTGCTTACCTGTAGCCACGTTCCCATAACCCTTTCCCCCACCACTCTGTTCTTTAACCAACTGTTGGAGATGAGCAGCTGTTCCTGTCAGAGATGTCTTAATGTTCTCCTTGATCTCTGACACCTTCGGATCATCCTGGATGTCTCAGTCAGGGAAAAGAAGCGCCATACCACCATTAGAAAGAGGGCAAAGCAGTAAAGAATATAATCCATCCTCTTCCTGCATTATCTTCGTTTTCTTGGGCACCTCTCAAGGATTAAAACCCATTTTAATATATATTTAATCTTAAGTATATATGTTTGTTGGTATGTATGTGTCTTGGCATCACCACCAAACATTAGAACCAAAACGGCTAAAATTTGGCATGAGCTCTCTAAGAATCTGAATGAGATTTAATAAACATATGAAGGCATGGTAATGGGTGTGATTTTGCCATAGCCACACCCATAGAAGTCATTTTGTCTAGAAAAATCTAATTTAAGGACCAACCAGGCTGAAATTCAGCATGTGTTTCTCAAGTAAAAGATGAGTGTATTAAATGAATGTAAGTGTACCAATGGGTGTGGTTAAGTTGTAGCCAAAGGAAAACAAGGCCAAAATTTGAGTAGCTTCTATTATATTTCATGTTGATATTGGCTGGGCAACACCGGGTATATGCTGCCAGTGATACATATATTAAAGCTCATTCCATACTAGCCACATTTCTACTCTGAAGAGAAGAAAGCCATTTTTAGCACTTTTTTTCTTCTTCAGAACATTTTGTTTACTTTTTTTCTAGCCTTTGGGGAAATTCTACATTTCTTGAATACTCTAACATCTTGATATACTGTTACTTATCCATTTCATTTTTTAGCTTCCAAATTCCTAGGAGCATTTCGTACTCAATTTTCAAGGAAATCTGACTGCTGTGTGTCCTAATTTCCTAGGGTCCAAATTTGTCCAAATTTCCTGTGACATGGTACCACAAATTGATGCTGGCTGGCCGAGAAACTTCAATATAATTTGTGTAACTCAACTTGCTCTTTTTCAAAGCCAAAAAAAAAAGAGCAACACATCGAACCCACCCCCAAATCCTGGATCAGACCCTGCTGGATGGCTCTAGTGTCACTCTCCTCTCACAGATCAAATAAAACTCCATTGCAGGAATCAGAGCAATTATCAATAGCTGTAGCACAGAACAGGTAACAACATTGTGTAGTGTAATAGTAACAGATGATGATTATGTGAGGCGGAGCTGAACTCAATTAATGAGATAACAACATTAGTCAAACATGTATAGCATCATTGCCCCAATAGAGGGAGGGAAATGTGGTCACTACAACATGCAACATAATAATTAGATATCAGCAATGTCACATCTACCTAAAGCAGCATCTTGACTTGTCAGTATCCTGCAATACTGAAGTTCATAACTGCTCTTGAATAAGTGTGTGTGTCACTACTTCTACCCGTCAGTGTCTGTATAGACTGTGAGCAATGGCTAGCGGAATGAATGTGGTAGAAAAGAGCCTAGTGAGTCTGGAGAAGGTGATCACCTGTGGTGTCTGCCAGGAGCACTACCAGCAACCTAAAGCATTGCCATGCCTACACTTCTACTGCAGGGATTGTATCCTCAAGCTTGCCCTTAGGGCAGGCACTGATAATCCATTCCCTTGCCCTGAATGTCGCAAGGAGGCCTCCCTTCCTGAGGGCAATGTGGACAACCTCCAAACAGCACTTTTCATTAACCGCTGGAAGGACCGGTATACCAAACTTGAAAAGGCCATCAGCAAGGTGATGGTGAGAGGTCCCTGAAGCAGCTTGGTCAGACCAAAGTCAAGATCTTCCTATTCTGATCACTACTCTACATGCTACAATTTAACAAAAAAATAATATATCGAATTTAAGACGCTATTATACAATTAACTATCTACTCTGATCTCTCATCAATGAAAAGTTTAATGTTGATTATTTGTTGCACTCTATACTGTCATCCTTGTTGCTCATGTTTTTATTTTTATTTAAAAATAAACATGGTTTTGTCATTGAAGAATGTTGTACCTGCCCACCCACCAACTTACCTACATACCTATTTATCTACCTACTCACTAATCCCTTACCTCCCCACCTACCTATTTACCTAGCTACCTGCCATGTCCCACCCTATTCTACACAACAGGAGGACATTAGTACTCCCACTGTCACAATATACCGTACTGGAATAAGTCTGATTTTAACTCTGATTTTAAAATGACTCAGAAATTCCTATACCTCAGAACTTCTTCACTAGCTCTTTACTAGCCTACATTGTGTGGCTTCAGCTGATACCAAGACTCTCCACTGTCCTCCCCCCCCCCCCCCCCCCACCACCTCACACACACATCAACAAATATTTGTTCCCCCCCCCCCCCCCCCCCACTTTTATCATGTTCTGTTTGTAGGAATGAATATTTTTCCACGTGGAATGAATGTTTGTCCCAAGGGAAAAATATTCAGTATGTTTTGTGGGAAACTGATTATTAGCTATTCATTTAACTGTGGTATAGAGAGTGCCATTGTTTAGACCATTTACACAATGTAATACTCTCAAAAGATTAGTTCCCCAAATAGATTGTTTATTTCACATAATGATCCCAGCGATGCATTTAGCATGCAAGTAAAATTGTATTCTGTGGCCACATTTCAGCCTATTCCAGATGTATGTGTGTTAGGCATCTCCTAAACTATGGCACCTGGTAAGGTGAAAATCAGAGGATATATATAGTTTGATATGGTGAGTGTAGTAAGCAAATATTTCCCTCCAAAGGTGGCAACCCAGGCGAGGAAAAAAAAACCATATTTCTGTTCGAAAAGAAAAACCATATTTCTGTTCGAAAAAAAACAACCATATTTCTGTTCAAAAAAAAACAACAAAAAATAGTCTTAAAAAACCACAATGGAACAGTGGTTGAGGCACAGGTTCCCAAATTATTTGTATTGCAGTTTGTGCTACCAACCTACTCATTTTTTGCTATGGATGTGGATGAAACTGACTTTGCCCTGGAGGAGGCTGGGGCTGAAACTGATTTGGACACAGGCAAGGAAGGTGAGTTATT
This sequence comes from Lycopodina hypogea, assembly GCA_963969325.1. NCBI lineage: Eukaryota > Metazoa > Porifera > Demospongiae > Poecilosclerida > Cladorhizidae > Lycopodina > Lycopodina hypogea. The sequence continues at coordinate 10,981,007 of OZ017792.1, forward strand.
GAGGTTGGAGTAAATACAATCAGGGGCAGCTTGTTAGAGCTTAAAATTATGTATATACTTTATAGTGAAATTGGTGTAGCTATACTCCTAGCTCTTGGTGCTTGTGATAAGGATTGATTCCCTAACATTCACTGTCTCCTAATAATTGCTTCCATACTATGTATTTCTAGTGATGAGGCAGAAAGATGTTTTCTCTTCTGAGAAGAATAAAGACCTATTTGAGGTCCACTATAAGTGAGTAGTGTTTGTCAGATGTATCTGCCATTGCCATGCACTGTGGGCATTTCCTTCGAGGAGCTTCTGGAATAATATAGGAAGGAACACCACTTCAGGCAGAGTTGGATGATATATTTAGATGAAGTTTGTCAGGCATTTGTTCAAGCTGATCCAAGAAGACTTTTCCATGTTTATTTTGTTTGACAAATGATATATTATGATATGATTGTATGTTCTGAAATGTTGATGTTATTTATTTTAATAATGATTTCTGATGATCTAAATTTTGGGTGCTGGTGCATTGTCTACTATGCGTTGCTGTGGTCATAATTTGAACAAGTGGCTAAAGTTGTAGCCACATCACCCACTTTTAATAATTGCAAGATCTGCCCCTGCTTTTTGTTGCAATCTGGGGCTTTCTAAATTAACTATATTTTCGATATATTTTCATCATTTTACACCTCCCTCACTCCTGGGAACTAATCTAAATAAAAAAAAAAAATTTTTAATTAAAAAAAAAATTTTTTTTTTTTAAATTCCTTGCAATTATAATAAAAATTAAAATAATTATTATAATAAAAATTCATACAGCATTATTAAAATAATTAAGTTTTATTCAAAACATTAATGTCAATTCTTTGGAATTTTGCCTTATCCTTCAGCCATGGACCTGAAAATGAATAATAAAAACAGGTATAGAAAAAATTACTATGTCATGCAGGAAATGTACTTCACCATGAAGTACTACATTGTTGTATGACAGATAAAATATTTAGTTAAAAAAAAAAAAAAAAAAAAAAAAAAAAAAAAAGTATATATATATATAAACCACAAACCACCATGTAATCTCCTCATAAATTTTGTTGGAGGTTGGAAAAACTGTATATGTAAGGATGTATTTTTCAAATACAGTTCTTTGGGGACCACTCTAATTCACTTGTACTAAAACATGATAGCTAGTTACGCCCAATTTAGCACTTACCAAAATAGCCTGGGCTATTCAAATATAGCCCTAGCTGACCCCAGGCTACAGTATGGATACAGTGATGTACTTCATTGTGCCTGTGTATGTTTGATAGTGCATTTGATGTATTCATTCCTTTCATTTATTTATTTTATAGAGTTAAAGATATTTATTTATTTATTTATTTCAGTTCTCCCATATTTCTTTCAGAAATTGAATTGAACTCATGCATTTATTTCCAAAATTTTCACTGTGGAATCCATTATTTATTACATTTTATTCTTAGTTTAATTAATTCAATCATTAAATTGAATTCTTCATCTCAAATTAGGGAACACCATAAAATATGACCACTGAAGTTCAGGAGTACCCACTGTTCTTTACATTGTTCAATTTATTGGGGATAGGGGTTAGAAATAGTCCATATTTAAATAATTTATAGCTATCAACAATGAACTGTGTTGCTGATGTTTATGGAAAGTAGTCATTGGTGCAATGTTTGGAGAGAGAAAAGTTGTTGTTGGTTTTTTCCAATGAGGTGGATGAGGTACAGAATAAGCCTCCCCCAATTGGCAAAAGACACACAAATTAAAATTAGCACAGGAAACCCCCCCCCCCAAAAAAACAAAGCATTAGTTTATTATTTTTTATTTTTAAGAAGTAGCTAGTCCTACCAGTGGTCAGTATTTATGCATATAGTAGCTATTATATATACAGTAATTATCACACACCCCTAGGGTACTGAGGCAGACTAGAGCAATATTTAAAACAATAATACTTTAAATTAGCCCTAGCAAGCATGTCCAACACACTATTTCTTTATTTACATTTTTTACATGCAAACTTTTTCGTGGAGTCTAATTTTTTTTTTTTTGTTGGGAATCTTGTTCTTGATCTTGTTCTTGTTATGAAACTTGGCTACTGCTGTTGGCTGTTCCCAGAGGTGCAGAGATGTCAGTGTAGTTGGCTTTTTCTGGCAATTAAATAGGTGTTGGACATCATGTGGTGATTGTTGGCATGTGGAGCACTTGTCCACTATCTCCTCTTTTATTCTGCTCATGTAATTATTTAGCATGGACTGAACCCTGACTGTAGTTGGGCGAGCTTTGTTCTTGTTGCTCTTGGTAGTTTAGTTTGCTCTAGGGCAACTATTATCTCAGGGTCCAAAGAAGCAATGGTCCAAAGAAGCAAATGTGTATGCCATGGACCTATGCTCCAGAGGAAGATATGGGAAACCGATCAACCGAGGAGCCAAATTGCTTCATTTGGCCAGGAGTCTCACAGATGACCGGCCATCCTAAACGTTCATTTGTACATCTGTAGCTTCAAGAGTTTTTCTGGCCAAAATACCATTTTTTGGCTGTTTTTTTTTTCCTCCATGGTATCAGTTTTCCAGATTTTTCAGCCCATGTTTAAGTTGGGTCAAAACCTATCATTATGCCAATTTCAGAGAAATCCATCCACATGTTTGGCCAGAATAATGGTACAGACAGACAGGGAGGCAGGCAGACAGACATCTCCTTATATATATATATATATATATATATATATATATATATATATATATATATATATATATATATGTATGTATGTATATATATATATGGATAGAAGATTGATATTAATATATCAATGCATATGCTCAGAAACCGTATTTCTCATAATAGTGGATTTTTGCTGAAAAGGTGGATCAATCTTCGTGCTTTAAATAGTAAAATATTAGAAGAGAGAGTGAGGTATAGTGACAGTGGCATGAAAAATAGTTGTAAGAGGGAAGGTGATTTTCCAACAATTCTAACTCTACTATCAATGCTTCTCTCAACCACGAAGTGTTTTTATTTAATTAAATCGCAAACTTTATGCCACTGGTTATATTTCCAAAGTGATGAGGTGCTCTTCCTCAGTAAGCAATCACTAGTGAAGTTGGCCTTGTATGGTTGTAGTTGTGATAGTAAATTTCTGCAATTGTGGAATATTGTCCCAATGTTTTACTTTTTGAGATATGCTGTTTTGTTTTTATTTTACCTCATGTGCTTCCCACCCCTCTGGATCCCACTATCCACCTAAAACATGAGTTCCATAATGTAGGCACCTTTGTTGCTACCAAAAGCTATGCCACATAACTAAAAATATTTTATAGCCATGTAAAGCCTATGTCACTAACAAAAAAAAAAAAAATTTAAATTGTCTAAAGCTATGCCACACTAGCTAAAAAGGTGAATTAAAAATATGGGCCAGATTTTGCTGATGTCTCAGATATAGTGGGACAACAGTGTCTAGTCTGAACAGAGTCAAAGTGCACAAACATTTCATCTGTCACAGATATCACTAAATTGTCAACAGTTTGTCATGACTTGTCTGAGTGGAATCCTAATTTGTCCCATCATGTGTGGAAGCACCCAGCAACATATAGTGAACCAGTCGTAAGTTCAATCAAGCCAACTTTTTAAAAATCATTGTAGTGCTAATTGTTCACGCTTCTTGTCTAATATCTACAGTATTTTATTTCATTTTAACAACAGGGCTAAGATTGTAGGCATGAAAAAGGTGTCCTAGATTAATAATGTTGGTTTCTTTTTTTTAATGAATAATGTGGAGTTATATACCTTTATATGCCCTTCAGGTTGACTACTGATATGCCAAGCCATTCTGTGAAGAGAATGGGAGACTCTTCACCTGATAAAGATGAATACTTGTGAAAGTTGAAGTGCAATTAACCAAGCATTACTCTCTGGCCATGCATGTTCTATGAACGTCCTTTTCTAGTCTGAGATGACTGCAAGAAGCTATATTATGATGAATGTCCAGTGCATGGACCTCTCTCAGAGCTTGATCCTACAACGGGCTATGACCAGGCTTCCTTGGTCTGTATACAGTTACCAGTACCTGCAAAACTTACTGTCAAGCCCCCACCAATCCCGAGGGTGGGACTAGGGGTGTTTGCCACCACCTTCATCGGTAAGGGTGTGTGGCTAGGACCTTATAAAGGCAAGACAGTGGACAAGGATGACATAGGAGACCTTCGCAACACTGTCCATGCATGTAAACACTATTTATGCATGGATAGAGCAGGGTTGTCCTCAGAAAAGTAAAGTAGTGATTTCAGCCACACCCAAAACACACCTCTTTCATTAATTAACCAATTTTGGTTAACTTAATGTACAGTTGTATTTTTATGAGAAGTTAAGTTTATATTTCATTAACTTTTATTTCTACTTTTTTTTAATTCTCTCTTAAAAGCTGTAAACATATAAAATATACATTTTCTCACTGCCAAAAAAAAAAAAAAAAAAGGTCTGTGAATGCAACCATGAATAATCATTGTCACACCTACATAGCTAAATCAAAATAGATCATTCCCAAAAATGCAACCCAGAAACTGCACTAAACACTTTGCCCAAATATTATCTGAGTAAGTCCAATAGCTTGCAGCTTTACCAAAGACTGCTGCTTCAAAATAAACTATGGATTCATATTCTCAGTGGTGGTGGCTCATGTGTAGCATGGTACACTGACCTTCCATGGTCAACCAAACCAAAAAAAATTAAGGCAGCCATATTAGCCACACTAGTGCCCGCTGGAGACAACCGTAATAGTGAGGAATTGTATGAGATTTGTGAGAGGTATGAAGTGGTAAGATTTATAATTTTCTGAATCAGACTGAACTCCTATTTCATATTAATTTAGTTTAAATGATTTTGTGAAATAACTGGAATTAAGCCTAAATTATTCTACTTTCACTTGTCCATCGATAAAATAGGGATCAACTTCTTCTTGCTTGAACTGTGGACAAGACTTCACCCAATTAAACTGGATGAGATTTGTTAACTGTACTAGGCATGAAGAAGAGCAGAATGTTGTTGCATACCAGTATTATGGCAACATGTATCTCCGAACCTTTAAATTCATAAATTCAGACTTCGTGGTAGCGCGACAGAAAAGGAGAAGGCTCTGTAAATATATGAGCATATCAATATATTGAAACAATAATTCAGCTGTTAAATTTGTTTAAATGAAAAATTTTAGTGTTTAGCTATGTGGCCCTAGACTGAGGCCCATGCTAGCTCAATAAAATTAAGTTCACAATGGGCCATAGGGAGGTGTAGCAATGTATGTCCATGTCTCTGTGCTGCATCATCAGTTAATTTTTTTTTTCTGGTCTGTGTTGTCTAACCTTGTCCAGTAATAACTTATGTATCATACTGTGCGTTATGCTCGTCCAGCCAGTTTCTGATTCCTTGCTTTGTGTCTTCTGTCATCCCTTTTTTTAATACCTAAAATCTATCTCTTCAACATCCTCCACAATCAAAACTTCCCTCAATCAAGTATCTCTTTCTTTATCACACACCTCAAGACTATCATCAATGTTGGGTTTCATAAAAACACTATACACTCTGTTGAATAGCTTTTCTGTAAAATGAATCAGGGTTAATTCTAATTCTTGATTCAGTGTATCATTTAGTTGGAGAAGTATTACTTTATCTTCAGTCATAGTCTGATAGATTTGTTTAATTGTTGTCTTGGAAATTTCAGTTGCCGTCGCTGTCTGCCAAGTGGTCTGTGTAAAGGGTTGACTTATAATATGTGCACACAATACTATTGACTCAATTTCAATCAGCCAATCATCCAGACATCAAATGCAATCAACTATGTTAAAAAATCAAAGCTGCTGTTCTAATTGGGTTCCACTCAGGCCATGATGTTGCATGAAGTTTTTTCTATTAATATAGTTTATGTCCTCCAACCTACTGATGACTACAAGCAAGTGACTTACAAAACTATGTACATAAAATTATAACAATGGACAAACTAATAATTTGAACCGTAACATTTTCCTTTGTTTAAAAAAATTTTTTTTTATATTTCTTTTGCTTCAATTCGAAAGTATGGGGAACTCTGATTCTCCTGCCAAATGATGAGAACTTCATGGGAATTCTGTGGTGGCACACTGAACACTGGTTCAGTGATAACAGCATTGGTGAGGCTCTGGATACTTGTTTAGGTGGCAGCTGCAGCTGGAGCTGAAACTGGTGCTTCCACATCAGTTAAGGTTCGGAGCACATCTTATGGACTCACATGTGACAATATTGAATCTTGCACAAATATTTAACTTTATCATGGAGGTTCTTAGCTGATGATTGCATCGGTATAATCTTCCCCCACTCTGGACTCCAGAAGGAGATCATTCTGCTTTCCAATCTTAAATATTCACTTGTTTCTCCTTGAAAATCTTAATAAATGTTGAAATATTCTTCAGTATCTCAGGTTATAGAAATTTTTATGAAATTGGCAGTAGTGAACGAGTGCAACACCCAAAGATCTTCTGAGCTAGTGATGTACCAGTCACCTCTTATTGAATGTTTTGAAATCCAGAAGTGCTAAACAGATATCAGATCTTGAATTCTCAGCCTTCTTCATCAGGCTTTTACATATCTTCTTTATATTCTCTACCTAACCATTGCTTTGAGGATATCTTGGTGAAGATTTTATGTTGGAACTTCGACTCCAAACCTCGCCGTTATACTATGGGCCATTATCTCAAACTGAAATGTCTAGAATTCCATGGCAAGCAAAGTGCATGGCTAGTTTCTCTAAGACTGTTGTACAAAAGGTATCCTTCAGGTAATCAACTTCAATGAAGCTTGATAAGTAGTCAACAGTAATCAGGTAATTTCTTTGATCGACTGTGAAGATATTTGTTCTAACTTTTGACCAAGGCCTTTCAGGACTTTTGAGAGTTTGAACGGGCTCCAGACACTGTTCCGGCTTGATACTAATCCAAGTTGCACACTTTGGAATATTGTCTCTCACAGGTGCATTCATCCCTGGTCAGTAAAACGATTCTCTGGCTCTGCGAATTGAACCTTCCATTCCAATATGAGAGGGATGAAATAAGTGTAGCATGTCTCTGTGCAGACTCGCTGGAATAACTACTATGTCTCCCTTGAAAAGAAAGCCATCATGAATGCTGAGTGTATTTAGTACAGTGAAACATGGGTGCGCAGACATAGGAGCTCCATCTTGTTGCATTGGCCACTATTTCTCGACAATCCATGACAATCTTAAGATCTTCACCCTATGCTGTATCAGCTTTGATGTTGGATGGTTGGTCTCCTTGCATGTCCAAATCTTTTACTAAACGAACACTCTCAAATATTCTTGAAGATCCTTCTTACCAAACACTGCATGAGGTGATTTTAAGTAGGCACAAGACAATGTGTCAGCGAGGTAGATTGTGCTTCCTTTTTTGTATAGAATATTAAGATTATACTTCTGAAGATCTAACATCATGCGCTAGTGCTTTTTCTGAATTGTGTAAATGGGCTTCTTAGTGAGTGCATCCAGGGGCTTGTGATCCATTTCAACAATCACTTTTCTTCCATAAACATAGTGATCGAACCTTTCACAGCCATATGCAATTGTAAGGTTCTCATTTTAAATTTTTGTGTAGTTTTGCTCAGCAATAGTAAGAGCATGTGACACAAAATTGATCGACCCTTAAGCATTAGCACTGCACCCAATCCACTCTGTGAGGCATCACATTGAATAGAGAGTTCTTTCTTTGGGTCATAGTACCATAGGAGTGCTGCACATGTTATTAGCCTCTTCATTCCTTCCCACACAGCTTGTTGGCACTCACTGAAATGCCATGCAATGTCTTTCTTTCAAGTTCATGGAGTGGTGCATAAACACCCTAGAGATTGGGTAGGAATTTTGCCAAGTATATGACCATACCTAGAACTCTTGTCAATGATGGTACATCATGTGGTGTAGGTATATCAGAATTGCCTCCACCTTATCTGTCTCTACAACTGATCCTTCCTGGGTGAGATGATGACCAATAAAAATTTACTGCTGTTTTCTGAAGTTTTATCTTCTCAAGGTTAGGTTGTAACCCTTTTTCTATGACTGGCTCAAGAAAACATTGAAAGTTATAATCATGGTTGATCCTCACATCTGAGTCATTGTCTCCTCGTCCAAAAATATGGTAATCATCCATATAAACCTCCACACCCTTGAGTCCCTCAATAACCTGGTCCATTCTTTCCTGGAATATCTCAGGTGATGAATTCAAACAGAATGAAATCCTGAGCCTCCAGTATCTTCCATATGGTGTATTAAATGTTGTGAGGAGATTTGACTTCTCATCAAGCTTGGGCTGAAAAAAGCAGGTCTTGACATTAAATACACTGAATATCCTGGACTTGTGAAGACATTATGCTACATTTCCAAATGATGATAGTGGGTAGTGACCATGTTTTACTGCCTTATTCAGGTCCCTGGGGTTTAGGCATATTCTTATGGTTCTATTTTCTTTTGTGGAACTACCATTCTTGACACCCAAGGTGTTTGTTTATGCACTGGCATCAGCACTTTCTTTCTCTCCATGTCAGTAAGCTCAGCTTTCACTGGATCACACAGTGCTACTTGTACCTTTCGAGGTGCATGTACATTAGGAGTGATTGCCATATCAATTTAGATTCCATATGTTCCTAGGAGAATCCTAGTCCTCCAAATACATTGTCAAAGTGGCAGAGTAGCTATCTTCTCACAATACATAATGTTCACTTGTTAACTGAGTCATCGCATGGACATGGGAGTCTATAATCTTTAAGAGGTTTGGCTTCTTACATGAAACCAAAGAGAATAAAAGAACACCAGAACCTGCTACTATCAAAATATGAGCCAAACATACAGCTCCATTGCAGGCTATTGACAATTGAGTTTTACCCTTTGGTTGTTCTATAGCCCCATTATTCATATGAAAGACAATTTTTATATTCTGTAACTTTTGGAGTGGTGAGTCTCCAGTACATCTTATATAGTCTCGGACAAGTAGTATGTTTACCATTGTTCTGTTTCAAGCTGAAAGGTATGTCATGCCTCTAATTCACATGATATGTTGCAAATACCTGCCTCCTCTGCTAGGTTGCGAACCCAATGATGCTGGATAACTTGAACTTATTCAATTTCATCAATTTGACATGCAGAGGGCCTTCTAGAAAAACACACTACTAAAATGACCTTTTTTGCCACATTTATGACATGTCTTGTCAAGAGCTGGGCATGTTCCTTTCTTAAAGCTATGTTTCCTGCCACAAAACCTACATTGGCATGGTGTCTCATCAAATTCACCTTTGAATCTTTCTTTAGAGGATTTCAGCCTACCTTCTAAACAGTCTTTCTGCTTGTGAGTTACCCTAGACACTGGCTGTACATGCTCTTCCTTGGCTGTTGACCACCCGTGGGCTCTTTGGAGAGTTATTTGATGACTGCTCAAAATATCAACACATTTGCAGAGGGTAAGGTCACATTTTCACAATTATTTCTGGCATATTGCATATGGTATTACGAAGTTACAAGTTGATGCTAATTTCATTAAAACTGTCACATCATTATAGATTCTTCAACCACTTGGTCCTGCTCAATAAAAATGTTGGATTCTAATTTCTCATTGGCTTCAGGGACATACCTCTCTTCAAACATAGCAAGTACAACTTCAATCTGTTTTGTCTGATTCATCCTCCCAGTGAAACGTTTCCAAAATGTCCAAGTTTCATTTTCTACATCATTCTTGAATGCTGCAACTTAAACTAAACCAACCTTTTTGTAAATCTTTGCTGCAACCTCATAAGTTTCCCAGTCTTTTCTGAACCTTCTCCAGTTTTTACCTCTATGGGGTCTATCCTCAAGGGATAATGGTTCTGGATGTCTTGCATAGTTTTGAGACATCTGAAACCATATAATGGGTTGGTTTCCTGATAATATGTTTGCACATAATACTATTGACTAAATTTCAATCCTTCAATCAACATGACATTAGATGAGTTCAGCTACATTAAAAAATCGTAACTGCTCTTCTAATTGACCACCACTCAGGCCATATTGTTGCATGAATTTTTTTTTAATATATCTTATGTCCTCCAACCTACTGATGACCAGAAGCAAGTAACTGATTAAACTATATAAAAAATTATAGCAATATACAAACTAATAATTTTAACTGTGACAGTCTGTTCTTCATTAATGACTTCCCACTCCATTTTTCTTCTTCAAAATAATTTCTGATGGACATAATGATATGTTTTGAGTGCAAGGTTACACATGTGCCTTTCCTGGCTCGCTTTTCCTTGCTTGCTTTTCCTCACTCTCCACAATCTCCTCAGTGGAGATCCACAAGAGGAGGATCCTTGCCCACTCATTGCTGTATTGCATATATTGTTTAGGAGACTGCAGTGTCTCAGGTGAGTGTCCGTCAGATGACTACAGTATTCAAGGTTTCATGAGCCCTCCAGGATGTGTGTATGTGCCATCCATAGTTTAATGCATCTTCTCTGGCATGTGAGCAATATTAAATATGGAGGGAAGTGTCTTCTTGTAATTGATCTTTCATGGATTCTTTATGTCCTAGATATTTCTGATCTGTAGGTTTTGTTGATGGTCCATCATGACAGTAATATGCAGCCATGGCTGTGTGTTATATACTAGCATACTCTTATTAGCTTGCATTTATAAAAAAAAAGCTTAATAGCTCTATCATAATAGAGTGTCTCTCTACCTAATACAGTTCTCAGATTAGAAGATCACTACAACAAATGTTTCTTTTTTTTTTAAAAAATCAGAGAGAACTTCGCTTGACAAAATCTCATCAATGAAAATGCTCTCCTCCATACTCCAGAGATCAGGCTTCCTTTAAGTAGGTTAGTTTTCCCTCCAAAAGATGATTACAATATATAATTTAGATTTAGGATTTTTAGGTTACAAAATATGCCATTTTAGTATAAGGCTTGATCTTTTTCTTAATGTTTAAATATTTCCTTTTTAGGAAAAAAAAGATGAAATAGGTTAACAATTCACATGTTTATTTTGATAGATGGTGATTGTAGAGACAATTAGTTGAATTTCTTGTTCCAAATGCTCAGTTGTGAACCTGTACCATCTATTGGAGGGGATTCTTTTTTTATGACTAAGACCTTTCCACATCAACACTGATTATCGAGAAAAACTGCATGTTTACAATGTCTCTCAGGACTCTCTGCAGCATTCCTCTAGTGCATGAAGTATGTTGGCAACCTTTTCTAGTACTGGGAACTCGGGATTTCTGTGCAGAACCCTTGTGTATTTGGAAGCCAATGAGTGTCTAGCATTGCTGCTACTTTCTAAAGTTCTGTTTAACTCTTTCACAATCTAGATACACACACTGAGAGGAAGGCCTTACTTTGATCCGATAAGATGGCACCCTCGATACAATTGCCCTGGTGGGTTGTTATGGAAAGGTTGGGGTAAGTTTGTTCCACAGCAACATGTGAGAAGGGGCCTTCTAAAAAATATTTTCCAAAGGGAGGGATCATAGTGGAACAAATTATTCGATATGTAGGTTAAAAAAAAGTTGAATAGGTTTAACAAGCTTGAAATATATTGAGCATATCCTGCTCATTGTGTAAGCTGGATATATGATATGCATGTCAAGTATACCATGAGGACGTACAAAATGTATGAGATATATACATTAGGGGTTTATTATTATGATTAAAACTCCTGCCATTTGTGCATGTGCATATTTATAGAATACAAAATATGTACAAAATGTAATTCTCATATTTTGTGAATTTCCCATATTTTTGGCGAATTTCCCATATTTTTGCATATTTGAGAAAGTGTCACAAGAAGTACAACCACAAAGTAACTTCCTTTCATAAAAATTCACGGGTAAAAATCAGAAAAGGGTACTTAGGTCAAATACCTAGGTTTTAGGTGAGAACCTAAAAATCGTAACTCAAAATAAATAATACATTCAACAAATACTAACATAATTATGATTACATATGTATCTGTGTGTATGCGCATTCTAATTCTTATTTAGGTCACTAATGTAAATGTAACATATTAGCTCAGTAATAATAGATCATCTTAAGCTAATATTCCACAATTAACAATCAACATGTTCATTGCTTATATATAGTCAATCTTGTTGCTGTTGTTTTTATTTTTTATTTCAAAATCCAGGCATGATCATGTTGATGTAGAATATAGTACCTACAAAAACCTACCTCCATTCCTACCTACCAACCTACATAAAAATATACCTATCCACCTCTACCCACCCAATCATCTACCCACCTGTTAGTATTCCCACTTTATAAACTGGAATAACTCAGATTTTGAAATGAGCCTGAAAATCCTTTACCTCAGTTAGAGCTCCTTCACTAGCTCATTAGCTGCCCACATGGTGAGGCTTCAACTGATATTGAAACACTCCAAGCCTGCCTGGAATCCTTCCCTACTTCCAGATGTGAACCCACATAGTCCCTCCTCCCTTCTTAGTGAAATTCAACTTCTTGCATCTCTATTTATCTCTGTGGGGTTTCCCCCCTCACATACATAGCATCTTGCATATATTAATCCATTATATTAATTTAGTAGCATTACACATAAACATTTCATTAATTCATTTGTTGTTGTTTTTGTTCCAGCACACATCCACAATGAATAAATTAATTTTGTTAGTTTGTCCCAGCAATTCCAAATGAAATGGATTTTAAAATAGTATTATATAGGCAGTTTTCACATCACTTGTTTACTAACTTAGTTAAAGAAATGTGGCTCCCTTGGAGTGTTTTGGAGGGAAACATCAGCTGCAATCATCATTTTGCAGCTGCAGTGCACAATCAATATGCTTCTGCTCTTCCTTAAGCCTTCATATCTTCTCACAAAGATGATGTACTCTCTCAATAGGCAATATACCACAAAAACAAGGCCCACATCAATGTAAAGTTGTGCAGCTTAATCAAATTGAGTATTTTTGCCAGGATATCACAAGGGCAGTAGAATGGACACATGCACGGTTGATGCTAATACCCACATCAATACTTATTTCTCTGGATGATGCATCTCGATCAATAAGGATATCTGGAGGATTTTTGGGTTCAAAATACACAGCAGTCATCCAAGTGTTACCTATCTGGATGTGTACCTAGAAAATGGTTGACAAGTGTACTTCACAGAAACCAATGCAAGGCAGATTGCCAATACTCCATCACAAACCACCCTCACAGCCTTCTTCAAACTAAGCCAAATGGATTCCTTTGCCAAAACACTGCTCTACCAGGAAGCACCAATGTACCACACATGGAAACCATTGTAAAATCCAAAGATATGGAAAAAATGCAACAGGGGCAAGAAGTCTGAGGACAAAGAAAGATAAGGGGCAGCAATGCCATTTGCGTGTCTATAGAGTGCATCCTAAGAATGAGATAGCTTCTACCTCAAACTGCTTCTGCACACCATTAAAGGGCCAACATGCTTTTATAACTTGAAAACATTCAATGAAAGGTGTAAGTGTACTTAACTAATTTTAGGCTTGCTGACTCTATGGCCCACTAAAGGATGACAACCACTTGCAAAAAATGATGGAGGAAGCTCCTGCCACTCACATGCCCAGGAAATTAAGATATCTCTTGGCCATCATGTTTGCAATATGCCACATGAGTGATCCATGAACCATTGAAGGGCACAGAAACTATACCTATCTGAAAACTTCCCCCACCACGTCTGAAGGCAAAAATCCAGAATAAACGTGAAACTCGGCCCAACTATCAATGATCAGACCCTTCTCCAACTAAAGAGACACATCACAATTTTAGGAGGAAAATGAGAACTTATAGGACTGCCTGTGCCTGAGGAAATAACCAGACACCAGTGACACTGAAAGAAATAAATTACAACACCAACCAACTGATCAAACAAATATGAGCCAAGATTAGTAGATGATCAAATGAATGCCTTCAACAACATCATGACAAGCATAGGGACTGTGGCCGGGGGGGACTCTACTTCCTGGATGCACCTGGTGGAACAGGTAAAACATTCATCATAAACTTAATTCTATTAAAGGTTGGAGAGAGACAACAGGATGCCTTGGCTATATCCTCCAGTGACATTGCAGCTTCTCTACTTGAAGGTAGCGTAATAGCTTCTCAACTTTCAAGTTGCCTCTGAACCTCAACAAACAAGAAAAGAACCCACCTGCAATATAGGTAAACGCACTGTCAAGGCAGACCTACTGAGGATGGCAAAGGTTATTATTTGAGATGAGGTAACAATATCTTACAAGAATGCATTTGATGCCCTCGACAGAACACTGCAGGACATACTAGTAGAAAAAGACCCATGGTTGGAGTAACCATGGTGCTTTCAGGGGATTTCAGGCAGACACTGCCAGTAATACCATGAGGAACAAGGGCCAATGAGGTGCACACCTGTATAAAAAATATTACCTATAGGCACACATTTAAAGATTTCACCTCAACACTGAAATGAATATTCTCTTACATGGGAAAAATGCGGCTGAAGAATTTGCGACTCAACTACATCAATTGGGCAGCGGATTTATTTCCAATGACAAAAACTTTGGTCATGCAGTGCTAAGTGAAAAGGATTTGATCTCCAACTATTTCCTAATTTTCCTGTTCACGCATAGAGATATGACATGGCTATCAGAGAGAGCTATCTTAGTATCAAATAGTTTCGCATCCCACATGATCAACAGAATAATGCTAGACATTGTTCCTGAACAAAATGGAATATGTGAATTACTTGACAAAGTCATTGATGAGGCACAGGCAGTAAACTACCCAGCAGAGTTTCTCCACAGTTAAAAGCCATCAGAATTTCCACAACACCAACTGACATTTATGATAAATGTGCAGATCATGCTCCTGAGAAACTTGGACCCACCAACAAGGTATATCAATCCATATGGACTTAACCTTATAACTTGTCTGGTATCAAGTCAAGTGAAAAATGAAAGAATATAGTGATGAGAGTCTTCTCAATTATTGAGTGGCTATAAGCAGGTGCTGGTCTGAAGCAGGTGCTGGTCTGAAGCAGCATGTTTATCTGAACCTGGGATGTTTGCTCCTGGCAGCATGAACAGGTGTAGACTGGGAAAGATTCTGACAGAGCACTATGTGAAGCGCTATGTTGTCTATAAATTGGTGGATGAAGCATTGAATATTTGATTTCCACTTAATTTCAAATCTTAGTGTGAGGCAACAAATCTCCAGATTCCACTTGCAGTTGCTGAAGTGTTCTCAGCCTATATGCATGGCATGTAAATATCAGAGGCTCACAAACTTCATCACACACAGGCTCATTGGACTCATCAAGGGATTTTGGAATCATGGAAGATATTCCCAATTTTCCAATTTTAGGGTTACAATTTGGTGAAAATAATGTTCCCACTGCCTCAGATCAACAAGAATGGACTTTTTCATGAAAAAAAAATAATAAAGGCATTCTCACTGCTGACAATGAAGAATCTACGAGCATAGGTGAAGGCAGCATTGAAACAAGAACAATTTCTTACAAAGCTATCCCAGATGCAGAGTAGCTCAAACAGGTCTTCGTGCATATAATGATGTAGTTAACAACTATCAAAGTCTCTTGTGTGAACATATGGTTCGATTTTAAACTCACGTAGTGATGAACCTTCATGCCACCTTCCCCAAAATACAATTAGATCACACTATATAGCACATGGATCTTGATGTGGTAACTCATGGTATCAGATCCAGTGACATGATCCATTATACATCATAATTGTTTAAAATTTATATGTAAATTTCATGCAGGCACAGATTTTGGCATTGCTAGGCTAGGGAAATACACCTTCCTTTGGAATGATTTTTTAAAAGAAAAAAACCATCCAAAATGTGTGCTATGATATACAACTTGTCTGTCTGTATGCATGCCTATATGTATATTTTCTATCTCCTCCCAGATACTTGGACTAATCGTGTTGAAAATTTTAAAGGTTATTCATGGAACCACTGACATTGTTTATGGAGAATGTGATTAGGGCTAGTTCTGGAAGGTAAATCCATTAAATGATTTTCCTGTATATTAGTAACCACCAAGTTGTGATACGTATTGTGATTTCATTAAATAGAGGAAGTTGTGTTTACAAATCACAGTAATCTGATAACACTGGAAGTCCAAAAATTGCATTAATTACTAGAGGTGCATCATAATAATTACATTAGAAATGGGGCAATGCCTCCCATATTCCACACCCCCTCCCCTTGTTTATAGAGAGTGTCATGGTGTGTACAAAAACAGTACAACCCAGCGATTGCTGCCTAAACCAAATCTGTCTAAATCTGTCTTATTTCAACACTGATACACTGCCACTGGATGGATAACTGTCCACCACAGATAGACCTCTTATAGTTAGCAAATATTATTCTGAAGTACATACACTGTTGCTGCACACCTGCTGTTTAACTCAGAAGAACTCCAAAAAGGTAAAGGTCCTCTAGAAAATTTGTGGTGGTTGAGCTTAAATATTCTCACCATCATGGAACACCAACTGTACAATTAATGAATTCGACCATAATAATTCACAAATGAGTAACAAATATGGTTCCTATATACATACATAATATTATGTTCGATCCTTGTTTAATGCTACTGGGGTTCAGCTTTGGTACAGAAGTCTCTTTGACAAGAGTACTTTTTTTTAGTATATTACAATACCAAATTGAGGAATTTCTATAGTTGAACTGGATGAGAACAAAATAAAATTATTGTTCAAAAAATATTAACAGATTGTTAGTAATGTTGTGTAATCTAAACAGCTAGCAGTACTTCAGTCCTTCAGCTAAGTTGGAGATGAAGAGTTTGGAGATACGAAATCTTAGCAACCATCATTTTCCATGGGTGAGAGCAGCTGCAACAATGAAAAGGAAAAATTTTCAAAATGACATCATTAATACTTCAGTTAATTGAAATGACTTTAAGTTGACTTAAATTGCATGAATATTATGAATGTTAAAAACATGAAATCGTGTCGGCTTCATGTTATCCAGGAGAAAACACAATCACACATAACCCCAAAAAATAACTCATAGACCAATGAAATAAATAAATATAAGAAAACACATGCAGGTGATCAATGAACTATGACACATCAAATTCTAATGAAATGGTAAAGAATACATTTGATAATGGATAGAATATATAATCATAGAGAATAAATGCATGATTATGTGTAAGAGACACACTGCTTTGGACAAGATACCTGACCATAAAAAGACATATATAACCCTGAAGAAGACACAAAATATGGAGAAAAGAAAGAATATATAATCACAAAGAATGAATATCCAACTACCAAAGTATCACATGGTCATGCAGAAAATCGATGATTGTGGACAAGACAATGCATAAAAGACAGTAATATTGGTACACCGTACAATTAATGTAATAAATCTCATTAATTCACTTACTGCTTCCATATTTGTCTATTCCTCCATAAACTAGTGGTTCATCTTGAAGGAAGGTATCAACAAGCAGTATCTCCTCTTCCATACCTACTATGCTCATTTTTGCTTCTGGATAAGGTAAAATTGTATGCAACACTTGTTCATGGACATTCCCTGGTTCTTCCATCCATGGAGGAAATGGAATAGCAGTAGATCCTTCAGGAACAGACCTATCCAAAGAGGGCATGTCAATATTTGGTGGTAAGCATTTAACTGTTTCAACCTGTATCTAGGTACATATATATAAAGTTGTTCAGATCTCTTTGCTCATGAGAAAAATTTATTCTTTTATTCTTAACATAAATATGGGTTGACAGGTGATGGTTCATGGTGGTAGTTAGATGAGAGTGGGTTAATATGAGTCAGTGCTTCTATATGGGAGTAAATGTCGTTTAGTTCAATAGTAGCATATCTGAAATCCTCCATAATTAACAAGGAGTATACTTACGTAAATGATGAGAGAGAACAATGGGTTGTTGCAATTTCAAGTTGCTGTTTCATTCCAAAATTACTAGATGTACAAATTTTCGATCGAAATGAGGGATTGAAATAGGAAGTGAAAGCAGTGGAAATGGAATAGGCCATTCAAAAAGAAGTAGCTCAAATCCCGCCGAATTTTGGCCCACATTTGGAGGGCTATAGTCACAAAAAGTCTTCTTGGATGACATATTTGTTTATAGTGTACATCTAGTAATTTTGGAATGAAACAGCAACTTGAAATTGCAACCCATTGTTCTCTCTCATCATGTACATAAGTATACTCCTTGTTAATTATGGCACTGATTCTAAATATATAGGGTTAGTGCTTCTAACTTCAACTGTTCAAGCAAGAATCATGGATGGATACACATAAAAACAGGCAGACAGACAGACAGATGGACAGACTGACAGACCAACAGACTGACAGGCAGACCGACCGACCGACCGACCGACCGACCGACCGACCGACCGACCGACCGACCGACCGACCGACCGACCGACCGACCGACCGACCGACCGACCGACCGACCGACCGACCGACCGACCGACCGACCGACCGACCGACCGACCGACCGACCGACCGACCGACCGACCGACCGACCGACCGACCGACCGACCGACCGACCGACCGACCGACCGACCGACCGACCGACCGACTAACAGACGGCCTATTCACACTTTATAGTACAAATTTAAAATAAAGCAATGGCAGGAAAAGAAAAAAAAACGAGGACATTTAATTGGCATGGAGAAGTGGCCAGATGGGCTCTAGCACTTCAGCCTTATCAATTTACGGTATCACACAGAGCTGGGACTGCTAACGCCAATGCCGATGGGCTGTCTCTCGATCAGGGATCACAATCTAAGGATGTGGAAATGTTGGAGAAACAACAACATATCGAAACGCTTATAGATAATTAGCAAGGAAACATGTGACATCATAAGAAAGATTGCTCGTAAATTATAAAAGGACAGAAACATTGTATTTTTAGTCAGTCGAATGATTGTGTATTTTTATTTTGTTGAAGTGTTTGAGTGACCTGTATAGTTATTGGTCAATAGTGTTATTATCCATATATCTATATATCTGTACTGGTTCTAAAGTTATTTAATTATATATTACATCTCAATTGTTGAGGGAAGCCAGTTTGCTAGAGTGAGAAACTGAGTTTGGTCTGGGTGGAAAGAAACTCAGGCGTCGGGTGGAATTGTGCCTAGTAATTACTTCTTCGTTGAAGGGGGCAAATTCCATTATAGTGAATCAACATTTAATACTTAGATATGCTTGAGCTGATTTTGACATTACCACAAAAAGGCAACATTTTGTACCAATTCACAGACCTTATCAAAATGATTCTGTTCATATAAAAGTCAATATTTGTTCACAACATATTGAGAACATCATCCAAAGATATATACTACTTTCAATGCACTTTCCCAAGAAAAATTGGTTAAAAGCCACATTAAAAATATCCACATTATATAACAAGCAATTTAGACAATTTCGTACAGAAAATTGCAGAGGTGCAGAGGTGGGAAGGGAAGGGTATTCATATTTTGGGGACATAGTTTTCCATATGCAAGTAATGGCATATAATTAATTTTTTCTAGAAACCCTTCCCCCCATCCACTTACGAAATCCTAGGAGGATCCCTGCAGTAACAGGGATAAAGCCCTATGTTCCAAGAATAGCATGGTAGGGATCGAATATTTAAAAAAAAGATATCCTTGTCAGCAAAAATCAAACTCTTGCACCTTGACACATGAAATGTGTCGTGCATACAACACTTGACTCTGGGATTAACTATATATGCCTGGGTCCCTCCACAACTTATTTTCATGTTCATGCATATTCCTGTCAATCAGACAATTTGTGACTGGATTAATTGTAGGATAATGCTAGCCCTAGGATAATGTTAGTAGGACAACCGATGCCTTAATTATTGCAAATAAAGTTGCAATGGGTTCCTTGTTAGCTAATATTATAGAGTGGCAGTCAACATGAGGCCAAGAGTGCATCTATCCAACAAAAATATATACCCATATTGCTGTGGAAATACCTTGGAGTTGAAAAGGAAGTTGAATGATATAATTTGGCAGTTATAAAAGGACTCCTTTAATACTGTCAAGATTTCTACCATATCCATGTAATAAAAATTAAACAGTCACTGAAAAAAGAAATGAATAAAATAAGGGAGTTTTTAGTAATAATTTCTTCTTTACACAAATCCATCCTTTTGAAGGTGATTAAAGAAATCTCAAGAATTATATACTTTCAGGAAAAACCTTTAATTTAAATAGTTCCTGTGCAGCCACTTGCTGTCACTTGAATCTTGTGGTTGGATTGGTTCCGCTTTTTAAAAACCAATTTAACTTATTTTTCACAATATTTGCTATATATCCTTACTAATAATCTGGCTTTCCTAATAGGTGTCATAAGCCACAGTAGTGCCATCAATTTAAATATAGAGTTTGAATATCATGGAAAGCATTAACCAAGTAGTGATCAAATGTTTTCCCTGAAACAGGAGTTGGAAAGATCATCAGACAACAGTGACCATGTTGTAAAGAAATATCTTGAAGAATGTAAGAAGGTAATCCAAGAGCTGCAGTGTGTGTATGAGGTAATTTTTGCCTGGTTATTGCAAGGTGCAATTATACCAGGAGAACCACAAGTTACCTCTACTGGTGTTATTGGAGGTGGGAAAGATGACTATTCCAAATACGTTCAAGATCAAGATGATGTCCTTCCAGTTAAAATTACTCATTCTAAAGATAACTTACAAGCAAAAGGGATAGCTGCAGATACACACCCCTAAGAATAAGAGAAGGGCAAGACTGGTAATTTCCAGCCTAAAACCAACTCAGTTATGATATCATGTGTTGACTTAATCATGGGTAAAAAATAAGTGGGGGTTGAGGGTGGGGGGAGGGAGGGGAAACTATACAAGGACAAGGAGTAAAAGGGGGGACCTCACTAGTGGTGGTTAGAGGACGTTTCACAACAAGAACAACATCAGGAACAGGAAAGCAAACTAGATTCCCCAAAAAATTACATTTACACTGAGAATTTTTAAAAGTTTGAGGGTAATAATGCATCCTTCATTAAGAATGGCAGGAAACCATTGGTTATGTGGATGCCCTTGAGAAACAATATGCCTGTGGAAGCATACACTCAACTTTTTCATGTGGACTTTACTAAAAGGAGGGGAAATTTTAGCAATTAACAACAGAATAATTACACCTAGTTAAAGGTTGCTCTTAATTGAGGTGTGTGTATGTGTGCCCCTATGCATTCCTTTAATTTGGAAGTACAGTATCAAGAGGGGTATCAAAAGAATGGAAATCAATTTCTCCACTCACTTTCATGGTCTTCAAATTTGGATAAGAATTAATCAGACTGTAATATGCCAAATTGACCTGAATAATGAAGCAGCTGTATTCTCTTG
Organism: Lycopodina hypogea; assembly: GCA_963969325.1. NCBI lineage: Eukaryota > Metazoa > Porifera > Demospongiae > Poecilosclerida > Cladorhizidae > Lycopodina > Lycopodina hypogea. Next base: position 11,002,441 of record OZ017792.1, read on the forward strand.
ATATCTGTATTGACCTTAAAGGAAGTTGCATTCTCTTGGCATTTCAGTGCACACTTTCAGTTTAATACCTGGATAATAAATATCAGCCTAAAAATTCCATGATAAAAAAAACACCCTAACATGCATGTACAATTTTGATGTTAAAAAATGTAAAATATAAGCTATTTCCAGATTCAATAGAGTGAATAGGTGGTTATGTGTTGGTTTCACATTTATGGTGGTAATTTTTTGTTAAAAATAAATGGCTTACAGAATATAAACTAACAAGGAATAGGGCCTTGATTTTCCATAGCAAAGGAGGGATTATTGTACACAGATTAGAGGGGAATAGAAGTTTGGGATAAGTGATATTGTAGGATGTAACTTTTATCAGTAGATACACTAGCAGACTTAAAAACTATTTGTAATGGTTTTGAGTCTGCCAGTATATTTTGTGATACTTGTAGAGCATTTGGCAAAGGTTGCAAATGGGGGGCTCACTGTTGGGAACTCAGGGAGCTGTGAGCCAGTGGAACTTCTGTTTGAATATGAGAGAAACAGGCTAAATAATGACTGAATCAACCAGAAAATAATAAAACCCTTATGTATGTTTTAATGTGATAGCAAGTTATGTCCAATCAAAGACTAATCAAAATAGCCTCTGGCTATTCAAATATAACCCTAGCTAATCCTAGTCTTGTTTCCAGACCCCTTTATTCACGATACTTGATGTGTTGCATCACCACACAAATAAAGTAGTCTGGTGAGTCGCCCATTGGTCCCCAAGACATGGGCGAATAAAGTAGTCTGGTTACTTGCCCATAGGTCCCTCAGGCATCAGTGGAACCCAATCATAAAAGCCACATCCTACCTACCTGCCTGTTATTTGCTACCAGCCCTGGAAGCTTGTTAGCACCCCCAATCCCCCTTTTTTCCTCTTGCTCCACCCCACTCCTTTCCCCATACCTAATATCTATCAAATTAGCTCTGTATATTGCAATGATGATACCTCTACTGCTTCATTATTACCTCTAACATTTCTGATTGTATAGTAACTCGAACTATAAACATTGACTATTAGTTAGCTGATGATCTGTTAATCTCTTGTATGGTGCATGCCCCAGGTGCCTAATAGAATGCACCCAATGTTGTATGTTGATTGTTGTCCTGGAGCTCTGTTCCAGATTTTCCTAAGTAATATAATTTTGACTTAAGATATTTCATTGGCTATGAGGATGGCTGCTAGTCCCATCTATGGAAGTGTAGGTGAATACCAGCCAGGCAATGAACCTCTCTCTTCGCATTTGGAGAGAGCAGAACTGTTTTTCACGGACAACAAAGTGCCAGAAGCTAAGAAGAACCAGCCTTTCTGAGTGTGTTAGGTAGCAAGACCTACTCTGTGCTAAGGATTTTGGTGGCACCCATCATTCCCCAGGATTTAGTGTCAGCCCTCAAAAAAACACTTTGCAGAAAGATTTAAATTTTACCAACGTGCACAGAACATTGGTGAGTCCATGACAGACTATGAAGCAGAACTTAGGTGGTTTACCATTCATTATCAATATAGCACTCACCTTGAGGAAGCTCTGAGGCATAGTTTGGTGCATGGCATATGTGATGAATACACCCAGAAAAAGTTACTAGTCATTGACAAGCTCACTCTAGCTTGGCCCATTGAGATTACACAGGGGGAGGCCATGGAAAAGAATGCTGAAGCCTTAAAGGCAAAGGAAACCACAGAATTACAGTCACCAATCCATGTTGCCGATGTGGGGTATATCCCATGAGCAAACCAAATGTCAGTTTCCAAATGCAGATTGTCATAATTGTGGGAAGAGAGGACACATTACAAGTGTCTGCAAATCCAGGAAGATGACTCAACCATGTCGAAAGCCCTTTGGTGCATCTAGCACCTCACATGCAAGGATGCAAAGGCAAGGTACAAGTCACAGTCAGCAAGGAGAATCAAGAGTAAGAAGTCCACTGTGGCCTTGTGGTTGACTTGGTGGTTGAAGTGTCATCCTGTGACAGCTTATGACTTAATGGTTTATTAATAAAGACAGTATTAGCTTAATAATGACTTAATATTGATTTCATGTTGATTTAATATTAACTTCTTAATGACTCATTATTGACAAATGGAAAAAATAAATAACTATGCATTAACACCCACTCTGGGTTACTGAACATCCTGGGAAAGTTAGGGGACCATGCTCCCAAAAATTAGGGAAGGAGTAGGAATTACAGCCCAACACACAGATAATACTAGCTCAATTACAATGTGATAGTAAAAGTATTATGTGACTGCCTACACTACACAACTGTAGATATGGCTGGAAAAAAAAAAAAAAAAACAATCCTTCAATTCAAATAAGTCATATACGGATGTAGTTGTAAAATATTTCTTCAAAGAAAAATGTCACTTAGGGATGTGTTAGCGATAAAATTTATTGGAGTATCAATGACATAGTGCTGATCTGAAAATACTAAAAACTCCTTATATCTGTGGATCATTGAATGTGATTGCCTTCAATCAGCTGCACTCAAGTAAAGATTTATCTACCTTTGGAATCAAAGACTTGCAGATTGCACACCACACAAGTAACTGCCAGGGACATTGTATAGCCCTTGGCTACCCAAATTGGTCCTGTAGTATATCAATGATTATGATTGCAGAAAAATTTCAACAAATATCCTTACTGATCATTGTCCAGAGCATGCTTATTACATGCAATGTTTTACTTTAGTGCTGGGTTTAGGTCAACTTCAATACCATGGATTTAAAGAGCTTCAGTATTGTCATATCAGTGCTATATCAGTTTTAATCATGTGATTACTAGGTTTGGTTATTAGGTTAGGCACATCTCTACATGACCTTTATATCTCTAATAGATTTTTACGGTCATATACAACATGACCTTTAATTTTAAACAAATTTTTTAAAAATTACTTAATTTTTATCCCTTTTTATTTTCATTGTCATTTTCTTTGTTTTTGTTCATGAAGCTTGGTAATGGAGGTGCCATAGAGAATAAAAAAATATGGGAGGATGGAGATTAATGTATTCTTCATTATCATTCAATTCACCACTATTGACTATATAACTAGGGCTAGGGCTAGGGTTAGCCCTATTGACAATAATCAGTATAAAATAAAGGAAGAATGGATAAAGGAATCCAGATTTCTAAGATTCTTTCCTTTCACTATTATTTTAAATTATCAGCATAGTATAAGCAAATGATGTGATGTAGTTTTATCACTTTTAATACTCTCCCCAAATTATTTGTCTACTGTCATTTGCTGATTATTTTATATACATAGTTAAATACCATTTATTGGTTGTGCTCACTGAATATCATTCTAAAAATACTTAGATGGATGTGTTGATATATAAGAATTACCACTTCAGCACATGGAATGAGACAATATAGCAGTCTGACATGCTATATTAATGCATGAGATGAGACAACAGAAGATTGATAAATATCGTTTTAACATGTGAAATAAGACAATGGTAAAGTGAGGCCTCAAATTATTCATGAGGGTTATAGATATTGTTAATTACATCTTTGTTAGAGCTATAAAACTTTTAGGTCTGTGTAAGAGCTTCAGCTTTGTTCTGCTCAAAATAAACTTTCATATTTTCTTTTTCCTCCACTGCTTAGATTAATGGGTTACCTTCCAATGGTCACTAGAAATACTAAATTGCTAGCACTAGTACACAACAGTAGAACATTTCTGACTTGCTGCAGGCATACAGTACTGCATACATCATATGTGAACACTGGAAACACAATTTTAACTACTAGCACACTGAACTAGTGTATAGTGTGCAACCAAGTACCAAAATGATGTCTTACCACAGTCCTGTCCAGACAAGAGAATTCTGCAATTGAAGTATAAGCAATGCAGTCTACTAGGTAATGTATAGATGTTTAAAAAATGTTGTCTGGTCAAGGAGCAAAATTCCAGTTTTCTTAGTCCCACCTACCCATAGTCTTTACCTGTTGCTTTGATACTCATTAGGTAAAGGGTCTCACTACAGAAGGAAAAAGAGTCTTACTATGTGGCTATACCACTGTGTGGTATTCACTGGGTTTGTATACAAAAAGAAACCCCATATAAAACTGAGGTTAAGCCACACCCCTCTTGCTGTAGCCAATTAAGGATTGCACTCACTGGGGAGAGTCCTATTGATTAACCCCAAAACTCGTCTTTTTATTTATCACTAAAGCAGAAATCCATATCATTAGAAATTAGCCAGCATAACTCTGTATGCTTCCTCCAGATGATGATGATTGTGAACAACTAGAAGAGAAGTAATTTTGAAAGCAGCTTCCTGTTTGGCTTTTAGTGATCTTGAGTCCAATGCTGCATCTTGTAGAGTTCTTTTAAGCATTTCTCCATATGTGAATGTTTTTGAAAACCTGTATTGAGAGATGATAGATATATATATATGAACTTTAATTTAATACTGATCCATTGAACTCTACCCTGCCATCTCTACATAGTGAGTGCTATTACACTTTGATATCTGATTGGATCATATCAGATTACCGACAATTAAATGCTTCTAATCACATTTGAAAGTCAGACCTGAAGTACTCCTGTGAAATAGGAAAAAAAAACATGATCATAATCAAGACAATACCAAAATGAAAATAATTTGAGTGATATTACTAATATTTCCTGATGTATGCAACACAATGCAATCACTTCTCGAACCACCACCTCCAACTTTAGATGAAATAGAGGTACTGTGTTCTGGTTGTTCATCCATCAACAGTGAGAGCAAATCAGTGTAACCCCAGCAGAGAGTATGCTAGCAAATGAGGAAAAGGTAGAGTAAATACAAACACACATATTCAAAAGGTTAGGTTATGAAAGAAGCTTAGTATATATTTCTGAATGCGATTTTCACACATATTTTAGTTGTAATTTTAATTTACTATTATCTGTATAATTGCCAGACCCCATGTTCTATGCCTGGTTAATTATGTTACACATGTTCCCCAGCACTTCCACATAAGATTTCATCCTTTTTTTTAATCACATTAACCTAGCAGGGGAATTCATTTCACTCACAATAATAGTAGTCCCCAAGATCAGCTTCAATTTCATCTGTGAATGACATTACCTGGATCACTCTAGGCCAAATTTCAACCAGTGTGCATGATCATGTGTGTATCTCTCTGTTGGACAACCAATGCCTTAATTATCATAGGAAAAACTGCAATGCACATTTGGTATTATTTTATGTGTACATATTCAAAGCTACAAAATTGTGCATCATTTAGAATCATATATGAAGTTTATGAAAGAAGCTATTTTTTAATCTATTTTGTAGTGAAATAGTTGAAATTCCATCTCTGTACCCTCGTGTCTTGCTGGAAACAAGTTTAGTGTTCCATGGAGTATCTTATTAATTGTCAAAGTTTGTTAACACCTACAATATTTGTCTAAACTTTAATTAAAATGTTGGCTGCACTGCATCAATTGCAGTGTATGCATTGCTTGTGCTTGTACAATTGTTCTCCCATGAGATTTTTTTCAGAGATGGAGGCTTAACAGGGTGACTGCTGGATTCCATAAGTAGTACATGCTTATGAAGCATGTACTACTTATGAGTTGGCGAGGGGTTTGTTATCAGCTTGGGAGCTGGCCACATCTGAGATTAGTCAAGCTCAGAAGAGGCAGAGGAAGCAGTATAGTGAGAAGACTATGGTGGTAGATTACAGGGAAGGTAGCAAAGTGATGGTGTATATACCTCAAAAAGCAGGAGGCAGGATGATGAGAGTAGCAGTGCCATACCATGGACCATTCCTGGTGGTGGAGGTGCAACCAAATTGTCTTCTGGTGCAACCTTGGACAAGCTGAATGATGAACCTATCTTAGTGAACATAAATTGTGTTGTGGAGTATTCATAGGAGATCCCAGATCAGATAAGGCTCTGAAAGAATAAAGAGAAAAAGGAGAAAAAGGAAACAACATTGGGTGTATTACTAATTAGGAAGTATCCCCGGAAAAGCAGAAACAGGTGAAGTTTTTTGTATCATTAATCTCTTCTTTATATTCATGTTTTAACATGGTTTAGGTGCATTATCCATGTAAATTGAGCGGGGTGATGAAATGAATAATGATTTGTAAACTTTGAACTTATGTGTGTTCATGCATATGAAAAGGGATGATTTTTCATTTTGTTATTGATAACTTGAGACTATTTTCGTGTTGCTAATTTCATGGAAGTCAACTTCCTTTCGTCCTGAATTTAAATAACTTTTATAGTACTTAATTGAAAGAATTTATTAAATTTTAGCAAATAGCTAACAACATTCAACAAAACAGACAGTCTTATTACATACACCAAAGGATGTTATATTGTTCTGGTGGTTTGAAATTTGGCAAATGTACCTGTGCACAGTTGGAAGACACTAAAGCTAACCACAACATTTTTTATTTTCTGAATTTTGCTCTGAATATGGCACTCTTTAAATTATTATGCATTTCTTCAAACCATCCCTTCTCTCTCCCCCCCCCCCCCCCTCTTTCTCTCCCTCGCTCCCTGCTTCAGCTAACATAGACCTAGCCACACAAATTTTGCAGCTCCATTTTTAATTAACACCCCAGATATTCTGCAGATTTTTTTTTTTTGAAGGGGCTGGCAGGGGGAGTGGGTGGAGGGGAGGAGGGGGGAGGAGGTCTGTATAGGGTTGACAAAAAGCAAAACTAAGAGAATTTCGACCTTATTTGGACACTACATATATTATGGAAGAATAGAAGATTACGCATAAGCTTCCAAAAAAATGGGAGATAAATAATTTAAATTTTTAATTCATATGAACTTCCTAATATGTCTTTAATTACAATATAAAATAGTTACAAATTTACGAAGTGTGTTAGGTAGTGATGAAGGTCAGAATATGGTGCCATTCCTTGCTCACTACATGTTGCAGAAAATACAATTATTAATAAACCAAGAGAGAGCTCATTTTGCTGCCAATATATCATTTGCAATGGATGAACCCCCATGCAATGATGATTGGGGTTCAGCCACTTTGTATAAGACTTGTGAGGGTGGGAAAGACTTTCATAGCAGTTGAGTAGCACGAGAAGTAACTGAAAGAACTTAACCTGTCCTCACCCATTATGTCTGACAAATGGAACTTGACGTGGCTGGTTGCAAAAGTGAGCTTTAAGAGAATATATTTTGTGCCAGTTTTCTTGGGGTGGATGTGTTGTCCTTAACTTCTTTTTTAAGTTAGCAAACATTCCTATACCTTAATATAATAGCTTTAATTGAATTCTTCTCCCACATTTGGCAGATATCAATTCCAAAGAATATCAGAAAATTGTTCCACAATACTTTTTTACCATGTCAACAATCTGGATAAAATTTAAAAGGAACTTTAATAGTACATGAGATCAATTCTTTGTCTGTATTTCACTTGTCTTGTACAGATCCAAACTGCACCTGTGGTCCCATGTGTCCCTGTGGTTCTGACCGTAAATGCCTAGCAAGTGTATCCCTGTGGGACTGGCCTATGCTGCAAGCCTGTAGGGTACAAGGGAGCTCATTGCAAGTATGGCCCTAGTTCACTTGCAGCAATGATGATTGTCCTTGAAGGCCCTTATCCTCAGTACTGACAACCTTGAAGCACACAACAGTGTAATTAATACATTAAAAAATACCTATGAACTGGAATTGAAATGTTTCAAGTATCTTTAATTATTATAGTTCATTATTAAATGTGTAATAGAAAAAACTACAATGATATATATTTTTTGTTTTATTATTAATCATAACCATATATATATGTAAACCATTATTCTAGAGTGTTTGACACAAAACATAAATATTTAATTCAGTCATTATTTGTTTAAAAAAATTTTTTTTAAATTGTTGCCTTTGAATAGTAGATACTACATAGGAGATTACACTACAGAAAAGGAGGGCTTTTTTATATCCTTCAGAAAATATATATACGGATGCTTATCTGATTCACTTTTGGAAACCATATATCATTAAAACTACCTCAACTGCTATTTGAATCAACTTGCTAACAATTAAAAAATATCACATTATGTATATATATATATATTTAAGTATAAAATTTGTGTACATACAGAATGAAATGTCAAAGCTATCAGCAATACAAGCTTGACATCTCACACAAAATTACTGCTACTTCTCTGTTAGTTTAATTTATACAAATTTAAACAAAAACTGGTCAGCTATATAGGATAAATTCAGTGGTAGAACATTCTCCAGGAAATCATTTGTATGGTTGTCACAGATGACAATATATTTGTAGATATATAATTCTTTATTTCTTTTATTTTTCTTTTTGTTTTTGCCACAAACTCAATTTATAAAGAATGGCCCTCATTCCCCTCCCTGTATAACATATTTCAAATCCAGACTGAGGCAATTCCAAGATTGTGTAGGAAATTATGCATCAAAGCCATACCATCTAAAGTGTCCTTCTGCACACTCAAATGACTTCAAAGTTCTAATTCTATCACATTATTTCTGTGCAAACTGTTGCAGTGCTTTACTAATAAAAATTATTTTAGAGGACAAAAGAAAAACAATCAAAAGAAAGAGAAAACAATACAAATAATAATGAACACCCACTTTTTTCACCACCTATTATGATGTTCTTGTCTGCTTTCTTTATAACCTTACCAGTGATTCTTCGCAGAGAATTTTACTTTTCCCCATGAACCCCCTCCAGCTGCTATATTGTATTCTGCATGTATTTAGTTTTCAATTGACTGAGGAAGTTACACAGAATCAAAGCAACAGTGCATGTGAAAGACAAGTCAGAAACACAACTAACTACATGTGACATATAATAAAACATGTAGATATTCATAGTCCATTGAGCTGCTTTGATCCATCTCCATTTTCACTCCAGCTGCCTTTGTATAACTTATCCACTTGTATGCTGCCAAATAAACCAATGATGCTAGCTACTCCCCATTGAAAGCCTGTGTCCTAACATTTAAGACCTTGCCCAACTACTTCCTTGGCAAGTGGATATGATATCAGTGTAGGATTTTTTTGAGCTACTTTTATTATTATGTTGTTTTAAAAATTATAACAAGCCAAACTGAATATGGCTTGTATTTAACAAATCTTGTTGTTGCTGTTTCATTTTAAAGAAACACTGATGTTGAATCATAAATTCAAATGAAAGCAGCTGCATTGTGCATACTAATCCTAATAAGCTGTAAAAAAATTATTTTAGAGAAGATGTTATGCTCAGTTTGAGTAAATAAATTTTAATTTGAGTTATAGCAGCACTTAAACTAGAAAGTTCAGTTCCTACCATATAAAATGGTAGCCTTTTAACAACAACAAAAAGTTAGTGGTAATGAATGTTATTTGTTCAACTTTGCCTGATTAGGCTTTTTTCTTCTTTTTAATACCACGCCCTGACAACCCAATAATACTGTCTAGTTTATATATCAGTTATATGAAGTATTAATTCATTCTGTGGATGACCTTTGGTTACCTAACCTTGGTACATTGTACAGAGGCTGTACAGTCACAGCCAGAGACAGTCATAGGAGCCAAGATCATTCCCTTCCACCTCCCCACTTTACTTCACTAATAGAGTGTAAAGACATTGTGAACCAGCTGGTAAGGGTAATGTGAAACACTCATTATAGTTGCATACTTGTTCTATACAAATACATGCACACAGAGAGATATGCCCACACACATACACATACACACCCACACATACATACCCATACATGTGTAACCCCCCCCCCCCCCACATACACAACCACCCACACACAAATTGTTATTGGATTAGGCAATGTCCACATCTTTCAGATGTCATCATCTGCAAGATAATTATATTTTTTAAATATCCAAAATCAAAATATATTCAAAATATTTTGCATATGTTCATTTTATATTACTATTAATGATCAATGTAATGGAGCCCATTGAGAAAGAGATAATGAGAGACAGATAGTGGCAGGCAATCTTACTAGAACTACATCAACACACATTGCATGCTTGGCTTGGGGGGGAGGGGGAGGGGCATGTCCATCTCATGAAGTTGTCTCCAGGTAAAATTGATCAGACAGTCTCCTCCAGACCACTTCATCCTGTGAAGAAAAAGACACATTTACAATGGGGTATAGAGAGAGTGGATGTAAAGTTAGCTTACAGTAGTCTATCTCTCAAGAGACCACCCTTAAATCAGACAAAAATCAGTTTTACAAGAGTGGTGGTCTTATAATAGAGGTTATTTTGTGCAGCAAATACAACATCTGGTATAAAAAATGTTATCTCTCAGGAGAGGTGATCTTCCAATAGAGAGGTCTCTCAGGAGGGAGACTACTGTACTAAATTTCTCCCTTATGATTATTGTCACCGTTATAAATTCATAATCCTCTCAACTAAGAATTTATATTAAATCATGCTACTCTTGATCATTGTAATACCAACCTACACTAGTACCGCACCCACCCCACCACACACTAAGAGCTTACTGATATATATGGTGAGGCTAATATATAAACCATGCTGGATCCGGCCCAAGGGTATAGGCAAGTATATACCAATGGAAATGAAATTGGTAAAGGTCTATATATTTGTGGACCATAACAAATGAGCTAATTTTTGTCCTTTCTTTTTCCCCCAACCTCTAATGTGACCATGCCCATTGCAGTGGAAGGGAGTGAAGAAACAAGTAGTGGGGATGGAAGAAGAAATAAGCCCCCCTTGACCATACCCATTCATTGCAGTGGAAAGGGAATGGAGAAACAAAGGGTGGGGAAAAAAGAATTAAGATTCCCATTGACCATGCCTGTTTAATGCAGTGAAAGGGAAAAAGAAACAAGAGGGTGGAGGTAAAAGGGATAAGACCCCCCTTGACAATGCCCATTCATTGCAATGGAAAGGGGAGGGAAAAGGAGGGATGGAAGAAAAAGAGAAGGGTAGGTGGGAGATCTGACCAGGCTTTTGAACTCGACTTTGGAAGCAAGAGCAAAGGTCCTAACTGGTGGAATTTAATTAAATTTGATATGACATATTAACTAATTAATTCAAACAAATTCAAAACGACAGTTGAACTATATTCATGTTCATTGGGCACCACTCATTTAATATAACTAGCAGGGAAAAACCGCCCTACAATCGGATTTTTGTCCGATCTTTGGTGGGTTGTAATCACAAAAATATCTTCTTTGATGCCAAATGTTGTAGACTTTCAAAACAAAGGTGAACATGTTATTAAGTCAAAGTGATTATTTTAAATACCTTCTTTTTTTTTACATTTTCAGCCTTACACAGAGAGAGGGAAAAGTGTGGCCAGGTTAGGCCCACCCCATATTATTCATAGTGTCAAGTTTTGTCTGCATGTGAAAGTTTTACACCTGTATTTCAATTCTTCTAGCAAAAGTACCACTTTTGGCTATTTTCAATACATAAAGGGGTATAGACATACTCAGGATGTTCCCCTGGTGATATTGACTCAAAATATATATATATTGGTTTGTCGGTCTAACTTTAACCATTCAAGCATGAATTGTGGGCGGGCAGACAGATGGACAGATGGACAGATGGGCAGACTGACAGACCGACAGACGGACTGACAGACCGACAGACCAACTGACCAACAGACCGACGGACCGACAGACAGACAGACAGACAGACAGACAGACAGACAGACAGACAGACAGACAGACAGACAGACAGACAGACAGACAGACAGACAGACAGACAGACAGACAGACAGACAGACAGACAGACAGACAGACAGACAGACAGACAGACAGACACTACTCTTCATTATTAGGAGATAATTCAACCTAAATTAACACAAGTTATCCAAATTGTTATAATTTAGAATTGAGTGAAGAGATACCTTAGACTTGCTTTGTGTAGGCAAGTCCATTCTTTTCATATATTCTTTCCTTTTACCCGCAAACTTTAACAAATTTGATAAGTCTAAATGTTACTTACTCAGGAATCTTGTTCTTGTTCAGATTCTTCCTCTGACCATCAATGCTATGGCTCTGGTTCCATCCCTGGTCATGATTGAGTTGTTTTTTGGTTTTTTTTATCCCTTTTTTCTTTTTCTTTTTTTTTTCCCCATTTAATAATTCCTTTTTTTTCAATCAATTTTGGTTTCTTTTTGGTTTGTTTTCTTGAAAAATTTGACTTTTTGTAAAAAAGCTAAGGCATTAAAAAAAAATTGGAAAAAAATCTAAATAAGAATAAAAAAAGAAATTAAAAAAATATATATATACATATATATTATATATTATATATATATTAATTGCTTGATTTCTAAATAATAAAGCTAACAAACTAAATGCATCAGCACTCAATCTTACCATGTGCAAACCAATATTTCTCTTAATTTCATCAAGTAAAAGACATACAAACATAAAGTAGCTGGCTTATGTCTGAGTAAACGTTCCTTTGCACATGGCATGCATGGATGAGCACAGGTTTAACAGTTAACACATGATAAGCAGGTAAACTATTGGAACTGTTAATTTTTCTAAAATGCCTATGAAAGCATTTCCTGCAATTTTTTGGAACCTAAGCAAGCTCATCAATGCTGTGCTTTCAAGTGAATGATTAAAACATAGCTCAAACAACACCATGACCTGCTCTTTTATGCATACATTGCACACACTTCACCAAAACAAAAATATTTTATCTTCCCTTTTTCTATCCACATTGTACCATTTGCAATAGTGCACCCTAGATTTAGTCCTTAAAAAATCTTCTAGTAAAGCCAGTTACTTTGCCTTGCTACAGTTAACTAAAATTAGGTGAGTAATATGGGTTAACTAAAACTAGGTGAGGTATATGAGATCATGCAGTATATATGACATGCATTCTTCTTGCTTCAGATTTGGAAACTGGTCAGTTCATTTTATAAAATTGGCCATGATCACAGTCCAGTAAATTCCAGACAATTCTGCAATTAAAGTGTAAACAATGAGTTGAGTAGTAAGTGTAGAAGTATAGACAGTAAAGTTTGCTCTGAAAATAAAATTCAACTGCCAACGTCTCACATAGCTATAGCTTTTAGCAGTGGCTTTGTACTCAATATGTGTACAGTCTCAGTAAAACTATGTATTATTCACTGCAGTAAAACCACACCCCTTTAACTTCAGTAAATTTGAAATGGCACTTCTTGGGAAGAGTTCTAATGGTTAACCCCAGGACTCCTTCCTTGTATTCATCACTCAATCAGAAACAAAAAGCAAAGAATATTAATCAGGATAGGTCTCTATACTTGTTTAAGATGATAATGATGAACAACCAAAACAGAAGTCAATTTGTATACTCACTTTCATTTGGCTTTCAATGTTTTTGAGTCCTATGCTGCATTTAGTAAGGTATTTTAACTATTTTCAACACATCTGTACTTGTGAACACCTGTAGTAATACTAATAGAGATGGATGAAGTTTCAATTTGTAATGAACTAATGAACTCTACCCACTATCCCTACATAGGGACTGCTAATGCACTCTATGATATCTAAATAGAGCATGTCAGGTTATTGGAAATGAAAATGTTCAAGATTGTATTTAAAAGTTAGATCTGAAGTACCCTTGCGAAAGAAGGAAAAAAGAAAGCATTATCATAATCAAGAAAATATAATAACGAAAATAGCATGAGTGGTTATATCATTATTTTCTAATGCATGCAACATCATACAATTAATGTTTCTAGAACCACCACCAACAACTTTATGCCTTAGTGAACAACTGCACTTACTAACATTGTGTAAACACATATATCAGCTAAAGTATGCCCCCACCACTTCATGCTCTCTTTTATACTTTTGGTTGTGCCCTGCAGGCCCAAGCATCTGGGATGAGATAGCAAACAATACATTTATGATTTTGTGAAGAGGATTTGTCATATCTATCCATGAAATGGGTGCTATGCTAAAATCTCTTTCAGGGGGTGGCTATTGTCCCCTTTTGTTGGATAGGTATTTTTCTACTTTACAAATAGCAATTCATATCCAGTACCTGATCCGATATGTAATAAACTAATTATGTACATGCATGTTTGAGTGTTCTCTATTTGATCTACCAATATGAAAAAAAAATTTTTATTATTCTAATTGTATCAGAATTTCCAAAGAAAAGAAAAAGAGAGCAAGAAGAAAAGGATGAAGGAAAAAAGGGTGGGAAAGGAGGGGGGGGGGGGGAAAGAAAAAAAGGAAGGAATAGAAAAAGGAAAGAAAGAAAAAAAAGAGGAAAGAAAAGGTAAATACATTCAACCTAGCTCAGGATTGAATCTCCTGACAATCAGCTCTAGAATACTCTGCTTTAACACTGAGCATCAGTTTTTTTAAAGCCTATTTCATGTAAAATTTAAATTCTTCCTTTCTCACACCAGTTGTTGACATTTTCAGACTTTTTGTTTAAAAAAAAACCTTATTAGGCATTCAAGTATTATATCTGAACAGTTTCGTCAATGCCATTAATGGTTGTTTATTGGAACCACACAAATATCCCTTATCACATTTATACTTACTGGCCAGTGGGCTGTCTTCACTTAAGTGTTGCCTTCAAAGACATATGTTGAACACTTTTGAAAAAAAATTGAATGTGTGATTATGTGAAACAGGTGGACTGTAATTTACCTATATTATATGACATTAAGTACCAGTGCTACACATGGAATCCCATTATGCCAACTTATGAATTCTGGGATACAAATTTTTTTAGAAACCATCATGGCTATTAAAAAATCCTTGTCATTGAATGTATCCACCCTGAACATCTAGTCTCATCTGTTATAGTGCTTTGGTGAAAAAGTTGGTACAGATATAAATTCATGCATATTCATAAATTGTTTCTAACATGACACACACAGAGGAGGAGGTGTGGCCACATAAAATGCTACCCATATTACTCCCAGAATCAAGCCTTGTATTCATACCAAATTTTAGGTGAGTAGATCAAGGGTTAGTTTTTCTTAAATACAATTTTGATTTTTTGGGGCCAGATATGAACACAGAAATTGATGTGGCCTTACAAACATCTTTAAAAACATTCACCTGGCAGCACTGATTCCAAATGTGTATATATATATATATATATATATATATATGGGTTTGTGAATATAGCTAGCTACTTCCAAGTATTGTTTTTAAAAAAAATTTTTGGTATTTAAGCCTCACACACCAAAAAAAAGAGAGAAAGTATAGCCAGGTAAGAATCACCCCATGTTATTATCCAGGTAAAAATGTGTAGGCATACAAACTTTTAGGCTTGTAGCACTATTTTTTTTCCTGGCAGATATACCATTTTTGGCTCTCTTTATAATGCAAAATGAGGTGTTACCAGCCCTATTAACACATACATTAAGTATTCCCCTGAAACGATTGATTCTAAATATATAGATTTATTGGTCCAATATCCACAGTTCTAACATGGTTTATGAATACATACATGGACAAATAGACTGACAGGTATTACCACTTTATAATATTGATGGATTGACAAGATCTAGACTTCAAATGAAAAGAGAAAAATTATTTCAGATGGCAAAACAAGTGAAACATCCTTTAAAAATGAGTTTCTTAATTGAAACTTTTTTAACCAGAAAATGTGGTACAACTTACAAGTAAGTCTCTTCTGACTCCTCCCAAACTTCAAAAGTCAGCCAGGAATAATACTTTTGAAAATTGAACTTGAAAGTACATTTAACCCATAATATAATAACAAATACTCAGAACTCTGTGGGCAGGTGTATGTATTCCATTTGCATTACACCAATAAAACATCACAAATAGCATGATTAGAAATACACAACTAAAGCAATAGTAAAAGAGGGAGGAGTTGTCCATAGAAGACATTTTATCAGTTTGAGAATGATTAGTTGTGTAGAAAAATGCTGTTGTGGGATGGCTCTCAGTTGCTGCTGCTGCTAGTGATCATGCAATGGGAATTATGGTCCACTCCGAAGTGTGAGTTGGTCATCCACTGTGCAGGGTTACTAGCAGTAGCTCCATCATCAGATTCCAAGAGAGGAAAGATAAGGGGCATATTAAAGGCTGAGATATTGCAGCTGGTGTTTTCATGAGTAAGCATAGAGGTGTAAAGTGGTTAAGAAAGGGGGAAGATATTCCTTGGATGAGAAAAAATTATGGTGAGGGAGGGTATTCCAAATAATACACATCCTCTTTCCCAAGGGGAAATGTCCTCTTCTTGTGAGACCAAGATACTAAACCTTGTAGCATCACAAAATTGGGTTCAACCTTTGATGAGGGATGGGCTGCAGTTGATTCATCTCCAGCAGGGACTGTAAAGTTTATGTTGACTCTGCCTGACCCAGGACTCTTCAATGCAATCACACTCTGAAGACAGGTTATCTTTTGATTGTTACTGCCAATTATGAAACTAGATAATCTTTCTTTTTCAATCACCTCATCACTGCTATGTCTTTCTTCGAATGCTGCATTTGTGAGATCCTTTTCCTCATCTTCCTCCATGGCCATATTTTCTTGCATCTCCAAAGGCTGGGGGACTGAACTGCCCCACTTCTCATCCAATTGGTGCCAACTTGGAGTAATGATACTCTTACTCTCTTGCATTTCTATTCTTTTATTAGAAGCTATTGAGGGAGGATTGACAATATTGTAAATGTCAAAGAGTGTAGTAGTGCAGGTCATTTCCTTCTTGCATGTTGCTGGATGAGGAGAGAGGCTAGAGGTGGAACTTGAGGACTTTGGATGAGGTGTTGCAGAAGAGGAAGGGCCCTTCACAGCTCGTCCAGTAGGGGTCAAAGAAGAGTGATGTTTTTGAGATTCTATTAACTGTAAATCATTCCTCTTATGAGAGGAATAGATTCCTGAGAAAATGAAATAAAAATACAAACAATCAACAATAATCAAGTAAAAATGTATTAAATATGGAGCTAATCTAGCATGGTGTCAGCATGGACATCAAGAGAATTAAAACAAACATTTCCTCCTAATTCTAAAATCTTTAGTTGATGCAACAATATAATTTTAAGAATAATACTATGCTCTCACTGGAGTTTATTTGTAAATTGCCACAATTTTTTAATCTTGTTATATATTTGGCAGAATATTATTTGTGAGGAAGCTTAGGTAGTTGATGGGGAGAAGCCGGAAAAAGAACATATTCTTCCTGGCATTCCTCAGCATCTAAGCTTCAATCTTAAAACCAGCACCTAACAATTTAAACAGGAAGATGCTACAGGATAAAAATTTTATGAAATTAATTCACTTACTTGTATATTGCATTAGATCTGCAATATGTTATAATTTTATTTGCTGAATGTTGAAATTTTCTTTGTTGCATATTTGTAGTGTTACATTTTAAGTAGAAAGAATAGATAAAGTGCTGAATTTGCTAAAAATAACTCTTTTAATTCCTGCGCTGCCTCTTGAATTCACATGGAGGCTGACAATACCAATACGATAATATATGTGTCAGCATTTTTTCCTCAACTTGGAAGAAACTTGGGGTAAGGTAATTATCAAATTTCTTACGCTTTTTTCCAGAACGAATGGAAGAAGCATTGGCAGAAATTGAGATATGATTCTAATCTACAATCATTAAAGTCTGAAGGGAGATCTAGGGCACAATAATATAAACTGAAATAAATTTGTATCAGATGGAAGAAACTTATAGATACTTTTTAGAAGAAAACTAGGTGTAAACTTTCAATGATTTAGTGAATGATGCACTGTAATGTAGTTCTTACTTTTAAGCTTAGACCCCAACTTAGATATAAGCACATAACACATTTAGAAAGTGATCAGCCATTAAAAAGAGATCTACTATTGTAAACAACACTGTCACCCATGATATTAAAGTTAACTCCAGTATACCAACTGACCATCTATGGATATCCAATAAGAAGGGAGGCATGCTCTATCTCCAAATTCATTATAACTTAGGATTCTATCATAGGGATGAATGCAGACATACTACCACTCAAATTTCTTTGGTAAGCACATACCATGGGGCATGGACAGGTGTGGATGACAGGCTGTATCTAATGCTGATTTGCTCTTATACTTCACTATGTCCTTCCTTCCTACGATCCTCCTACTACCTACTATATAAAAAAGAGGACATGACAAACAGAAAATGAATGATGGTAAAATAATGATAGCTTATACTTTGAGGGATTAGATATTAATGAAACCTACCTGGTCTTAGCAGTTAAAGATTTTGCATCTTCCAGAGAGAGAAGTTTATTCTCTGAAGTCATTGACGAAAACAGACCTTTCACTTCCTTCTTCATACCCATACTGGAAGTGGCAAATGAATAATGATCACTGCTTACCAATCCTTCTACATGGTATTCCAAGGCATAGATCCGCCTATTGAGGTCAGTAATCTTGTTTTGTAGCAATGCCCAACCAACGTCTATAGCAGCAAGAACTTTCTCCCACTCATCTTTCTGCTTTGTGATAGGTCTTGAAGTAATTCAAGAAATTTAGAAGAATTGTTTGTAATATTAAACAGTTCATTGTGCTAAGTAAATAAGGTACACCCTAGAATCAAAGAATTGATAAACAAGAAATTTACAGGGAATTTAAAGTGTGGAGGAGACAATTATGAAATAAGGGACATTGACTTAGCAGTCTTTTTTTTTTAATGGAGAGTACCAACTTCATCAAACTCAAAATAGAATCCTGACTCACACCTATATTAACCCTTATAACGCCAGAACTTGGTGTTATACAAGGGGATGCACACAACTTACCTAATATTGTGCAGCTGTACTTCATCAGTAGTAGTGTTCAAGTCTTTTTCCTCACCAAATTTTAGCTTCTTGCTTGTAGGAGCATGTAGTAGTCTTATTTGATTTAGCATACTGTATTTCTCCAGCTTAGAAACCCTCTTACCCAATTCTTCCAGGGTTCTAGCTATTGAGCTTGCTATTTCGCTGTCCTTCCTTTTAATCAGATCATCAGCATATATGCGGCGGTTTTCTGGTTCGCTCGTCATGGGGCCGCAACCCAGTCAATAACAATCTTACTACTGAAAAGGTACTCAATACCGAGGTAACGCCGAAAGTGCTGCTTTTGACACTTACCTCCAACCCCTGTTATTTAGTATTACCGCGTATATTCAAAGTACTCCAGCCCCCAGAATAGGTAAATATGGTCACGTGACCATACGGTTGGGAGTGTCACTTCTGAGAACGTAGCTATACCAAGTTTGCAGTGATATCTCCGCAGGCAACTTGGAAAGTGGACTAGTCAATCATTTGTGAAATGCTTCACTCAGTAACTAGATGATAAAATGTCTATATACTGAAGTGGTGAAGGATAGATTAACGTTTGGAAAATACACTGTTACCAAATTTTATTTGCCAGTGGTGCTGATGCTATAGGGAGGGGTAACCTTTTTGGAAGTCCTCTCGAGATCAGTTGGCAGACTTTGGGTTAAATTCTCTGGTTTTTATGACAGGTATCTAAATAGCTGATGATCTGGTATTTCTGATAGTCCCTATTTATGGCATCAACAAGATATATCTGCTTACAACATAAAGGTATGCACTGGACTTACAGAACTCATGTGTATTATCTAATGTGATATATGCTTTTCCACTTATACATTTTAGTTCTTAAGCAATCTTGTATGCATGTGCCTATGGATAATGATGAAACCTTTGGATTAAAGCAAACAAAAATTTCACTGTTGGCATATGGCATATTGGGGATGGTCTCAAGCCCAAAATTTCCATAGCTGCCAATGAACCCCAAGTGGAGAACATTATGAATTCAATATTTATAGGACCAAAAAAAACCTAAATATTGGTCACAAGTTGGAGTCCTCCATGATGGAATTGCAAAAAGAAACTATGCACTAAGCTTAGTGCACTGGCTAAGGTACAAGTCTACTAACTCAATAAGTAATAAAATTCTGGGTTCAAGTCTTGATGTGGTTTTTTTTACTAGTTCCTATTTTTTCTTTCTTTTCCTTTTCCCTCAACTTTCTTTCCTTTCATTCATTTAATTCTCACTCCCTGTAATCCTTCCTTCTTCCCCTCCCCCCTTTCATATCCTTCCTTTTTTCTTTGACCCAAAATTCTTTACTATATTGATGCTTACTTTTAAGGGTTACTAAGCTAGATAGTTGCATAAATATAACTAAGAAGAGGTGTCCACAGGAAATGATTAGTTTTGCACATGCTTTCCTGTGGAACAGTGTCTCAGAAATCACCTAACCAAATATCTGACCATTTAACATAGCAACAGTGCTAGTTCGAATTTGGACGATTTTAACCAACATTGACTACATGTATATATTAAAAATATCACTTCTCCACTTGCTCCCTAAATATTTTTTTAAATTAATCTTCAATTCTATATTGGATGTACACTTACATTTTATAATTGTGGAGTTTTATAGAAAAATCACACACACACATCACCATCACCATCATTACTACACACACCCATAGACACACACACTATTATAAAATATTCCTGGGCTTCGTGAATTTAAACACAGGATTGGGCATTGTGGAGCTTTAGAATCAGCTTCTAAGGAGAAGCTGATTAGGATCTGTGATATAAGATTAAGTCAGGATAATCCACAGAATAAAATATATACTTACCCCCAATTTGAAAGATTGTAGATTTACTCTCTGAGGAAATGAAGAAATATTTCATTGAAATTACAAATCATTCACCACAAGTTGTCATGGCATGAACAGAAACATTCCAATCTCCACCACATGAAATTTTGCTACTGTCAATGAAGAATAAAGCATGCTATTTATATCAAACTTGGAGGGCTTACTAAGGAAGTGAAGGAGAAGAGGTATGCCTATTTTAGCTTCCTGAGAGGTTTACTTCATGGTGAGCCTCAGTTTTGATGCTTTTTTTTTTCTTTCTTTGGTCCTTGTGGTATTTAAAATTGTGTTATATTTTGTGTACAAACTTTGATCCAAATTTTACACCACTCAGTCAGCCCCTTCTGGGCTTTCTTTGCTTTATGAGACTATAACCCAGTAATGTTCCAAACTGAAGTCAATATACCTTTTACTATTACACCATGCCTCCAGTACATCTGACATTAGTGTACAAATAATGATAATGCTCCATGCCTACTCATTGGCTCATTTCATTTGTTTAAAGTATATCTAGTATTGATGTAATGATAAGCTTCTATAATATTTCATGTTGACATTGACTGGGTATGGCTCTATAGATAGATGCTGCTAGTGTATAACAACATATAGACCAGGTTTTCATTTATTATTAACATAATTAAAAGAAAATTATAGCAGCAGGATGCCAGTAATTACTACTAATGCACTTTCCCTAGTCAGCTGTCATTCTATATAATAGTTAAAATGTTTCACACACTTGATTCTTCAGTTTAAGCACAGGAAAATTGTGCCAAAATTAAGTAGATAAATGAGATATTGTTGGCATTTAAATTTTAATAAGGTGAATGAAAGAAATCACAGTATTTCATAATGAATACAATCGTTAATGAAATCGTCCAGAATTATTATGCAATGTTCCCAGGACTCAAGATTTTGAAATTGCTCTTTTGGCTGTTAGTGAGCCCTTTTATGGAGATATGTGATTAAATAAACAGTCCGAAATGTAGCATTTGCAAGCCCAGTTGAGTAATACATACTGCTAAGGGAAACATTGGGAGAAAAATGAAAAGCTTACAGACAGAAAAGGGTGAAGAATGGGAATAAAGGGGGAAATACTCAGGTTAGGCTTTAACCAACAAGCGCTTCTCCAAATCTCCATTTTAGATTTTTGTTTTATCCTGTAACAACTACACTTATAGATAGGACCAAGTAGGATTCAACTAAAATTTGTATGTTGTTCACATCAATCCGCACTGAAAGATTGAAATTATTGATTCACTCTTTCTCACTTCTTTTGGCCAACACACTAAAAAATAAAAAATAAAAACAACTAACAGAATATATTTCATTATATTAAGATATTATCTATCAGTTTACTGTGGTGTTAGGCCATAATTATATTGATGGATAGCTATCCTCATACAACCTCCTATAGTTTACTCACTGCAACTTCACACTATCACAACCCCCTCCAAATCCTCACTAAACCTTCCCTACTTCCTCCACCCATTCTTCACACCCCTTCCCCTACTTAATGAGGAAGTGTGATCACAAATGTGAGGTTTTAGCTCATGTAACATGATATCAACTTGAATTACTTACTAATTGATGCTGTACGTTGGTTAATTGAATATAGGATTTTTTTAATTTTCTTTGCTGCACAGGTAAGAATCAATTTATTCACTTCAGAAGTTTCCTGTAAGTCCATTTGATGAAGGTGGAAAATCAGCTTGTAAATGCTACAATTTAATTTTTATATTAGTACACTTAAACATTGCAGTACAGTTTGCTTGTGTATGAGCAAAATATGTCTGTATGACACTTTTGGAAAGAGTTCTACCATTGTAGACAACACTATGTCGCCCATGATGTTGAAATTATCTCCAGGATGCACACAGACTATCCATGGATATCCAATATGAAGTGCAGCATGCTCTATGTCCAGATACAGGATGAGACTATAACTATATAGTCCAGCCAATCTTATCTTTATCTTTTATCTTAGCTCAACCTTAGACAATTTATCCATCTTGAACTTCATAGGTCATATAAATCCAATTTTCTTTGTCCCACGTAGCCATAGTCTTTACTTGTCGCTTTGCTACTGTATAGTAAAAAGGGTCTCACTACAATAGCCCTAGCCCTAGCCCTAGCTCCCACTTCCCCCCCCCCCCCCCCCACCCCCATCCCACTCCCATCCCACCAGTGATTGCAGCTGGAACTACAATTACCAATGCAAAGGTGCATGCACACCACAATTGAGGTTGAAAATACAAAATAGTTAAAGGGTCTTGCCATGCGATTATATGACTGTTTAGTATTCAATGAGGTTGTGAACAAAAAGAAACACCAAATAAACAGTAATTAAGCTGCACCCATCTATGCACAGTCAATTAAAGATGTCACTTATTGGAGAGAGTTCATTTGATTAACCCCTAGATTCATCTTTATATCTACCACTAAAGCATAAATCTATAGCATAAGATATAAGCCAGTATAGGTCTGTATGATTTTTCATAATGATGATGATGATAAACACACAGAACAGAAGACCATTTGTAAGTCATTTTTGGTTTGGCTTTTTTGTGTTCTCAAGTTCTATGCTGCATCCTGTAGGGTTGTTTCAAGTTTTTTTCCACACATTTGTGTTTTTGAAAACCTGTAGTAAGAGATAATAGAGATACATGAACTTTTAATTTGTAGTGATTCATTAAATTCTATCCTGCCATCCCTACATAGTGAGTGCTAACTTTCTCTTTGATATCAGATCAAAGCATATCAGGTCACTAGAATGCTCCAAATCACATCTGGCAGTCAGATCTGAGGTACTTCTGTGAAATAGGAAAAAAAAACATGATCATAATCAAGGCAATACTATAATGAAAATAATGTGAATGAAAATACAAATATTTCCTGATATATGCTAAACCATGCAATTGCTTCTTCTCAAACCATCCCCTCCAACTTTGAATTAAATAGAGGTAATGTGTTCTGCTTGTTCATTCATTAACAGTGAGAGCAAATCAGCCAGCACAGAATGTGCTAGCAAGTGAGGGCATGACTAAATGAATACAAATGCACATAGTCACAGGGTTGGGTAATGAAAGAACCCTAGTGCATATTTCTGAATGTGATCTTCATACATATTTAAGTTGTAATTTTAATTTACTATTATCTGTATAATGGCCAGACCCCATGTTCCCTGTCTGCTTGATTATGTTACACAGATTTCCCACCATTTCCACATCAGAATTCATTCACTTTTTTAATCACATTAACCTAGTATGAGAAATCATTTTACTGACAACGACAATTTTGTCCAAAATCTGCTCCAATTTCATCTGTGAATGAATATTCCTAGATCAATCCAGGCCAAAGCTCAACTTATGTGCATGATCACATGTATATCTCTCTGTTGGATAATCAATGCCTGATTATCAAAGAAGAAATGGCAATGAACATCTAGTACAATTTTATGTGTACAAAATCAAAGTTTTTCAAGTATGCATTATTTATAATCATATATGGAGTTTATGAAACAAGCTAGCATAAATCTTAATTTTTTTGGTGAACTAGTTGAAGTCCCATTAGGTGCAACAAACAGGCTTATCTCTCTATCCTCATGCCATGCTGGAGAAAAGGTTAGTGTTTCATGGAGTATTTTATTAGTAGTCAATGCTGGCTGCACCGCATCAACTGCAGTGTGTATGTATTGCTTGTGCTTATACTATGGTTCTTCCATGAAAATTAAGCAGAAGAAATGGATTCAGAGATTTATTACTGGATTCAATAAGTGATATATGCTGATAAAGCTGGTAAGAGATTTTTTTTAGGTCATCTATCACAAACTGGGCTGAATTTGACAGTAATTGAAAATTTTTAGGATGAGTAGCATCAGTAATCAGCATTGGAACCATCACCAAAAAGATATGAAGCAGCTCCCTATGGTGAAGCATCAGTTTATGGTTAAGTAGCAGGATACTCAATTTTTGGGATAAAATTTGGGGGAGTATATGTGAGGTGTCAGGATTGGGGCTGGTAGCAATCTTGGTTTAGCTATGCGTATTTTGGTATGGGTTAGTGGTGCATTTTTCCCCTTTTTGCTAGTCATATTGTATACTTGTTCTTCTCTCCACTGGAGTTATGCTGTGTTTCTTTCAATATTGGTTGATGGAGAACAACAAAACGGCACCTCTATTTAATTCCCCATCTTATTGGATCCTACTTATGTCATGAGGTTTACACTCATGTTTATATATAAATATGACAGCAAATGAATAAATTATATTCTGGTGCACTATACCTCTGAATTGGTTGTAGGAAATGTTATAATCCCTGCTTTTTTCATTGCAGAAATGGAGCTGGCCATGAGAACAAGCAACACCCACACAGCCACTATTTTTAGGCAGTATCTGACTCCAGCACCTGTTCAAGCAATGAATGTGATAATAGGCAACATGCACTAAATTATTAAGTTGCAGTTAATGTTGAGTATACTGCATGCAATTGAATATAATTATTCTGAGCAAATATCAAAATATTGTCACCACAGATACCCAGTAAGTTCAACTCAACTTGCACTCCTCTGCTCTCATACTTACACAGTCACTGTCTCAGACCGCAACTCAACTTTACTCTTATGCTAAATGAGCAGCTTAATTTCTAGGGGAATTGAGTTAGACGTAGTTTAGTTCTGAATAGATCAGTGGCCAAGGAAGGGATGTACTTACACTTTTGCATTGTGCTATTGTGAGTTGGGACTCTCCTCATGTTACTAGATTTGTGAAAGCCAAGCTCTGTTAATTGTAAATTTAAATGACTTTAATAGCATTTAGTAGAGAGAATTCATTGAGTTTTGGCAAATAGCTAACCACATTCAAAGATACAGACAGTCCCATTGCATTTGGAGGTCATCCTGAGAGCTTGATTGCTTAAAGTTTACATAAGTGCTAAAGTAGTATAAATGTCTACTACAAGGGCTAACGTGTGAAGCAGGTTGCAGGTCTGAATGAAGAACTAAAAGTGATGCGGGAGAGGTTGTGACTTCTGGAGGAGTGTTGAGTAGCTTTGGGGTTGAGTTGGAACAGATGATTGGGCGATTTGATACATCTGGTAAGGTGGTAGATATAAACCCCTCTCCTGTGGCTGTATGTTTGGAGAGTGGTCAATGCCTGGGCTTTGCATCTGTCTGTGAGCAATGTGTGAGTGGGGAAGAGATAATAAAATTTGTGGTTTGTGGTAAGGAAGTTATGATAAGGTAAGTTGGTGTTGATCAGTCAGAGATTGAGTCAGTGAGGAAAGATAAATTTAGTGGGTGGATGGAGTTTGACAGTGTATGTGAAGCTATAAGGGAACTGGTGGTTGGAACACATGATTTATTCGATGTTGAAGATGGTGAGCAAGGTAAAATAAGAGAAGTGCAGCCTGATATTATCACTGGGGGTTGTCTGCCCATTATGCAGGCTGCACGCAGTCCCATTTATATATTTAAAAAAAGGTAAAATGACTGGGTTAGATGATGAGATGGTAAACGGTGATGTTATGAAGGGATCTGCTAGTCTCTGGCCAGTCTTGCTATACTGGTGAAGAACAGAAATGGGAAGCTGAGATTTTGTGTGAATTACAGTAGAGTAAATCCTTAGACCTGTAAAGATGTGTTTCCAATCCCCCGTATTGAGATTTATTGTATCTGCTGGGTTGGGAAAGAGTGTTTTCCACACTGGATATCTAAAATGGATACAGGCCAATCAAGATGAACACTAGAAACATGGAAAATAGTGCATTCATAACTCATAGTGAACTCAATGAACTTGCGGTCCCCTTGGGGCAGTGTAATGCTCCTGCTACCTTTCAAAAGCTTATTATAAGGTATTGGCAGAGTTTGAGACATTTTGTAGTGTGTACATTGATGACATTCTTGCCTACTCAGAGACAATGGACAAACATGTTGGGGATTTAAGACACATTTTTATGTGGTAGTGTAGGAATTACCTTAAGTTCCATCCATTAAACTATAAGTTCGCTATGCCTCAAATGGAGTACCTGGGAAATGGTATCTCGGAGAAGGGTATTGAGTCAAATCAGGCTAAGGGTAAAGCAATGCCAAAATTCCCTTTCCCAATTTCATTAAAGGCAGTTACATCATTTCTGGGGATGGTTACCTATTACAGGGAGGTTTATACCTGGGTTTTCTAAGATAGCTAGCCACCTTATGCACTGACAAAAAATTACACCCAATAGCATACAAAAGTAGAACTCTCAGTAAGGCTGAACAAAATTATGGGATAACCAAGTTGGAAGCATCAGGGGTGGTTTAGGGAGCTAGACATTTCTGGGTTTATCTCTATGGGCACAGGTGCATAGTGTTTAAATATCACTCACCATTAAAGTTGTTGTTGAAAGTACAACATCCATCTGGGAAGTTGGCACAAAAAAAAGGTAGCCTTGGAGCAAGTTTGATCTTGAATTATGCTATAGACAGGTAGAGTTAACTCCAATGCTGATACTTTGTGGAGAGCATTTGTGGGAAGTGATTATGAGATGATTATGTGGAGGTACATGTTGCCCAGGTTACTGTAGACACTGAGAATGTGGTACAACATTGGATGAAATAGGAAATATGCAAAAGAGTGATGGAAAAATTGGACAGATTTGGCAGTTTGTGAAGGAAGGTGTGAGGCCTGTGGATTTTAGGATAACAGGCTGTGTGAGTAGATCAAAAGAAGGTTTTGCTGTTATGGATTGCTTACTCCATTATGCTTATTCAGCTAAGAAGGAAAGCATAGAGTTGGTGGTACCAGTGGCATTGAGACAAAGTTGGATGGATGAGGGGCACTGTGAAGGCTTTTCTCACACCTCCCTGTGAAGGGGTTGTATGTGAAATAGTTGAGGCATTACTGGTGGCCAGGGATGTTGTCTGAGGTACATAGTTATTTTTGGGATTGTAGGATTTATACTGCTTACTGAGGTTGGGGTTGAAGAACCAAACCCCCTCTGAAATCGATTCCAGTTGGTGTGAATATAATGGAATTGCCATTGACTCAATTAGAAAATTGTTGTGTTGTCATTTTTCTTGATCACTTTACTGCAATATTTTTACCAATAAAGGACATTGTTGTATGGCATGTTGTGTCATGCTATGATTCTTATTGTATTGCTCTGATCTCATTTCCTGAATTTTTGGTTTGGTTTGTGATATACCATGATCCTTTGTATATTAGGCAATTCTTGAAGTTACTGCCTTACTTTTGTTCAAGCCCTCACTTAGCAAGTCAGGAATAAGATTTTGTCATTGAGTTGATTATTATAAGTATATTATATTTTTGGTGATGAAAATAAACTGTTATTTATAGCTACACATGGATCCTTAGGAGATTTTAATGCCACCAATGATGATTGGATATCCTAAACTGAACATTTGGAACTGTATTTTATGGCTAATGATGTCCACTATGAGGTAAATGGCATACTACTGCTAAGTGTATGTGGTGCTCTAACTTACGCCTGATCAGGGATCTGGCCCCCCACACAAGCCAACAGACAAGTCTTTCGGTGAATTGGTAAAATTGGTAAAATATTGTCACCAGCCACCACCCTTGGTTATCGTACAGAGATTAAACTTTAATACCCTGGCCCAGAAGGAAGGGGAGACTGTGTTAGAATTCATAGCTGGTCTCCATAGATTATTGGAACATTGCAAATATAAGGCCAAACTGGACAACATGTTGAGGGATAGGCTTATTTGTGGACTCCAGGATCAATGTTTTCATCATCAATTATTTGCTGAAACATTTAAAAAATTTTTTAGAAACTTTAAAAAGTGCACAAGCTGTAGAAGCTTCTGCATGATATGCCAGCGACCTCCAAACAGCCCTTCGAACCTGAAACATTACTGGCCCTTACAAAATAAACTGCATGCTATCAACAACCTGAATGACTCAGGAAGCATTGCTAAAGGTGTGATGGATTCTATCAGCATCAAGACTGCTGATTTAAAGATGCTGAATGTCATTACTGCAACCAAAAAAAGGACACTGCAAAAGTTTGCCGTGCCAGAGCAAAAGCTTGAAAATTCAAGGAACCTATCCCAACCAACCAGATATCAAAGAGGAAGACAGTCCAGCTGATATGCTTGAGGATGCAACCTATTCCCTTTACAAGACCTCAACCAAAAATACTGACCCAATCATTGCTAGTGCCATTGCAAACAACAAAGGGCTGCAGATGGACATAGGCACAGGTGCTTCTGCCTCCAAAATCAGTGAGAACACGTGTATAAAATTGGGAAGAAAAAATTCTACCTTTACGAAAGACTGCTGTGAAACTACATTCTACACTGGAGAAGCATTAAAGATTTATGAGTGCATCAGAGTGGACATTACCTACCATGATCGGACAGAAAATCTCCCTTTCTTGTGGTTAGATGAGGACCAAGCTTGATCGGGAGGGACTGGTTTAAAAAAATCAGATTGGATTGGGGAAACTATATAAGATTCAATCCCACCTTTCCAAACTGCAAATAGTTCTAGACTAACATAAAGCTCTTTTGGTGATGAACTTGGGTCAGTCAAAGATGCAACTGCAAAGGGCCTTGTGCATGAAACAAAACAACCTCAATTTTGTAGACCATGTGTAGTGCTTTATGACTTACGAAGGAATGCAAATGCTGAAATTGACCACCTTGCTGAGATTGGTATAATAGAACAGATAGAATTTTCAGAATTGGCTGCCCCGATAATCCCAGTAGTGAAAATTGATGGCTCAATATGCCTCTGTGACGATAACAAAGTCACAGTGAAGCAGGCTGAAGACTGGAAAAATGTCCCCTACCACATTTTGATGATATTTTTGCTTCATTGGAAGGTGGTAGGATGTTTTCCACACTAGATATGGCCCATGCCTATCAACAAATTCCACCAGATGAGGCATCAAAGGAACTCGCTACTATAAACACTGCTGAAGGGCTCTACCATTGCACTCCCATACCTTTGGGATATAGTCCGTTCCAGCAATATTCCAGAGACTCATGGAAGGTATTTGTCAAGGCATCCATAATGTATCTGTTTACCTGAATCATATCCTAGTGACTGGAATGACTGAACAAAAACAGTTGATAACTCTGGAGAAGATACTTACGAGATCAGAATGAGCTGGGATCCATTTAAAATGCTCAATGTGTGCATTCATGCTATCATCTATTGAGTACCTCAGACATCAAATCTCTGAAAATGGACTGCTACCCACTGAAGAAAATGTAAGGGATGTATCCAAGGCTCCTGCCCTCCCCTCTCCCCTCCCCTAAATGTCTCTCAATTACGTTCATTCCTTGGGATAACTAATATTTGAAGTTCTTGCCCAACTTATCAACTATGTTAGCACCTCTATACAGGCTCCTACAGAGGCAAACCAAATGGACCTGGAATTTGAATCAGCAAAAAGCAGTTCAGAATATTAAAACACCCCTAACCTCAAACTGCATCCTAATGCAGTATGACCCCTACAGAAAGTTGAGTTTTCCTGTGATGCATCTCCATACAGAGTCGGTGCACTCCTGTCATATAAACTGGAAGATGAATTGGAAAAACTTGTGGCATTTGCCAGCCAATTTTTTGCTCCAGTGGGAGAGAGGTTATGCACAACTAGAAAAAGTAGCTAGCATTGCCATACCATGGACAGTTTGGGATAGTGGAGGTATGACCAAATAGTGTTATGATTCGACCTGTTGGCAAGACTAATGACAAACCTATCTTAATGAGCGTAGACCGTGTGGTGGAGTGTTCAGATGAAATTTTTAATCAGTCATTGCTCAAAAAGAAGAAAGAGAAGAAAGAGAAAAAAGGAAACCACCCAGCATGTATTACAGATTAAGAAGCATCCCCAGAGAGGCAGGAACAGGTGATATTCCTTATATCATTAATTTGTATTTATATTCATCTTTCAACATGGTTATGGTGCATTATCCATGTAAATATGTGGGTGTTGCCAAGGTCATGAACAAAACTTGGAGTAGGGTGATGCAATAATTATTGATTCGTGAACTTTGAACTTGTGTGGTCATGCATATGGAAGGGGATGACCTTTCATTGTGTTATTGTTGAGTTGAGACTCTCTTCATGTTGTTAATTTTGTGAAAGTCAACTTCTGTTGCTCTTGAATTTAAATAACTTTAATAGAATTTAAGAGAAAGAATTCATTGGGTTTTAGCAAAGCTAACAACACTCAAGGAGACAGACAGTTTGGTTGCATACCCCAAAGGATGTTATTTAGTTCTGGTGATTTGAAATTCGCTATATTTATCTGTGCACAGTTGGAGGATACTCAAGATGGCTGTGGCAGTTTTTATTTTCTTAATTGTACTCAGAGCATGGCACTCTTTTAATTGGCATGCTTTTTTCTTCTTCTTTTTTTTTTTAACAGTCCCCCTTTTCTCTTCTCTTTCCCCCCCCCCCCCCCCTCCCCTATTTCTGTCCCATTACACTTCACACTTATTAAGCTTTACACCCATCAGGGCCACAGTGGTTTCTTGCTCCAAAGTCACTCAATGGTCATTGTGAATCTTTCTTAACATTGAAAACCACCTCTCAAAGTCAGCATTGGAGCCAGGAATTGACAGAAGCTCTGACATGAGTTTAAAAAGCAAACAAATCTAGAGCCATCATATTTCTCTGTACCATCTGCAGCTTTACAAGACAATGCTTTTTCTTTTTCTTTTTTTTAAATTATTATCAGATCCATGAAAAAATAGTTAAAAATCCCAATGTTTTAAGGCCAGTCCACACTACGCAATGAATGTGAATTAATTCATATTGAATTATCTCAGACACACCTGGACATGTAGTTTGATTGATTGCAGCTGAAAAAAATTAATCGGTTTATTGAAAGTCTGGGAGTACTTATTAATTGTTTATCAGTGTTGGGGCCACCATATTACTTATCAGTGTTAGAGGCTATCAGAATGTACACCAAGAGCTTGATAGGATCAACAGGGCAGTCCCCTTCAGGTTCTGCTAAAAGTGTTTCCTTAGTAAGTGCAAACAAACAACCATTAACAAAGACAAAGATGCTGGAAACTCTCCAGTGTGACCACGATATTAGCTTTAAAATCACCAAATGCCATCATTCCTTTATCTTGCCACACAATTTACCCCCCTTTTTTAAATTTAAAAAAAAAAAAAAAAAAATTGTAAATTTAATGGTGAATTTATCAATCCAAAAATTAAAATTAAAACAAGTAAAATTTAAAAAGTGTGTGTTATAGGGGTGGGTAGGTGTGTAGATTCCTTCAATTTGATGCTCAAAGTTAAGACTGGTAATAATAGAAAGAAATCAATCTCTGAGGGCCTAAGTGTGGTTCGTTGCTTTTGCTAAAACCTATTCTTGGGGTGGCAGGCTAAACAGTCAAGGGGACAAATGGCATCAGAGCAGCTGTGCTGAAAGATGAAAAGGGTAACAAAATTAATTTTTAAAGGGAAGATTTACTATGGCTAGTTAACCAGCCAAGAGAAGTGGGTGTGATATGTTATAATAAAACTAGGTTGAAAGCTATTCTGGGTAAATAGATACTTCCTTCTGTGATTTGGTAAAGGATCAACAAGGGGACTGTCCTGGATGTTCCTGGACAGTTGGCAGGTATGGAATTGGGAGATAAATATTATAAGTTTCTAATTCATATATACTTCTAATATGTGTTTAACTACAATATGAAGTAGTTAAAAACTTCCAAAGCTTGGTAGGGAGTGCTAGAGGTCAGGATAGCTGTATAAATAAACTGTGTTGAGTGCTTCAATTTCATCAGTACTTAAGATAAGGGTCTGCAGACCCTTATCTTAAGTACTGATGAAATGAAGCACTCAACACAGTTTATTTATAATTTCTTGATACAAAAACGAACTGGAAATAATGTTTCAAGTATCTCTGATTATTATAGTTCATTATCAAAATGTGTAATAATAAAAAAACAACAAATGATGTGTTTTTGTTTTGTTGTTACTCTTAATCTTATGAATAAAAACCATTATTCTAGAGTGTTTAACCCAAAGCATAAATCTCTAATACACTTAGAATTTGTCTTAACAAATAGAAGAAATGATTGCCTTTGAATACTGGATACTATGTAGGGGATTACACTACAGAAAGGGAAGGCTTTTTTTATATCATTCAGAAAATATAAATATGGATGCTTATGTGATCTGCTTTTGGACTTGATATATTATTAGAACTACATATAAATATTAAAGTATAGAATTAGTGCACATGCAGAATGAAATGTCAAAGCTTTCAGCAATTTAAGTTTGGGGTCTCCATCAAATTACTGCAACTTCTCTGCTAGTTTGATCTATACAAATGGAAACAAAAAATGGTCATCTATAAAAGATAAATTCAGTTGTAGATCATTCTCCAAGAAGTCAGTTGTATGGTTTCACAGATGACCAATCATTTATAGATATGTGATTTTTTTCTCTTTTTTTTGTTGTTGTCTATACTAGAACCTCACTCCCCTCCCTGTCAAACATATTCAAAATCCAGACTGGGACAATTCCAAGATCATGGAGGAAATTATCCATCTTAACAAATACCTTTTGAAGTGTTGTTCTGTATGCTATAGTGGCTTTTAAAGTTCTAATTCTATCACATTATTTCTGTGCAGACTTATTGCAGTGTATTACTATAAATTTTATAAAGAATTTTTTAAATTTTAAAGGAAAAGAAAAAAAAAAATAAATAAAAAATTTGAAAAAAAAAAAATAACACCCACTTCTTTCACCACCAATTATAGTTCTTGACTGAGATTACAAACTCACTCCTTTCCCCAGGATGTTATTGTCTTCTTCTCTTCTTCTTACCTTACCAGGGATTCTCCACAGAGAATTTTATTTCTTCCCCCCCCCCCCCCCCCCCCCCCACTTCCTCCAGCTGCTATATTGTGTTCTCTATGTACAGTAAAACTACAATTGTCTGAGAAAGTCACACAAAATTGGAGCAATAGTGCATGTGAAAACAAGCCAGAAACACAACAAACTACACCCAACATAAAATAAAACATGTAGACATTCAGATTCCACTGAGCTGCTTTGCTCCATCTCCAATTTCACTCCAGCTGGCTTTGTATACCTCAACCACTGGTCTGCAGCCAAATGAATCAATGATGCTAGCTTATCCTCAACCCAAGCCTATGTCCAAACACTCAAGACCTTGCCCAACTACTTCCTTGGCAAGTGGATGTGATTGCAGTGTTGGATTCTTTTTGGCTTCTATTATTATAACTTTGCTATATTTTTTTGGAAGTGGTAGATTCTTTTTTTTTTTTTTTTTATTATAAAAAGCCAAACTGAATTTTGTTGTATGCAAACAGAAATTAGCAGAAATTAGCAGAAATTAGCAGAAATTAGCAGAAATTAGCAGAAATTAGCAGAAATTAGCAGAAATTAGCAGTTTGTTACTGGCTTTTTGGAGTTTGCTGATTGGAGTTTCTAATATCCATTCAAACTTCTTATTTGGTTTTCAATTAAGTGGCCATGACAGATAAAAGATTTCTTTTAGATGAGCTATGGTAAAAGTTATGGTTCCCTAATGTCATAAAATCTAAATAATAACAAGAAAATTATCTGGTTGATTTGTATAATTTAATTGAATTCCTTGAAAAAAATCAACCATGTAATAGAACATTCACTGCCTCTGTAATTTGGAAATAATGTATAGATACATAATAAAA
The DNA here is from genome assembly GCA_963969325.1 of Lycopodina hypogea. Classification (NCBI taxonomy): domain Eukaryota; kingdom Metazoa; phylum Porifera; class Demospongiae; order Poecilosclerida; family Cladorhizidae; genus Lycopodina; species Lycopodina hypogea. The sequence goes on from OZ017792.1 coordinate 11,036,740, forward strand.
TCTAAAATAATTTAAAAAAATAGTCCTTCAGTAAGTATCAAAACACTTCAAAATAAAAGTGTTGGTGAGGATAAAACTGAGGAGCATGGTGTTGCTCAATAAAAAAACAACAGATCTTGTACCATTGAAATGTGTACAGGTTTGATCTGCCCAGTAAGGATGATTTCTCTTCCTAAGTATCTTATAGAAGTGTAGTGTGGGGGGTTTCACATATATCAAGCCATTTTGGTCTCCTTTTTGTTGTTGTTGTTTCATTTCTAAATACATTGATATTGAATCATAAATAGCAATGAAAGCAACTGTATTGTGCATACTAATCCTAATTAGCTAAAAAAATTAATAATTTTAGAGAAGGTGTGATGCTCAGTCTAGGGTTAAAAAATTTTTAAGTTTGAGTTTGGGCAGCATTTAAACAAAGCAAGTTCAGAACCTACTTTTTAAAAGGTGCCCTCTTTCAACCAAAAAAAAAAGGTGGCCTTTTATGGATCTTAATTGCCCAATCTTGCCCAGATTAGGCTTCTTTCTTTTTTTTCCTTTTTCTTTATAATGCCACACCCTGGCAACCTAATAATAGAGCAGAGATTGTATATCAGTTCTATGAGGTGTTAATTTATTCTGTGGATGACCTGTGGTTGCCTCACATTGGTACAGACATAGGAGCCAAGATCATCTCCCTCCACCTCCCCACCTTACTTCACTAATGGAGTGTGAAGATATTGGGAAACCGGTTGGTAAAGGGTGGGGTGAAATACTCATAATTACATATTTGTTCCATCCAAACACACATACACACCCACCCATACATACACACCCATGCACACACACACCCATACATACACACCCACCCACACATACATACACACCCACCCACACATACACACCCACCCACACATACATACACACCCACACATACATACACACCCACCCACACATACACACCCACCCACACATACACACCCACCCACACATACACACCCACCCACACATACACACCCACCCACACACACACCCACCCACACATACACACCCATGCACGCCCACACACACATTGTTATTGAATTAGAGAATGTTCACATCGTTCAGATGTCATCATCTGTGAGGTATTTATATTGTGAAAAAAATATATTCAATATCGAAACATATTCGAAATGTTTTGCACACATTCATTTCATGTTACTATTAATGATGAATGTAGTGGAGCCCATTGAGAGATAGATAGTGAGAGACAGAGTGCGGCAGGCAGTCTTACTAGAGTTACATCTACACACACAGTTGCATGCTTGGATTGGGGTGGGGGAGGGGCATGTCCATCTCATGAAGGTGTCTCCAGGGAAGGTCGGTCAGACAGTCTCCTCCAGGCCACTTTTTACCAGTAGGAGAAAGACACATCGTCATTGAGATAGAGAGTGGATGTAACGTCAACATACAGTAGTCCCTCTCTTGATAGACCCCCAATTCTGACAAAAAAAAATCAGTCTTACAAGAGAGGTGGTCTTAGAATGGGAGTATAGAGCAAATACAACATCTTGCATGAAAAATGTGGTCTCTGAAGAGAGGAGGTCTTCCTATAGAGGGGTCTTCCAATAGAGGGGTCTCTCAAGAGGGATGGTCTTCCAATTGAGGGGTCTCTCAAGAGGGATGGTCTTCCAATTGAGGGGTCTCTCAAGAGGGATGGTCTTCCAATAGAGGGGTCTCTCAAGAGGGGGACTACTGTACTCGATTTCTTTCACATGAATATTGAAAGTGCTATAAAATAATACCCATCCAAATAAAGGAATTATTTGAAATTATGCTACTCTTGGTCATTGTAATACTAACCTACACTGACATCTCACCCACCCCACCACATACTAAGAGCTTATTGATATATCAGGTGGGGCTAAATATATATAAACTACACTGGATCTGGCCCAAGGGTATAGGCAAGTATGTACCAATACCAATGGAAATCCAAATTGGTAAAGGGTCATATATTTTGTGGACCATAACAGATGAACTAATTTGTTCCTCTTTTTTTCCCCCTCCACCCCTAAAGTGGCCATGCCCATTTGCAGTGGGAAGGGAATGGAGAAACAAGGTGGAGGGGGGGGGGGGGGGGGGTGGGGGGAGAGAGATAAGCTCCCCCTTGACTGCCCATTCATTGTACTGGGAAGGGAAAAGAGGGATGGAAGAAAAAGAGGAGGGGGGGGGGGGGGAGATTTGACCAGACATTTGAACTCAGGACTTAGACAGAGCGAGAATGGGATTCACTATTTTGGAGATGATGGCCGAATGATTTTCAGAGGACAGCAGCAAGAGAGGATCTGTTGGATCCACACCACCTGACAACAGCATTTAAGTGTGCATATACACAAGGTTTAAAAAATACAAAACAAGCTTTTGCTATGCCTCTTGCAAAGATATGAAATAGGTGAGGTCATTATTGCGAGGCAGTATACTACACATCTAGTTGACTTCACTATGGCACCTATTATTTAATACATTTAAAACAGAGAGGGTATAGATAGATAGATAGATAGATAGATAGATAGATAGATAGAGATATGACATGCCCACAAGAAAAGGCGTGGCAAAGTGTGACCCAATCCTTTTCCTGCTACAACTGTATTAGAGTGGTTCCAAATAAAAATGGCTCAACGGGTACAGTATGGAGAAAAAAATTGACTCAAAAATAAACTCATATGAACACATTCATGCTGTATTGAAAGTCTCACATCTAGAGTTGCTAGGGCTACGTTTGACAAATATATCCTCAAATATAGCCATATAGCCCTAGCCAATCCTGGCTCTAGCCTTAGGGATGTGTGAATGGTATGCTAGCCCACATGCTTAATTGGGAGTGGTTGTTCAGCAGCTTTTGCATTTTTGACAATAGGGACCACTCTAGTACTATAGTGCCCCATTTCCCTACCAGAGTCAAGTTAGGTTGGCATACCTCTATGTCTCAAGGTCCATGAATTTGATACAAATATTGCAAACTAGCAACTCACTGGTGTTCTTTCCACTTAACTGCAGTATGGACACCCTAAAACTCAGCCATGGCATAGAATGCATTGCACAATGCTTGGTCATTCTCCTGGTCACACTTGGTCTGGCATGCATTCTCATCCATATCAACAAGGGTTTGAAATTCCTCAGCATTATCAGAATATTTCCAGGCTTCCAGTTATTCCATGATGACTTTGTTACTATTCTTGCCCACTGCATGTACACTTCACGGGATGTCTTTTCAATAGTTTCAGTGTTCAAGATATTCTGTAAACAAACTTGTTGCCAAAGCTTTTCAGAAGATGATCCCTGAGGTCAGATGAACTAACACAACGTAGAGATTGCCTGAAGTTAGGGTAACTTCTTCTCTTCCAGCAGTTCAACAGCACACCCAGGTTAACGCAATAGTAAAAACAACCTCCTTAGACGACCCTTTACCTTAGAATGTTAGGTAAAGGATCGACTAGCGTGACTAAGAAGGACCACAGTAGTCTCGCTAGCCAGACCCTTTACCCTCTGAACCAGGGTAAGGGCCTGGCAAGCAAGACAAGGACTGCTGGTCCGACACAATGGTGAAGTCCAAGCCTGACAGGAAATTAGTCCTGTTAGTCATTGGTCTGGTAACCAGTGTAAAAACTTTAAAAAAAAGAAAGAGTAATTACTGTATTTATCTGTAACTTAAAAGGAAAATAAGAGAAATTATATAATCAAAGCAAGGATGCTAGATCATCCCGGTGAGGTGCGCTTCACCAGGGAGCAGACCACAGTACTTGCAAGAAATCTTCCATAGGAACAGCTTCAATGGTGGTGCTGGGGGAAAATGGGGGATGCCCTTAAAATTTTGGACAAGGATGGATTTTTGAAAAAAAAACGCCAAGGTTGAGAATTATACAAGTTAAACCTCATCTAAGTGTTCTAAACAACTATTGTCTAACATTACAAAAAACACCATTTTATCAAGTGTTTCAGACCAAGCCAAGTAGTTCATTAGAACAGTTAAGAGTTTGAAGTTGTGGTATGATTTTCAACTTCTGGGTTTTGACTAACATCAGAAAAACTAGCTGTAACCACTTCAGTAACAAAAAATTAATAAAAAAGTTTAAAATCTTTAAAAATTCATTTGTCAAAAACTGTGCGTTGTCCCCACCAACAGGTCAGTTTAGTTTACATGAACTCATTTCAATCTACCCAATTCAGAAATTTTATCACTGTTTTCAACACAAGAATACAATGAATCATCATTGAAACATGGATTAGTAAATCAAATTCTAATGTGATGGATAAGAACTAAGTTTATCTTTTTCTTAGTGAATTAGAATGCGGTGTTAGAATGTTGCATTAGAATGTTCTGAGTTCATTGTTTGGGCTTGCAGGGACAATCACCAGCAGTGCACTTGCAGTTGGGTCCACACTTGCAGTCAGCTCCCTTGCACCCTCCAGGCTTGCAGCAAGGGCAGCCTACACCACAGGGACAGGTACCAGCAGCACACTTGCAGTTGGGTCCACACTTGCAGTCAGCTCCCTTGCACCCTCCAGGCTTGCAGCAAGGGCAGCCTACACCGCAGGGACAGGTACCAGCAGCACACTTGCAGTTGGGTCCACACTTGCAGTCAGCTCCCTTGCACCCTCCAGGCTTGCAGCAAGGGCAGCCTACACCGCAGGGACAGGTACCAGCAGCACACTTGCAGTTGGGTCCACACTTGCAGTCAGCTCCCTTGCACCCTCCAGGCTTTGAACAAGGGCAAGCTTCACCACAGGGACAGGAACCAGCAGCACACTTGCAGTCAGCACCACATGGGCAGTTAGGACCACAGGTGCAGTTGGGATCTGTGCAAGAGAGCGAAGAGAAATAAGTGAAGTATTTATATTTCACACATCAAAACAGACCACAAATTGAAGGGAAAAAAGTGTGTCCAGTTTTTTTGGCGCCGGCAACCAGGGAGCATTAACGGAAACCAGTTTCCTATATTTACTGGAATTACTATTTGCCCAATACTGGAATGATCCGCCGTTGAGAAATTAACAACGGATGCGTGGCTCAGGCATAAATAAAATAGTTGCAGATCCCACCTTCAGCATTAAGTTCACTCACTTTTACAACTTCCAGAATCAGCCATGACGATCAGGTAGAGTCACAGGAAGAGTCACGCAGGAACTTCAGCAAGCAAAGCAGTGAAAATATCTTCTTCAAGAGCGGATTTAGCGGTCGCTTTCTTCAAGGGTTTATATAGCCCCTCTAAAAACGTGTGCAAAAGTACCGTGTGCAAACCCTTTTCGTGCTGTACTCCGGAAGTGTCGTGTGGGTGGTGTTGGCCGTGTGCAAGAATTCCTGTGCCGTGTGATAACCAAAATGCCAACCAAAGTGTCGTGTGCAAATTGGTGAGGGGAGGGGTGTGGTTGGAGGCATCTGGACCGTGATCGACCGGCCAGTGCCAGTGTGACCCTTTACCCTCCAGCAGTTAGGGTAGGTGGTCCAGCTACATACTGAGTGATTCTGGAGTAATCTCGTTGGCTGTGGCCAGACCCTTTACCCCTAAGACTAACGTGAAGAGTTTGGAACCTGTGGCTATTTAGGTGTTACGCCTGAAGCTCAGACGACGTCATTTCGTCCAACCTTAAGTTTACTCATAGCAGTAGACAGCTGGTGCACTTTCTTCTAGATATTAAGATACTGTCTACTGCTCTAAAAATCTACTGGTTTTGAATAAATGTTTCTATATCCTTCTAGGCAGTTTTTAGAAGGTCTACTTCCATAGTGTATAATGACTTAATCCAGGGTAAAAAAAGGAAGGAAAAAAACATGACCAGGAATTCAATGAGACCTTAGTACTGGTGTTCCTGAGGAAGTTTCTTAAAAAAACAACAAGATCAGCAAGAAAGTAACATTTAGACTCCACGAAAAGAAGTTTGTGAGTAAAAATCGAAACTAGAAGGTGCTCACACAGTCTATGGCTGGCCGGCTCTTGTCTTGTCATGTGATCACCAAACTAACTTATGGCAACTTTTGTTGAGGTAGAAGAGATTTGATTACATTTCAGTCTCTGTACTCTTATTTCACATCAACAAGAAGTTGCTCTTCAAATAAATCACCACTGATCAGGTTCACAAGATGAAATCTGGTAGAGGATGATTCATTTTACAATTATCCACTACTTCACCATCATTGCATTATTAATTTCAGACTTACAATTTTATTATTTTTATCTCTGTGCCTTTGGTAATCGAACAAAACTGCCATCTACTTAATTTTTTTTTTTTTTTTTTTTTTTAATTATTTCTTTTTTGGGGGGGCTTAAAAAGATTTACCTATTGTACTATTCTAATAAGTTGAATTTCTACCTATTATTCTGAAACAACATTGCCTATCATTCCAATTTTCAGACATCTTTCTCAATATTATTATCAGCATAAGTGTATTCATTTAATTATTGTACAAGTATATACGTCATTTATTGTACTGTGACATGGTCCACACTTCAATTCTAAAGCATTCACCTATTATTCTATAATATGCAAGTATTATTCCAAAAGCAATGCCAGCATATTTGGGCAATGGATAGCGGTTTTCCTACATAAAATCACAAGTCAAGCTTGTTTTCAATAATGTTGCTATTCACATGTCTGCTAATGCCCTCTAATACAATCAAGTCACAAAAAAAAATCTGCATACTTTTTTATGATCACAAATTCACATGAAATACACCTGTCCCATGATTACGCAGTAGTCTTGCTAGACAGACCCTTACCTAATTGCTGTGCTGGTACCAGTGCAACCATTAGGCTAAGGGTTTGGCTAGCAAGTTTTGTCATCCAAGGGCTTGAGTGGCAGCAAGATGCTCTGATGACCTTTTACCAAATTTCTAACATGATTTGCAGATTGCTTGCATAAAGCCATGAAATTATCTGGCATACTCATGGAGTAGCAGGTGAGGGCTCCAGCCCCACAACTTTAACAAAAAGGGGGCAGAGCATACCCACCCCCCAAACTTTATTAGGTTTGAGTAGTTTAAATTGTAATCTGGTTTTATATTGATTTGAAAATTAAATTTTGCATGCAATGATGCCTCTTGGACTGTGCTATGCATATGCAAAATACATTTATCAAACATCTATACATAATAAAATATTAATGAATATCAACAATCATCCATTAATGATATTGTACATGTGATCAACATGACATGTGGTTACATTCTATGTGTGATAAGGTGCATAAGATTTAACTACGATAAGATGGAGTTAAAAGAATATTTCACAATAATGTAGGTACTAAAAAACACAGCTAAATTAATGTGTGTATATATATATATATATATAATAACACATATAAAGAAAGATACAGATATATCACAGATAATGAGACAAAGAGAATATAGACATTCCCAGAAGCAGCAACACGTCCACTTGAGTTGGTTGCATCAGTGGTTGCAAGAGCTATAGGGTACAAGTAGAGGTAGTGTTGTAAGAAATGGAGGAGTTATATAACAACTCAATGCATTCAAATCATTGTTAAATTCGGGAAATGGTTACCATGGTAATGAGAAAAGGCCAAAAAAAGTGGTATTTATGCCAGAAAAACCCTTGGAGCTACAGATTTAAAACTTGGTATACTTATACAATTTCACTCTTGGAGTAACATGGGCTGGGTCCCACCTGGCCACAACTCCTTTTCTTGTATAAGGCTAAAAATACCAAAAATGGTTAATCAGCAGAAACACTTGAACCGAAGGAGTTAGACCATGAACCTATATTTACTTGGAATCAATTTAATCTGGGGACTACTTAAGTACATGTATATGACCACACCCACTTTTGTGTCCATGTCGGGCTAAAAAACAACAACCACCAAAGATGTATTTTGGCATTAAAAACTTCAGATCGACAGATCTTAAAACATGTTAATATATAGCCCTAATCCCTCATTGGTACACCACTTCCCATTGGTTTGTATAGAGAAAAAGTGCCACAAAAAAAAGAACTTCTGAATAAAGATTGGACCTAAGGAGTTAGATACACGAACCCATTTTAATATACATTTTGGTTCGTAAGAATGTATGCTTTTTGTATGTATGTGCCTAGGCATCACATCCAAACACCGTGACCAAAGAGGCTGAATTTGGCATGTGCTCTATGAGATTCAGGGTGAGCATTATTAAAAACACATGTGGGCATGTTAATGGGTGCAGTTATGTCATAGCAACACCCACAGAAAATTATTTTGGCTAGAAAATGTTGATCATAGTTGGTGTGTGGTCTGCAAGTAGCCGGGAAAGGATTATTAACCACATATGGGTGTGAGTTAGCCATAGCCACACCCACTGGAAGTTGTTTTGGCTATTAAAAGCTAATCCAGACTCAAATTTGGAATGAGGTTCTAAGCAACTGGATTATTAATCACATGTTTGTGTGTCAATGGGTGAGATCTGGTCATTGCCAAACCCATAGGACATCATTATGCCTACCAAAAATTCATTTAGGGACCAATCAGGCTGAAATGTGGCATATGGAGTCCAAGTAATTGGGCGAGCATCAAGAACTGAATGTGGGTGTGCTTTGGTATCAGCCAAACCCACACAAAGTTGTTTTGGCTGCCAGAAGCTAATTAAAGGACCAACCAGGTTGAGATTTGAGTGGCTTCTATAATGATTCATGTTGACATTGGCCAGGGCAACGCCTAGTATATATGCTGCTAGTCTCCTATATATATATATATATATATATATATATATATATATATATATATATATATATATAAGGAGATGTCTGTCAGTCTGTGTGACTGTCTGTATGTTTGTACCATCATTCTGGCAAATCCAGTAGGTGAATTCCTCAGAAACAAAGGTTTTGACCAATCTTAAAACATGGGCCAAAAATTTCGGAAATTGGTTACCATGGTAATGAGAAATAGCCAGTTATGGTATTTGGCCAGAAAAACCCTTGGAGCTACAGATCTAAAACTTGGTATGCATATACAACTTCACTCTGGGAATAACATGGGCTGGGTCCCACTTGACCACACCTCTTTCTTTCCCTATGTAAGGCTAAAAATGCCAAAAATGGTATTTCAACAAAAACACTTGAACTATGGAGTTAGAACCATGAACGCATATATATTTGGAATCAATATAATCTGGTGAATGTTTTAAGTACATGCATATGACTACAAACATTTCTATTTTTATGTCAGGCTCAAAAAAAGACAAAAAAAAGGTATTTTGACCAGACGAACCCTTAGAGCAACAGACTTAATACATGGTATGCATACACAACTAGACTTTGAGAGTAACATGGGTGGAATCCCTCCTGGTTACACCTCTTCCCATTGGTGTGTAAAGCGAAAAAGTGGCAAAAAATAAAACTTCTGAATAACGCTTGGACCTAAGGAGTTAGATCTACGAACACACTTTAATATATATTTGAGTTTGTAAGTATGTGTGTCTAGGCATCATGGCTAAACACGTCGACTAAAAAGACTGAAATTCAGCATGCACTCTCCAAGAACCTGGGTGACCATTACTAAACACATGTGGACATAGTAATGGGGGTGGTTTTTCATAGCCACACCCACAGAAAGTTATTTTAGCTGAAATTAATCAATGACCAATCTGGCAAAAATTTGGCGTGTGGTCTCTAAGTACCAGGGAAAGCATTATTAACCAAATATGGGTGCGGCCTGGCCTTAGCCACACCGACTGGAAGTTGTTTTGGCTATTAAAACTTATCAAACAACCAACCAGACTGAAATTTGGAATAAGGATTCCAAGCAATAGGGTGAGCATTATTTATCACGTGTGTCAATGGGTGTGGTCTGGCCATTGCCACACCCATAGGACATCATTATGCCTGCCAAAAAATTATTTATTGACCAATCAGGCTGAAATTGGGTATATGGAGTCCAAGTAACCGGGTGAGCATTATTAACTACATGTGGGTGTGGCAATGTGTGTGGTTTGGTATTAGCCACACACACCGGAAATAGTTTTGGCTGCCAAAAGCTAATTAAAAGGCTAACCAGGCAGAAATTTGAGTGGCTTCTATAATGTTTCATGTTTACATTGACCGGGCAACACTGGACATATGCTGCTAGTATATCTATATACATATATTAGAAGACCTGTGTAACTATGTAACTATGTTCGTCCGTTTCTCAAAATCCCTCTGTTAGATTTTGACCAACTTTTTAGGGATGGAGGAGACCCACCCTGAGATGGTTTTATGCCAGGTGGCATGTCTGGGAAAATACAGAATTTGTCTGTCGGTCTGTCTGTATGTTTGCACCATCATTCTGGCCAAACCGGTAGGTGGATTTCTCTGAAACTTGGCATGATGATAGGTTTTGACCCAACTTAAAACATGGGCTAAAAATTTCGCAAAATGGTTACCATGGTAATGAGAAAAAGCCAAAAAATGGTATTTTGGCCGCTTCTCTCTTAATAATACATTTTCTCCACCATCACCTTTCTTACTGGCAAGACATGTTCAACTACAGGATTTTAGCCTATATTGGCCGGGCAATGCCGGGTATATGCTGCTAGTATATATATATACGCACATACATTTGTGCCAGCGATAATTGATTCAATCCGTTTTGTCCAAGTCATTGCTGTTATCACTGTGATTATGATTATACTGTTAGCTATTAGCAACTGTTACAGGAGCAATGCTTGAACCTTGTGAATTCTGACTAGCTTTGCAGCTGCACTCTCATAGAGTAGGCACCTTCAGTGAGCACTGCCATAACAATGGTGGGCGTGGCAATGAATAGTTTAGCAAACATTTGTTAAAATTACAAGGTCATAACTCATGCAGAACAACATGCTAGATTCATAACTATTCATTCCATGCTTTTGTATCGAAAATATGAGTCAAAATATTTTAATAGAAATGATATTGAATTCTATGAATTTCTGGATTTAAAAAGTTTATTATAAAAATATATTATATACTGATTTGTATATGCTAAGTATTTACCAATATAGTTGGAGCTGGGCTGTATTATGACCTCTTGGTCCACTCTGTATACATAGAGACCAAGGACACCAACGTTGCTGGTGGTGTCGATGTCTATAGAGGCTGGAGTACCTGATCCAGGAGGAAAAAATACCAAATCCCCGGCCATAAATCCAATGCTTCTCTCTTCACCCCACTGGATATCTCCATAGGAGAAGATTACGAATGACATGACTCCATCAGTGATTAGCAGAACTTGGAAGGTGTTGTTCTAGAAGTATGCATGAGTTCAATAATCAGAAGGAATAAAAAATTAAGGTTAGAGAATTTCAACTGTGGACATATTATTGTGGCACTATTGTACCATAGGTATATACTGGATGAATACAATGCTAAGAATTATTCGAGTAGAAAAAAAGGATGACTTACAATGGAAGGCAGTCCACCTGCTTCTGGTAGTTGATCATATGTAGCAACAAATACTTGCGTCAATTGAAAGTTTGAGGGAGAAAAAGTACTTGATATTATTTGTTGAACGTTAAATATTTGCTCACTTGTAGTGTACATTTCCAATTGTACTGGTATCTGCATTGGCAAAATATGCAAATACATATCCAGTACTAAGTTCTATGATTCCATCGTTGCTGACCTGTTAACAATATATTAATAAGTCCAAGTGAATCAATCATCTATACAGATCTAGTAGAGTTGCATTCCATTTAGCAAGTTATTATGGATATACCAGCTAACTGAACAGAAGTATAACTGCTTGGTACAGTGTTGACTATAATAAACTATGGGTGAGGGAGAATGTGATAACTTGCTTGTACTCTTACTAACAAAGAGATGGCTCATTCACTTCAAAGAAGGGGAAAGCAATAGGGAGAATCACAGAAGTGAGGTCATTATCAGATCTTGGGGCTGCTGTGTCACCAGCTGCTGGTCCAGATGGGAAAACTGGAAAATCTGTATAAAAGCATTATAAATAGACAAATGTATTACAAACCATAAAAATATTAATATTTACATATTCAAGATGCTATCAATTCTATCAGGTAGCAATCAGAGGTCAACTCTATATATTACCTCAGCTCGCCATTACCTGGATGGGATACTGTTTGCTGTATCTTTTCAGCCAGGATGAACAGTTCTAAGGAACAGTTCTAGGGAACATGCAATAAGGATCAAGTAGCCCATCTTCACTTCTTCCAGGCAGGCCACTGTTGTTTCTCTTAAAAGTGAAGGTTGAGTATACAAGGGCATGGCACAAAATGAATGGGATTTTTCAAAAGCCAACAAGAATAATGCTGGCCTGGCCCACTGCATGGCATCAAATACAGCGGAACTTCCCTAATCCCACGTGGCTGAGATTATACCCATGCTGAGATTATACCCATGCTGAGATTATACTATACGCATGGCCAACCCAGAGTGACAATCTTAGAACATGATTGTACCGTGCTGAGATTGTACCCACTCCAAAATTCCTCAGACTAGTGCGGAATTCAGTTTATTCCGCCAGGTACTGATGCTCAGTACGACAAATACTGACAAATACCGACAAATACTGACAAATACTGACAAATACTGACAAATACTGACAAATACTGATGGGGGCTTAGCTTAAGCCTGGGCACTTTGACTTTCATCATACAGTGCTTCAGATGAGTGAATTTTCACTGAGATAATCACGCAAGAAAGCTAACCAAAAAAGCCATCAAAATTAGTGTCTCATTACCAATTCTTAATTACATTTTGACAATGCCTATTCATTATTTATTTTATATCTTTGGAGGATGCATGAGGGAGACACTTTTCAATGCCTGACTCCATAACAGCATATAAATTGGAGAAAGATTGCCAGCTCATACAAACAGGTGAATTGCATGTTTCATGTGAATTATATTTATTCTGTAGTAAATTCTTCTCTGTAATCTTTTTTCAATAGAAGAAAAGAACTTTTTAAAATCTTGACCAGTGCTAGTTTTTTTGTTGTTGTTGTGTTGCATTGTGTTGCTTTATACCATGACTACACACAGTGAAAGTGGAAAAAGTTAATTATTGTGTCAATAATTAATGCAAATTTTGTTTAGCTTATGCATACAATTTTCTTTTTAGTAAAATTTTTTTTTTTTACTTTTGATCTTGGGATCTGTAGATGGGACATACTTCGAGTGGAGTTTAGGTGTGCAAGCAAGAAGTGTGGAGAGAAACGGTTGTGGACAAGTTTACAGATACTGAGTGGGCGCTATCTTGTGAATCAGAAGTAATTTCAGTATAATATAGATAAGATATTGTCAACACTGTATTATTGCAAACAGTGTGTGTGGGTATGGGTGTCCCCCGCTATACAGTGGGTGTGGTTATGGGTGTCCCCCGCTATACAGTCCTTTAATTTTGAAGCTGCGGAGTCAAGAAAAGTATCAAAAAATGGAAATCAAGCTCTGTACCCACTCATGTGGTTGTTTTTTTTTGTTGTTGTTTTTTTTTAATGTGATAAGAATTATTCAGAGTGTAATATACAAAAGTGACAAAAAAAAAGGAAGGCAATTTAAGGCCAACTAATGGGAGGTTCTTCTGTTTCTCTGCCTCATGTCCTGGACCATCTGTTCCCTGGTGGCTGCTCTCCTCACATTTTCTAAAGTATCAATTAATAAAATGGAAGAGACACTGCTGCAGCATACATTTACTTATCCAGTCCATGCAAGCATCAGTAATCACCCACTGAATCACCTAATATGACATCATAATGGTTCAACGATTCATTCATGATAACAAATGCATGGTCCACACAATACTTGCACAACTCCCACATAAACAGAATATCTCGCCATTTGTGATGTGGTGTGGTAATGCCTTCACTTCAGTCAGAGCTCTAGCCATTGATTGGACAGTACATCTGGTCACCACACCCACGTAGTCACTATCCTGATACTCTAATTTATAGAAATACAGTACACCATTATTTTTACTACTAGATGACAATTCTGCACTTACTTGAATGGATATACCATTTCCCAATCCCACCGATATCAGCAAACTGGCTGAAGTGACTGTACTGGGTAGGCAGAATGCTAGCGCGTGTAAAGGCATGAATGAGTCTACAGACATCACCCCCCCCCCCCCCCCTCCACACACACCCACACACTGTTGACAATATCTTATGCAGGAAAGGAAGTCTAAAATATGTGTATATAACACTACACAAATCTATATACTATATATGCCTCTTTTTTAATCACATACCTATGTGGCTAAGGCTAGATGCCTGAAAATTGGCACGTATTTACAACTTGACACAGGGAGTAGTCTGGTTGATGTTAGAACCCCAGGAGAGGAATCCTGTGGCTGTCCAACCTGAAAAACTGGATTTCTACATGCTTAGTAAACTTTCTTCCAGCATGAGTAAACTCTAAGTGTATTACAAACCACACATAATCTTCTCTCACAAAAACAGTTTTAAAAATCCTTGCTCAGTGGTTGAAGCACAGGTCTCTCAAGCTCAAATCAGTGTTTCATACTTGGACTAAGTAGTTGTTTTTTTTTCCTTTTGTTGTTTGTTGTTTTTTTTTGCCCCTTTTCATTTCCTTCTTTTTTTCTTCCCCCTCCCCAATTTTCCTTCCTAATTTCTTTCCCCACCCCCCCCTCTTTTTTTTTTCAAATTCTGACATGGTTCAAATTTTTAACCATTCGATAATTTGTAGATTAAATGAAAACACTCAGACATTCACACACTAACTTCTTTATTACTTATTGGATTAGGGACCTGAATAAGTTGCTATTTGTATATGATGATTCGTATATGATGACTCAAGTTGATTTGTTATTTATTGAGTTGATTTGTTACATATAGGTTATTGGCCTAATAGGTGTAAGTATACATACACATGTGTGCACACACACGCGCGCACACACACACACACACACACACACACACACACACACACACACACACACACACACACACACACACACACACACACACACACACACACACACACACACACACACACACACACACACACACACACACACACACACACACACACACACACACACACACACACACACACACACACAAAGTGATTGATCATTGAATTTTTTTTGTGTGCGTCATACTGTCATACTGTCACCTGTATCGGAGGGAAGCCATTCTATTTAAAGGAGGATCCTTACTAAGACTGGTCCATTCCAATAGCCACTGTTCTTGCGAGCTACACCTGGAGAGAGAATATCTGTGTCCTGTCCACCATTTTTTCCATAAGATGTTAATCCCAAGGAGAATTGGAGTCTAAGGGATCAAGAAGCTAGCCTGGGACACAGAATATCTAGCTGGATATGCATTCATATAACAATCCAATGCATGGGGAAACCATGTGGTCTAGAAATGGTGTTTTTGATTGTCTTCAAATCATTTTGCATGTTGCCATTGGATTGGTTAGCATAGATGCATATAAGGACCCAAAACACTGGATTTTTACATATATATTTCTTAAAACTTTTTAAAAATTAACAAACAGTGCTGGTTATACACCTACTTATGAGCTGCTATTATTTAATTGAAACCACAAGGTTTTAAAATCATGCTGGAGTAGTTCAATCATGTTTCGTTTTGCTATTGACCTTGAGCACCCTGTGGGTATACCTGCTTGTATATACATATAGTTAATTTCAAATCATGCGTTTTTCAATTATAAAAAATCACATTTATTGAAAGGGGGGGGGGGGGGGGGGAAGATTGAATAGCTGATATGGATCACTAAAAATGCCATATCTCTCTCTTACCAACTTGGTTTCTCTGCAATAAGAAGTTGGACACTAGGATGCATGCAAGATAGCAATTTCTGCCGGAGTAAATGTGCACCCCAAATTTCCAGCATTTACTAGGGCGTTCCCTTGGCAGCTAATGAATATTAAAAAGTTATCCATCCCAATAGGAAAATAATTTTATTGAAAGTGATTTGTCACTTGTAAAAGAGTTGGCTAGGCTAGGTGGGTGTACTCTGAAGAAGATGAAGTTAGCAGTGGTCAACTACTTTTGGGTGTGTCTTACTCTAGCAGTTGCGCTCTGGCCTGGCCTAATATTGAGTGTTGAGCCCGCAGACCCACCATCCTTGACAAATCCGAAATGCCTTCCAAATATTACCACTTCCACTGGTGCGAGGACAAGCGGAACAATTCTATCTAAATCCTTTTTCAAATGTGAATCTAGTAGCTTACTGACAAAGATATTTAGCGAGGATGGAACTACTGCTAGAGATGAACTTATTCAAACTTTAGGCAACCTCTGCGCTGTGTTTGTTGACCTGACCTCAAGGGTCATCTTGAAAGGGCTTGGTGAACAAGTTTGTGTACAAAATGTCTTGGGAAGTAAAAATATTGAAGAAAGAAACTTTTGTGATTCTTTAAAACCACTGGGGGATACTCATACCAAAGCCATCAGTGAGGAACTACAAACTTTGGAATATCCTATAATTGCTGAAGAATTTGAAACCCTTGTTGGTATGGATGAGAGCACATGCCAGACCAAGTGTGGCCAGGAGAATGACCAAGCATTGTGCAATGCATTCTATGCTATGGCTGAGTTTTGGGGTTTTCATGCTGCAGAGGAAGAAAGTGACACCAATCTCAATAGTAAGTCCCTTATTTATTTTATAGGTAGTGGACCAATACTGGTCTCTGTAAATCTTACCTTAAACTGCCTAATCTCTGCACTGGTATAAAGTCTTATAAGGTCTGGGGGACTGCCATGGGTGGTTATGTTCTGACAATCCCAGAATACTGGGTGGAATACTGGGCAAAGGAATGCAAATAGCATGCTCACATCCAGGCCAACCTTTTCTTGTTGCAGCCGCCATGAATGACTCAATTACTTGCTGGCTGGATATGAACATTCTTATTGCATTCTTTTGTCCCAGTATTCTGGGATTATCAGAACAAAACTGCCCATGGCAGTTCCCCAGACCCTTATACCAGTGCAGCGACTAGGTAAAGGGTAGATTAGGTCAAACGGGGATGGCTGAGATTCTGAATTGCCACAAATTCTACTTTGAGTAGTTTAGCCTGCCTCAGTTACCTATACGTGGGTGATAGCTAGTCCTGGATCTAGCATACTATTCATGCAATAATGCTTCAAATTTGGCCCTAGCCTGCCCTATTGCCCTAAGGGTGTGTGGTAGTTGTCCAACCAGTAGTCAATATCTTCAAAGTGGTATGTCCTGACCTTTTAGTGTTTTTCCCCATTAATTTTATAATTTTTATTTTATTTGTTTAATTTTTTTCCAATAATGCATTGTTTGGCAAAGGCATTTTGTTAGGCAGGGGTTGGACTACACATTCATTGATCCTAATGACAAGAATAGTTCAGGTATATTGAGTTGACCAGTAAGTAGACAGGGACAGAGTTACCATCAAAGCCAACAAAGTAATAATTTTGGACGATAAGAGCCAGTTGACAATAATTTTGGCCGACTAAGCAATAATTTTAATACACTACCTTTTTACCATCTGTTTAAAGATTTATGGAAACCTGAATTGTCTGGGTGTCCACTGTCTAATTAATACGAATTAGTGATTTTTCTTTTTGAAGATCTTTTCTTCTTTATTTTGAAGAGATCTTCTCTTTAGCTCTAGAGGTTAATTGCACATTGCAATGTGTTATTTGCAATAAATCCCGATTGGTTGATTCAGAACTCCTCCAGATCTTTTGCTGTTGTTTCCTATTGCTTAATGACAATTACATATACAGAATGTAATGCTACATGTGCAAATGCAATTCAGCACGTATATGGTGTCCGTATATGGTGTCCGTAGAGCATCACATGTACTCACACGCAGATGCCCCCACTCCATTTGCATTTACTTTGACCGTGGCTAAACTTACCTCAAACCCTTCTTTAACCATTGCTGCTTCTTTTAGGACAGTGAATGTCAAGACGAGAGGATTGTTGTCTGAGTTATAAAAGCTTATCACTGAGGGAGAATGGGTATAATCAGAAGTATATTTATTGATATTGGATGTCCCCACATGTTCTCATTTCCACACAAGTTTCAAGAATTGATGGGATGATTTGGAGGGTATGCGGT
This sequence comes from Lycopodina hypogea, assembly GCA_963969325.1. Taxonomy (NCBI): domain Eukaryota; kingdom Metazoa; phylum Porifera; class Demospongiae; order Poecilosclerida; family Cladorhizidae; genus Lycopodina; species Lycopodina hypogea. Next base: position 11,054,764 of record OZ017792.1, read on the forward strand.
ATTGAGCAGTTACACTTAAGAATCATTTTTTGGAGAAATATTTTTTATTTATTTTCTTTCCTTTAATTAAGTACACGTCTCAACTAACTAAGAATAATGTATTTTGAACTGGTGGAAGTTGTACTTTAATTGAACAGAATATAGACACTAGAAAAGTATCTGTCCTATGGACAGATACAACAACAACAACATCTGACTATGATTCTAGGTTGGTTTGTTTGTTCGCTATCTATATCCAGCTCCAAAAAAAAGAGGGAAAAAAAGAAGAAAAAATGAATTTGGACACAGTTTAGCTGATTTCATTTAAAGTGTGTTAACACAATTATGGTAGTTACTTGTGCATGAAATTGCTATGAACTAGCCCTACAAGACAGGGTTTTCCTCCAGTCTGGGAGGAGATAGTGAAATATCAAATCAACTAAAGAACAAATAGAGGATTATTATAGACATAGTTTCTTTATTGTTCCATTGTTGTTGTTTTCAATTGCTATTGATTGTGTTCCTTTTGTTGCTGTTGTCAGGTGGTGTGGATCCTACAGATCCTCTCTTGCTGCCGTCCTCTGAAAATCATTCGGCCATCATCTTCAAAATAGCGAATCCCGTTCTCGCTCTGTCTAAGGATGATATTCGTGTTCTCATGTACACGGGGGACAAATTGAAGTTTATATTGGGGCATCCAGGTAACCTACAGTTGACCCCTGAACTGCAGGGAGAGTTTGTTGACCTCAACGATAGCAGCGAGATATTGAAGATGTTTTGGATTATGAAAGTGGCCCCTCCAAGATTGCGTAATCTGACTAAGTCTAACTGGAATTTTATAGCAGTTGATCCTGGGACTAGACTCCTGCAGCTAGTAACATTCTCCAATGAAGATGAAATAGAAATCTCTCACTTAGATAACTTGGATCATGTGGTGAAGTGTATTTACTGGTACAGGGAGGAGGTCTTTCGTTCCATGGCTGCCAAGGATACATCCAAAAGCAATGAAACCTCATCAACTCCTGATGAAAACCCTACACCTTCCTCTAATGGTGCCAGCGATAGTGTAGCTGAAGAATCAAATGGGCAAGGAAATGGTGAAAACCTTTACTTTTTATTGAGAGTAATCGAAGTTTGTTTTTATTTTTGTCTGTTTGTTTTGGTGTATTTTTATGGTGTTGGTCAAGCGTGTGTCCTCATAGAGAGAGCTATTGTCAACCTACTTCAACCTGCCTCAACCCAGTGTGGTGTTGGTCCAGTGTGTGTCCCCATAGAGCTATTGTCAACCTACTTCAACCTGCCTCAACCCAGTGTGATGTTGATTCAGTGTGTGTCCCCATAGAGCTACTGTCAACCTGCCTCAACCCAGTGTGGTGTTGGTCCAGTGTGTGTCCCCATAGAGCTATTGTTAACTTACTTGAACCTAGACCTTGACCAGGAATTCATTGTATTTTTTTCTCTAAACTTCTTAAAATTTTAACATCATTGTTGTTTTTTTTCTCTTGTTGTCTCTACAGTTGTTGTTTTCAATGTTGTTACTGTTGATTGTATTCCTATTGTAGTTGTTGATTGTATTCCTAGTGTTGCTGTTGATTGTGTTCCTATTGTTGCTGTTGTCAGGTGGTGTGGATCCCCCAGATCCTCCCGTGCATCCCTCTCCTAAAAATCATTCGGTCATCATCTCCAAAATAGCGACTCCCATTCTCGCTCTGTCTAAGGATGATATTCGTGTTCTCATGTACATGGGGAACAACTTGAGGAACACATTGGGGCATCAAGGTAACCTGCAGTTGACCCCTGAACTGCAGAGAGAATTTGTTGACCTCACCGATAGCAGCGAGATATTGAAGATGTTTTGGATTATAAAAGTGGCCCCTCCAAGATTGTATAATCTGACTAAGTCTAACTGGGATTTTATAGCAGTAGATCCTGGGACTAGACTCCTGCAGCTAGTAACATTCTCCAATGAAGATAAAATAGAAATCTCTCACTTTGATAACTTGGACCTTGTGGTGAACTTCATTTCCTGGTACAGGGAGGAGGTCTTCCACTCCATGGTTGTCAAGGCAACCAAACCTTTTGTTGATAGTGTACTTCCTGTTTCACCTGGTAGCACTTCTATCACCAAGACGACTCCACCGTCTCCTGATGGGCAAAAGGGGGAAGATAACCTTAATCATGCTCTAAATGGAAATGACCGTAATCCAGATGGAGATTTTGATCCATATGGTGCTTTTCAGGGTGGAAATGGTTTAGATGATAATGGCTTCGATCTTACGCAAGGTGATGCCATTCAGGGTGATGAACATCCTGATTCTATTCCAAATGGTGACGAAGATCTTGAGGGAAATGAAATAAAGAGTGGAAACCCTGGTGAGGATCCTAACCCTAATTTGTTGGATGCTAAGAAAAAAATCGATCAATCTCTTCTTAAAGGTACATACAGTATTGAATGCAGTTGTTCCTATTATTATTTTTTCACAACACTCAGCAAAATGTGTGAATGTGATAGACATACATTGACTTATGTACAAGATGGTCCATGCATGTTGTTGGCATGGATATATAGTCAACCTGCCTCAACCCAGTGTGGTGTTGGTCCAGTGTGTGTCCCCATAGAGCTATTGTCAACCTACTTCAACCTGCCTCAACCCAGTGTGGTGTTGGTCCAGTGTGTGTCCCCATAGATCCATCCTGCAGTTACTCAGTCCTTTATGGGTGTGTGTGTGTGTGTTCGTGATCTTCAATTCCTGCAGGTGAGGAGGACTCTAGTGGTGGCAGCTACAGTGCCTACCACTTCCTGTCGCTGTTCCTTGTGGTGGGAGGAGTTGTGGTGACAGTCTATCTCTGTATGCACAGCAAGAAAACAGTAAGAATGCCCCTCGGGCTAGAAGTAGATATAGGCATGTGTTCTGATTGGGCCAATCACATTTGTTGTTTTTTTAAGTTTTGTGTTCTTTGTGTTTTTTTCCCATTTTTTTGCTAGTGATGCTGAAGGTATGTGGGGGTTTTCCCCACGTTGTCTAGTGATCCTTGTGTTGTCCTGTGTAGTCACACAGGGTGTAATTAAGGTGCTCTCCTACACTCTGGTTCACTTTAGGGCTATTGTTCTATCCGTTTTATTTGACCTTTTGTTGTTGTTTTTTGGCTCTGACTTGAGTGCAGCATTTGTTCTTGATAAATATTTGATTGCTGCTACCTTTGAAGTGTGTGTACACACACACACACACACACACACACACACACACACACACACACACACACACACACACACACACACACACACACACACACACACTCAGTTGAACCATTTTTTTAGATTGAGCGAAAGGAAGTAGCCATAAATTTTTTTAAACACTATCACGAGGTACATAATATCAGAAAGGTGACACTAGCGGTCATCAGATCTTGGTGATCAAGTGTAGCAAAAGTTTAGAAATATAATTCCCTGACAGCATTTCAACCATTCCTCCAGATCTTGGGTGTTGCCCAGGAACTCCTACTTATAGCAATGCATCTAAGTGATGCACTTGACCATATGTGCACTCTCAGTAACACGTGCACATGTGTAGGGAGCCACAGTTATCCTAGGAGGTGTGTGCTTACATTATACACTTGGGCTACTATCACTGTTCCATGCATTGAAGAGAACTAAAGATGTGTCCCCCCCCCCAATAGGAAGTTTGTGGTTGGCTGTGGAGTGTTTGAGTGTGAGTGTTATGAGTGATGAGGTGAGTGTGTGGTCAGGTGCTTCTCTTTGAGCTTGTGTTGCTACTATAGACTGATGGCAAAGTATGGAAGCATGCCCCAAAATCACTTTATGGGTGAAGGAAATGTTAGCAGCTGTTACCCATGCCAGCCAGTTAATATTACCCATACTTAACACCTTTAAAGTGGATGATACTTGATTAGGGTTTCAGTATTTTTTTAAGCGAGGAATATATAGCCACCCTAGCTTCATCTAGAGAGTTTCACTAGATTGGCAGAAATGTAGTCCATTCTCTCCACTGTATCCCAGCTGGAGTGGTCATTGTACTGACCACAATCAGCAACAGCTTGTAGGACTCATGTAATGCCAATATCTCCACGTTTTCTTGTTGATATTTTTGTTTCCTTCTTTTGACAGTAGATACACAGGTCCCAATCCGTAAGTAGTCTTATCACAGCTCCTCTTTGCAGTATGAATGTCTTTCACAGGTTCCATTTTGAAGATTCTAAATTATCAGCAATCATGGTTGGCTACCTGCTACAGAAAATAAAAGATATTCTCAGTATAAGCATCTCTTTCTGAGAAATACTACACTTTGTCCTAAAAACATCCCATATATAATCATAACTAGAGAACATCGGTATGCATAGCCACAATGTAGTTTGTGATCCTGCAAATGTATAAATGAGCGTCATTTTTCATTTCTATGGTTGATCTTACCATGGTAGGCTACATTCTTAACTCATGCGTTCTATGCAACTCATTTCAACATCTATAACTTCAACATGTGTGAAATTTTATTACGTAGGTTTGATCAGATATATTACTTGTTGTTTTTAATAAACCGAAAATTATTATCTTACCATTCTTAATATTTCCCCCATCATTACACACACTAAAATTGTTCACACATGCAAATTTCATAATGGTAGCTTCCATAGAAACAAAGAAATGGTGATTTAGTGTAATTTACCAGCCGAATATAGGATGGCTATTTTGTTTTCCTTTTTTAAAAAATAATGAAAGCCTAAAATTAGGTGTTGTCCACCGTAAAAGTGTTATATATGGATTGTGTTAACTAATGTCCTCGAAATTTCGTTCAGATTGGGTGGCTATGGTGTGTTTTTTTTTGTACATTGGATACCTGAACTATCACCGAAGTTAAGTGCTTTTATTAATTGTATCATGTTTGTTTGATCAATAAGATTAGTATCAAAAAATCCCTACATGTTACATAAAGCAAACTAAGCATGTTTGTTACTGCAGGAGACCGACTTAGTTGGAATAATAGGAGAATATTTTAGAATAATATGGGAATATTTTAGAATAATAGTGACATATTATATTAAATTGTGTGTACTTGTAGAATAATGAACTGAATTTACTTCTATGCTGAGAATGATGTCTAAAAATTAGAATAATAGGCTTTTTTTAATTATAGGTAGACATGCTAGAATTATAGAATTAAAATATAGGTTGTTGTTTTTGTTGCATATTTGGGCAGTGGCTAGTGCAACTCCATGACTGTGTAGTGATCTTGTGAGACCTAAGAGAATGTGTCCTTGTCAGTCTTCTTGGACAGACAATGTGTGTTTGTAGAACACAAGTATGCACTCCCATCGGGAGTAATGACATTATACATGATTATGCACTCAAAGCAATTTAGAAAAAGAAACCTCTGCTGAAGTGATTGTTACACCTTTTAAAACAAACTCCTGAAGTGGTCAACCATGAGGGAAGGATGGCGGACTGCACATGGCATGTGCTCTAGCTACACAAGCATGCACATTCACAAAATGTGCACACACACACACACACACACTTCATAATCCTACTTATTGTAATTAGCTAAAGCAGGTATTTCACATGGTTGCTATGACAACTACACTGTTAGTGGAGAGTCACTTCAAATTTGAGTGGGACCTGCATGATGAAAGCTAAATATGACTTCTGGATTCTCTCTGGGAGTATTCACCTGGTGATGCAGAGAGCACTGAAGGTTGCTTTGCTTCAAAGTTGTGCCACCATTTTGTTTCCCAGCTAATAGCCATCTCTTTATGTGATGTTGGACATTGGACCCAGCCAAACCCTGACTGACATCTTGTCAGACCATATCATATATTGTACCCTCTCATATAGCTTGTAGTAACTCCAGGGGATTAATAGTATAGTTTCCAGTTATTGCCAAAGGTACACTTCACTGTCAATAACTTATGCACCTACACTGTTAAAACATTGCAGCTTGGTGAACACTTGACTAAAAGTGCAGCTGTTTGAAATTGCATTATACTGACTTAACCAAGCCCTCCTCCCCCTCACCAGCTGGAGCAATTATCCCCTCAGGATACTTAACCCCCAAATTATCATACTAACCACCAAAAAAATTAATATTCAATGCACTGTTAGTGTAAACATTTTCTTTGGATTGTTAGTATAGCTGTAATTTTGTTTTTGCACACCTTGGTATTGTTTCTAATTGCATTGTACATGTTTACAACAACCTCTCTGTTTATCAACTCTCCCCTACTTCTTTATGTGTGCCCCCCTCCCCTGTCTGTGTGCACTCAGATCAAGGAAGGTGTTGGAAAGTACTTATCTGGGAAGTCCAGGAGGAACAGAACTAGAGAGTTCAAACCACTCATTGCTTCAACTTGAACACAATTTCTTAACAGCTGGATATGGTGATTCTAATTTTTTTCTTTTTTTTTCTGCAACTTTTTGTTAAATGTTTATCTATTGTTGTTTTTTGTTTGTTGTTGTTTTTTCCCCCAATTAATTTAAGCAAATTATTTTATTTAAAATTATGGATCATAAAACTTTACCATTTTCATTCCTTTGTGACAGAATAATGCAATGTTTCTTGTTTTAATGAAGCAATTAATTTTTTAAATTTTGAACTTGTGTGCAATATTTATGACAGCTGCTTGGTGGTTAGATTCACATGCATATTAATGGAATAAGGAAGGTTTGCTCCCAAAATGGAGACAATAGTGTTCTGTTCAACCAAAAATTATCCTGAGAGTATTCTTCCCCTTCCACTTCGTTGTCAAAACAGCAAAAATGAGGGGCATATTTTTCTGCACAAGTTCATGAAGACATGAGCTTCACTGAAAACCCTTACCCTCTTTCTCTACCCTGTCCCCCAACATTGTCCATTAAGAATACACCATAACTGTAAGATTTACCCATCTCTTTTTCTACAAAGTAATAGGATATGATTATATGATTGATAGTGTTTTTCATTAGGAAGTGCATATAATAAGGAATAAAACACTTGGCCATTAAGTTTAACATATAACATTGATCAAAAAAAAAAAAATGACAAAACACATCAACAAAACAGAAACAAAAATCACTCTGGGATCTGTTTGACAATGGCTGGTTCTTCATACAGACCTACACCTTCACTTGGCCCCACCCCTTCTTCACTTAGCCCCACCCTTTGTTCTCTGAGTTCAGATGATATATGAGGGTCGTCTTCTGGAGATAGAATGAGCCGCTTCTCTTTCAAGTTCAAGATGGAATTAGCTATCACCTCCGAATTGTTTCTCTGAGCAGGAAGACATTAATTAAGAGATAATAGAGAGGTGGGCTTTAATTAAGTGATAATAAAGAGGTAGGTTTAATTAAGGAATAACAAAGAAGGGGCATTAATTAAGGAATGATAAAGAAGGGGCATCAATCAAGGAATAATAATTTTAAAAGGGGGGCATTAATTAAGGAATAATAAAAAGGGTGGATTAATTAAGGAATAATTAAAAAAAGGGGGGGGCATTAATTAAGGAATAATAAAAATTAAAAAAGGGGGCATTAATGAAGTAGGAAACAATGAAAGGAACCATGAAGATAAAAAAAATAAACTGCACACTGTGAGGTAGGACATTCTATTGACATGATATTTTACATGCACTAAGTCAAAACAAAAAAAAATTATATATTTTTAAAATTAAAATATTGTACATGGTGAATGTGTGTACCTGATAGCCTCCTGATGAAACCATGAGGATGGGCACACCTCTTCTCCTCACTTCAGTAAACACAAACATCTCTGTCTCTGACACCCTATAATGATGTGTAAACAAATATAAAATATTATTGATATAAACTCTACCACTAACATATACATCCCTCCAGCCCCTCTCCTGGATTTGGCCCTGCCCTTTATTCACAGCACTGGATGTATTGCACCACCAGCATGCAAATTAAATGGATCTAGTGAATTGCCTGTGCCCTGATCCTGAATGTCCACACAGCTAATTACGTTACTTAATTGAAACCACAAGGTTTTAAAATCATGCCAGTGGTTTCAATCACGTTTCATTTAGCCATTGGCCTGGGGCACCCTGTGGGTATACCTGCTTGTATATACCTATAATTTAATTTCAATTCATGCAGTTTTCAATAAAAAAAAAATATATATATATATATATAAAAAAAATTAAAAAAAATAAAAAAAAATAAAAAAAAATATATATATATATATATATATATATATATATATATATATATATATATATATATATATATATATTACACTAATTAAAATTATTATTATTTTTTTTGTCCTTTTATTTACTCTTTGATTTTGATTTCAGTTTACCTTTTCTAAAAAATTGAATTGCTGACATGGATCACTAAAAAAGCCATATCTCTCTCTTTCCAACTTGGTTTCTCTTCAATAAGGAGTTGGACACTAGGATGCATGCAAGATTGCAATTTCTGCCAGAATAAATGTGCACCCCAAATTTCTAGCATTTACGAAATTGGCGTTCCCTTGGCAGCTAATGAATATTATAAAGTTACCCACCCTAACAGGAAAATAATTTTATTGCAAGTGGTTGTCACTTGATAAACTGAGTTAGACTAGACTAGGTGGATAGACTCTGGGAAAAATGAAATTACCAGTTGCCAACTACTTTTGGGTGCATCTAACTCTTGCAGTAGCGCTCTGGCCTGGCCTAATGTTGAGTGTTGAGTGGGCAGAACCACCGTCCTTGACAAATCCGAAATGCCTTCCAAATATTACCACTGCCACTGGTGTGAGGACAAACAGAACAATTCTATCTAAAGCCTTTTTCAGATGTGAACCTAGTATAGTACTGACACAGATATTTAGCGAGGATGGAACTACTGCTAGAGATGAACTTATTCAAACTTTAGGCAACCTTTGTGCTGTGTTTGTTAACCTGACCTCGAGTGTCATCTTCAAAAAGCTTAGCAAACAAGTTTGTGAACAAAATATCTTGGGAACTGAAACTATTGAAAAAAGAAACTTCTGTGAATATTCAAAAACAGTGGGGGAGACTCATACCAAAGCCATCAGTGAGGGACTACAAGCTTTGAAATGTCCTAAAATTGCAGAAGAATTTGAAACCCTTGTTGGTATGGATGAGAGCACATGCCAGACCAAGTGTGGCCAGGGGAATGACCAAGCATTGTGCAATGCATTCTATGCCATGGCTGAGTTTTGGATGATCCATGCTGTAGAGGAAGAAAGTAACACCAATCTCAAAGGTAAGTCCCTTATTTATTTTATAGATAGTGGACCAATACTGGTCTCTGTAAATCATGCCTTAAACTTCCCGTAAAAAGTAGTCTAAAAAGTAGTCTCTCATAGCCAAACCCCTTACCTAGTCTCTGCGCTGGTATAAGGGTCTGGAGGACTGCCATAGGCAGCTTTGTTCTGACAATCCCAGAATACTGGGTGGAATACTGGGGCAAAGGAATGCAAATAGCATGCTCACATCCAGGCCAACCTTTTCTTGTTGCAGCCGCCATGAATGACTCAATTACATGCTGGCTGGATATGAACATTCTTATTGCATTCTTTTGTCCCAGTATTCTGGGATTATCAGAACAAAACCACCTATGGCAGTTCCCCAGACCCTTATACCAGTGCAGTGACTAGGTAAAGGGTAGATTAGGTAAAAAGGGGGTGACTGATATTCTAAATTGCCACAAATTCTACTTTGAGTAGTTTAGCCTGCCTCAGTTACCTATAGGGGCATGGTAGCTAGTCCTGGATCTAGCATACTATTCATGCAATAATGCTTCAAATTTGGCCCTAGCTTGCCCTATTGCCCTAAGGGTGTGTGATAGCTAGTCACACCAGTAGTCAATATCTTCAAAGTGGTATGTCCTGACTTTTCTTTTAGTATTTTTCCCCGTTAATTTTATGATTTTTTAATTTTATTTGTTTAATTTTTTTTTGAATATTGTATTTTTGGCAAAGGCATTTTGTTAGACAGGAGTTGGACTATACATTCATTGATCCTAATGACAAGAATAGTTCAGATATATTGAGTTGACCAGTAAGTAGACAGGGACAGAGTTACCATCAAAGTCAACAAAGAAAAAAATTTAGGCGATAAGAAATAATATTGGCAGACTAAGCAATAATTCTAAGACAACATCTTTTACAGGCTGTCTATGAATTTATGGAGCCCTGTATTGTCTGGGTATCCACTGTATAATTTATATGCATTAATGCTTTTTCTTTTCTTATTTTTAAGAAATCTCTTTTAGCTCAAGACGTTAATTTTTTTATTTATTATTATAAAAAAAATTTTTTTCAGTTAAAGGTCTTCTCTTTTAGCTACAGAGGTTAATTGCACACTGCAATGTGTTAGTTGCAATAAGCTAATCCCGACTGGTTGATTCAGGGGTTGACACTCCTCCAGATCTTTTTTTTCTTTCCTGAACTAATTGCCTGAGCATTCGTGTTGGCGTGGCCAGTTATTTTCTGAGCATGCGTGTTGGCAAGACCAGAGCAGTTGAAAGGACTGCTCCAGCCTATAAACTTTGAAAATTTCTCCATATATAAATATGAGTAAATAGAGCTATTAAATATACTATCGTAGTTCTAAAACCAAGCTAAGAACATACAAAAAAAAAAAACACCAGAGAACCAACCTAAGGTAATTTTTAAAAATACAACCCACATAACAATATCCACTTAAAATGAATGAACTAATTCTAGCACTTTAGTTTACTTATTATTTAGATACAGCTTACAAAGTTAAAAAAACAACAACAAAAAAACAACTAGCTATTTAAGAAATGGTCCAAATGAAATAAAAAATACAACAAAAAAATTCCATTAGGAAATCTAAAAATAAAAAATTAAAAAAAAAAAAGCACTAAAAGGATACACAGAGAAACAGCAACACTACATGAACTTCAATTAAAATAATATATATTTATATGTAACCTGGTGTATGTATGTGTGCCCACAATACACTCCTACAATTTGGAAGCAAGAGAGTCAGTCAAGAAGGATAAGCTACAAATGGTCCTCTAGTTACACTAAGGTTTGTTGGCCAAACCACACCCATAACCACACCCATGGGACTCTGGGAAGGTAATAACACTCACGGTCCTACATGTAAAATTTCAGCCTGATGGTTCAGCAGGTAAGAGCATGTGGTATTCATGTGACAGGGTGTGTTGCTCACTTATGGGTGTGGCTTTGGGCTTCAATTAAATCTTGTTCCACTTGTTTGCTCCACTTGAACAATCTGGCTGTCTCCATTAATATGTAATGGGTGTGGCTTGACACTCACAAACTCGTATGGGTGTAGTTGTAACTATACCACACTCATGAGAAGGAAATAACATTCTTCCCGGTCACATGGAGACAACATGCCAAATATCTGTCTTATTAGTTATAGGCAGTTGAAATAATTTCCTGTGGGTGTGGTTATAAAAAACCACACCCATTGCCACAACTAAATTTGTTTATGATGTTCATCAGTTGCTTTGTATACATATGCCAAATTTCAGCCTTATTGGTCCCTTAATTAACTCTTGGTAGCCAAAACAATTCCTATGGGTGTGGCTTCTATGGGTGTGGCTAAGACAAAACTGCACCCGCATGTGGTTAATAATGCTCACTTGAAAACCACATGCCAAATTTCAGCCTTATTGGTCCCTTAATTAACTCTTGGTAGCCAAAACAATTCCTATGGGTGTGGCTTCTATGGGTGTGGCTAAGACAAAACTGCACCCACATGTGGTTAATAATGCTCACTTGAAAACCACATGCCAAATTTCAGCCTGATTGGTCGTTTGATTAGCTTTTGGTAGCTAAAACATCTCTTGTGGGTGTAGCTATGACAAAACAACACCCATTGCTTCACCCACATGTGGTTAATAACACTCGCCCAGATAGTTGGACAACACAGTCCAAATTTCACCCTGATTGATCCTTTAATTAGCTTTTGGTAGCCGAAAAAATTCTTGTGGGTGTGGCTATTGAAGAACCACACACACGTGTGGTTAAAAATGCTCGCCCAGGTACTTGGAAACCACATGCCAAATTTCAAGATGATTGGTATATTAAATGGCTCTTGGCAGCCTAAACAACTACTTGTGGGTGTGGCTATGACAAGCCACACCCATTTGTTGTTAATAATGCTCATCCAGGTACTTAGAGACCACATACCAAATTTCAGCCTGATTAGTCATTTAATTAGTTTTTGGCAGTTAAAATAAGTGGTGGATGTAGCCATAAGGAAACCATGCCCATTGCCACACCCACAATAACGCTCACTCAGATACTTAGATACCACCTACCCAATTTCAGCCTTATTTGTCCTGCAGTTTGGCAGTGAAAACAAATTATGCACACACGCACACACAAACTCTCTATCGTGCATGCACGCACACACACGCACACACATGAAGCTCTTATTTATTTGTAGATAGTTTATTGTTCCACTGTTGTTGTTTTCAATGTTGCTGTTTATTGTGTTCCCATTATTACTGTTGATTGTGTTCCCATTGTTGCTGTTGATTGTGTTCCCATTGTTACTGTTGATTGTGTTCCCATTGTTACTGTTGATTGTGTTCCCATTGTTGCTGTTGATTGTGTTCCCATTGTTGCTGTTGATTATGTTCCCATTGTTGCTGTTGATTGTGTTCCCATTGTTGCTGTTGATTGTGTTCCCATTGTTGCTGTTGATTGTGTTCCTATTGTTGCTGTTGTCAGGTGGTGTGGATCCCCCAGATACTCCCGTGCATCCCTCTCCTAAAAATCATTCGGCCATCATCTCCAAAATAGCGACTCCCATTCTCGCTCTGTCTAAGGATGATATTCATGTTCTCATGTACATGGGGAACAACTTGAGGAACACATTGGGGCATCAAGGTAACCTGCAGTTGACCCCTGAACTGCAGAGAGAATTTGTTGACCTCACCGATAGCAGCGAGATATTGAAGATGTTTTGGATTATAAAAGTGGCCCCTCCAAGATTGCGTAATCTGACTAAGTCTAACTGGGATTTTATAGCAGTAGATCCTGGGACTAGACTCCTGCAGCTAGTAACATTCTCCAATGAAGATGAAATAGAAATCTCTCACTTTGATAACTTGGACCTTGTGGTGAACTTCATTTTCTGGTACAGGGAGGAAGTCTTCCACTCCATGGTTGTCAAGGCAACCAAACCTACTGTTGATAGTGTACTTCCTGTTTCACCTGGTAGCACTTCTATCACCAAGACGACTCCACCGTCTCCTGATGGACAAAAGGGGGAAGATAACCTTAATCATGCTCTAAATGGAAATGACCGTAATCCAGATGGAGATTTTGAGGATAAATTAGATTATCATATAGATGGTGCTTTTCAGGGTGGAAATGGTTTAGATGATAATGACTTCGATCTTACGCAAGGTGATGCCATTCAGAGTGATGAATATCTCTTTGATAATATTCTAAATGGTGAAGATCTTGAGGAAAAAGAAATAAAGAGTGGAAACCCTGGTGAGGATCCCAACCCTAATTTGTTGGATGCTAAGAAAAAAACCGATCAATCTCTTCTTAAAGGTACATACAGTATTGAACGCAGTTGTTCCTATTATTATTTTTTCACAACACTCAGCAAAATGTGTGAATGTGATAGACATACATTGACTTATGTACAAGATGGTCCATGCATGTTGTTGGCATGGATATATAGTCAACCTGCCTCAACCCAGTGTGGTGTTGATCCAGTGTGTGCCCCTATAGAGCTATTGTCAACCTACTTCAACCTGCCTCAACCCAGTGTGGTGTTGATTCAGTGTGTGTCCCCATAGAGCTATTGTCAACCTACTTCAACCTGCCTCAACCCAGTGTGGTGTTGATCCAGTGTGTGCCCCTATAGAGCTATTGTCAACCTACTTCAACCTGCCTCAACCCAGTGTGGTGTTGATCCAGTGTGTGCCCCTATAGAGCTATTGTCAACCTACTTCAACCTGCCTCAACCCAGTGTGGTGTTGATTCAGTGTGTGTCCCCATAGAGCTATTGTCAACCTACTTCAACCTGCCTCAACCCAGTGTGGTGTTGATCCAGTGTGTGCCCCTATAGAGCTATTGTCAACCTACTTCAACCTGCCTCAACCCAGTGTGGTGTTGATCCAGTGTGTGCCCCTATAGAGCTATTGTCAACCTACTTCAACCTGCCTCAACCCAGTGTGGTGTTGATTCAGTGTGTGTCCCCATAGAGCTATTGTCAACCTACTTCAACCTGCCTCAACCCAGTGTGGTGTTGGTCCAGTGTGTGTCCCCATAGAGCTATTAACTTACTTGAACCTAGACCTTGACCAGGAATTCATTGTATTTTTTTCTCTAAACTTCTTAAAATTTTAACATCATTGTTGTTTTTTTTCTCTTGTTGTCTCTACAGTTGTTGTTTTCAATGTTGTTACTGTTGATTGTATTCCTATTGTAGTTGTTGATTGTATTCCTAGTGTTGCTGTTGATTGTGTTCCTATTGTTGCTGTTGTCAGGTGGTGTGGATCCCCCAGATCCTTTCGTGCATCCCTCTCCTAAAAATCATTCGGTCATCATCTCCAAAATAGCGACTCCCATTCTCGCTCTGTCTAAGGATGATATTCGTGTTCTCATGTACATGGGGGACAAGTTGAGGTTTATATTGGGGCATCCAGGTAACCTGCAGTTGACCCCTGAACTGCAGAGAGAATTTGTTGACCTCACCGATAGCAGCGAGATATTGAAGATGTTTTGGATTATGAAAGTGGCCCCTCCAAGATTGCGTAATCTGACTAAGTCTAACTGGGATTTTATAGCAGTAGATCCTGGGACTAGACTCCTGCAGCTAGTAACATTCTCCAATGAAGATGAAATAGAAATCTCTCACTTAGATAACTTGGATCATGTGGTGAAGTGTATATACTGGTACAGGGAGGAGGTCTTCCACTCCATGGTTGTCAAGGCAACCAAACCTGCTGTTGATAGTGTACTTCCTGTTTCACCTGGTAGCACTTCTATCACCAAGACGACTCCACCGTCTCCTGATGGGCAAAAGGGGGAAGATAACCTTAATCATGCTCTAAATGGAAATGACCGTAATCCAGATGGAGATTTTGGGGATAAATTAGATTATCATATAGATGGTGCTTTTCAGGGTGGAAATGGTTTAGATGATAATGACTTCGATCTTACGCAAGGTGATGCCATTCAGAGTGATGAATATCTCTTTGATAATATTCTAAATGGTGAAGATCTTGAGGAAAAAGAAATAAAGAGTGGAAACCCTGGTGAGGATCCCAACCCTAATTTGTTGGATGCTAAGAAAAAAACCGATCAATCTCTTCTTAAAGGTACATACAGTATTGAACGCAGTTGTTCCTATTATTATTTTTTCACAACACTCAGCAAAATGTGTGAATGTGATAGACATACATTGACTTATGTACAAGATGGTCCATGCATGTTGTTGGCATGGATATATAGTCAACCTGCCTCAACCCAGTGTGGTGTTGATCCAGTGTGTGCCCCTATAGAGCTATTGTCAACCTACTCTAACCTATCTCAACCCAGTGTGGTGTTGGTCCAGTGTGTATCCCCATAGAGCTATTGTCAACCTACTTCAACCCGCCTCAACCCAGTGTGGTGTTGATCCAGTGTGTGCCCCTATAGAGCTATTGTCAACCTACTTCAACCTGCCTCAACCCAGTGTGATGTTGGTCCAGTGTGTGTCCCCATAGAGCTATTGTCAACCTACTTCAACCTGCCTCAACCCAGTGTGGTGTTGATCCAGTGTGTGCCCCTATAGAGCTATTGTCAACCTACTTCAACCTGCCTCAACCCAGTGTGATGTTGGTCCAGTGTGTGTCCCCATAGAGCTATTGTCAACCTACTTCAACCTGCCTCAACCCAGTGTGGTGTTGATCCAGTGTGTGCCCCTATAGAGCTATTGTCAACCTACTTCAACCTGCCTCAACCCAGTGTGATGTTGGTCCAGCGTGTGTCCCCATAGAGCTATTGTCAACCTACTTCAACCTGCCTCAACCCAGTGTGGTGTTGGTCCAGTGTGTGCCCCTATAGAGCTATTGTCAACCTACTTCAACCTGCCTCAACCCAGTGTGATGTTGGTCCAGTGTGTGTCCCCATAGAGCTATTGTCAACCTACTTCAACCTGCCTCAACCCAGTGTGGTGTTGATCCAGTGTGTGCCCCTATAGAGCTATTGTCAACCTACTTCAACCTGCCTCAACCCAGTGTGGTGTTGATCCAGTGTGTGCCCCTATAGAGCTATTGTCAACCCACTTCAACCTGCCTCAACCCAGTGTGGTGTTGATCCAGTGTGTGCCCCTATAGCTATTGTCAACCTACTTCAACCTGCCTCAACCCAGTGTGGTGTTGGTCCAGTGTGTTTCCCCATAGATTCATCC
This sequence comes from Lycopodina hypogea, assembly GCA_963969325.1. NCBI lineage: Eukaryota > Metazoa > Porifera > Demospongiae > Poecilosclerida > Cladorhizidae > Lycopodina > Lycopodina hypogea. The sequence continues at coordinate 11,071,126 of OZ017792.1, forward strand.
TGCAGTTACAAAGTCCTTTATGGGTGTGTGTGCATGATCTTCAATTCCTGCAGGTGAGGAGGACTCTAGTGGTGGCAGCTACAGTGCCTACCACTTCCTGTCGCTGTTCCTTGTGGTGGGAGGAGTTGTGGTGACAGTCTATCTCTGTATGCACAGCAAGAAGCCAGTAAGAAGCCAGTAAGAATGCCCCTCAGGCTCTATGCTAGTGGTGGCAATATTTACTATGGGGCTAGAAATAGACATAGGCATGTGTTCTGATTCGGCCAATCACATTTGTTGTTTGTTTTGTTGTTTTAAGTTTCATGTTTTTTTTGTGCTAGTGGTGCTGATGGTATGAGGTTTTTAGGTTGTCTAATGATCCTTAGGTTGCCCTGTGGGGTTCCCCAGGATATTATTTGGGTTTTCTGTATTACTCTGGTTAACTTTAGGGCTATTTTTTGTTGTTATTGTTGTTTTTTCAGCTCTAACTTGACTTATGTTGGCGAATTTGAACACACACACACAATTCAGTTGAACCTTCTTTTTTTTTTAATTAGATCCAGTAAAAAAAAAGTTGCCATAAATCTTTTTAAACACTCTCTTGAGGTCTCAAGTGTAGCAGAAGTTATTGTAATTAGCTAAAACAGGTGTTTCACATGGTTGCTATGACAACTACACTGTTAGTGGAGTGTCACTTCAAATTTGAGTGGGACCTGCATGATGAAAGCTAAATATGACTTCTGGATTCTCTCTGGGAGTATTCACCTGGTGATGTAGAGAGCACTGAAGGTTGCTTTGCTTCTAAGTTGAACCACCATTTTGTTTCCCAGCTAATAGCCATCTTTTTTCTGTGATGTTGGACATTGGACCCAGCCAAACCCGACTGACATCTTGTCAGACTATATCATATATTGTACCCTCTCATATAGCTTGTAGTAACTCCAGGGGGATAATATGTATACACTTTACTGTCAATAACATCACTAAACTATTCAGCTTGGTGCCTACAGGAACACTAGACTAAAAATGCAGCTATTCCAAATTCCATTATACTTAGTTTACAAGCCCCCCCCCCCCTCCTCAGGATAATTAACCCCCCAAATGATCATATTAACCACAAAATTAATATTCAATGCACTGGTTATGCAAACATTTTCTTTGAATTGTTGTTGGTATAGCTGTAATTTTGTTTTTGTACACCCTGATATTGTCTAATTGCATTGTACTTACAACTCCTCCCTACTTTAAGTCTGCTCCCCTCCCCATCTGTGTGCACTCAGGTGTGGGAAATACTGTCCAGGAGGAACAAAACACAGAGTTCAAAGCACTCCTTGCTAACACACTCCTAACAGCTGGAAATGGTGATTAGAACTCACCATTTTTCTTCCCTTTTATGCTGCAGCTTTTTGTTGTTTATCATGTTTGTTTAGTTTTTTTTATCCAATTAATTTAAGCAAATTGTTTTGTTTTTGTTTTTTTAATTATGATTCACAACAATTTACCTTTTTCATTCCTTTATGACAGAATAATGCAATATTTCCTGTTGTAACAATTAATTTTTGAAACTTTGAACTTGTGCAATGGGTGGCTACATTTATGACAGCTGCTTGGTGGTTAGATTCACATGCATATTAATGGAATAAGGTTTGCTCCCAAAATGGAGACAATAGTGCTCTGTTCAACCAAAAATCATTTTGAGAGTTCTCTTCCCCTTTCACTTGGTTGTCAAAACAACAAAAATGAGGGGCACATTTTTCTGCACGAGTTTATGAAGAGATGAGCTTCACTGAAAACCCTTACCCCCTCCCCCAACATTGTCAATTAAGAATATACCATAACTGGAAGATTTATCCACCCCTTTTCCTACAAAGTAATAAGATACAAGTACATGATTGATAGTGTTTTTCATTAGGAAGTGCATATAATAAGGAATAAAACACTTGGTAGGAAATAGGGTCATCATTAAATAAAATATAACTTCTCATAAAGTTTAACATTATTGATTTAAAAAGACTGACAAAACACATCAACAAAACAGCAACAAAAATCATTCTGGGATCTGTTTGACAGTGGCTGGTTCTTCACTTAGCCCCACCCCTTGTTCTCTGAGTTCAGATGAGATATGAGGGTCATCTTCTGGAGATAGAATGAGCCGCTTCTCTTTCAAGTTCAAGATGGAGTTAGCTATCACCTCAGCATTGTTTCTCTGAGCAGGAAGGCATTAATTAAGAGATAATAGAGAGGTGGGCTTTAATTAAGTGATAATAAAAGGTGGGTTTTAATTAAGAAATGATAAAAAAGGGGGGCATCAATCAAGGAATAATTAAAAAAGGGGGGCATTAATTAAGGAATAATAAAAGGGGCATTAATTAAGGAATAATAAATAAAAAATAATAAAAGGGGGGGGGGGAGGGGAGGGGCATTAATCAAGTAGGGAACCATGAAGATAAAAAAAAATAAACTGCATACTGTGAGGTAGGACATTCTATTGACATGATACTTTACATGCACTAAGTAAAAAAAAAAATTATATATTCTTTGAAATTAAAATATTGTACATGGTGAATGTGTGTACCTGATAGCCTCCTGATGTAACCATGAGGATGGGCACGCCTCTTCTCCTCACTTCAGTAAACACAAACTCATCTCTGTCTCTGACACCCTACAACGATGTGTAAACAAATAAAACATAAACTCTACTGTTGAACTACAAATAACAACTTAACACTAACATATACATCTCTCCAGACTACAACAAACTCTCCTGGTTGTTGTTACAAGCCAGGTATCAAAAGCTTGTTTAGTTTCCACCTTATTCGTGTGCACATTTCTGGCTGTCAGTTCACTCCCTAATTTCTATTAAAATTATTTAATTAAAGTACAAATAACAGCTATTGTAATTGAATTACACATCCCTAAGTAACTAATTATCGTAGTTGTTTGAGTGGTACACTTAACCTATAAACCATACACTATGTAAACACACTCAAGCACTCTAAATAATGCCCTACATTAGGTCAACAAAACTACAAACCACATAAACCCTGCACAACTGCACAAGCATAAATGGGCACCACGGCTTATGGGATTCCATCCTTAGATGGAATTTGGTTATTGTCATTGGATTTACAAGTTATTGTTTGTTGTTATATGCTATGGAGGTGTGGCATTATGCTCCCAGGGGGTCTCCAAGGATCCACAGCATTGTTACTGCACTATACCACAGATGTACACACACAAGTACACACAGAGACACTGAAGTATGCACCGACCCCAGGTGTGATATCCAACGCCCCCAGGGGGTCTCCTAGGAGAACGTCGGTGCCAGCGTTGTAGACGACCATGTCCGGTCGGAACACATCTAATGCATGAGGCAAGTCTCTGCACACCACAACAAATAGAGAACAACCACCACCCACGAAATACCGGAGTCAATAGTAATACCAAAGCAACAGGATCATGTGACCTACCTTCTGATGTTGCTTAGGTACACGTCGTCCTTTGTGTGTGGACTCAGCTCGATTTTAGTCTGGATAGCAGCTACAAAACAACAACAAAAACAATTTTCCTTAATTTCAGTTACAATTATTTAATTGAAGTACAAATAACAGCTATTATAATTGAATTACACATCCCTAAGTAACTAATTATTGTAATTGTTTGAGTGGTACACATACCTACTAAATAACAAAACAAAACAAAACAACTCAATTATTTTATTAAGTTCACACATATCCATACAAGAACTCTACAGCTGCATTCCCTAGACCACACCCACATATGGTGAAAGAAAAAAAGATTAGTCAATGATGTAACTAATCAACTGAAATGTAACATGCTTGATATGTCATGCACATGGTGGAGTACAGGTGTTGATAGGGAGGAATGTGGGAAGGGATTTCCCTTTAGCAGGTGTGGTGGGGAACCCCAGGAATGATGTTTATTTGTATCTCAAATAGATAAGTTAAGAGATGAGCAAATGCTTAAGACACAGCTAAATGTCGAACATTTGTGGTTGGGAGAACCCCCATGTGTTACACCCCCCCCCCAACCCCTTTCCACCCACCTATGACATATTGCATGCAACCCTCCAGCTCACAACAGAATGGTGCAGTACCCACCCAGGTGTAGCTATGACATGGGTAGGAAATGGGACATCCTGGTAATACTGTGCTACTATAATTAGGTAAAGGTTGACAGTGACAAATCAACACCAGGGGAGATAGGTATTCATTCAAATGACAGATTGAGACTAGGGTGTAATAAACTTCCTTTAAGTGGTAATGGGTGGTACATGGCAGAGCACATAATGAACATTGAATTACTTGAATGAGGAAAGGGTTGATGTGACATAATACAGAGAAAATGAACAGGCAATTTCGTGTTATATGGTAAAAGGTGGAAGTGTGACATCTTTGCTGTAATGGACACTCAACTACCTGATATCTGGTAAAGGTTAATATTGGACAGAGCACATGGTAACCAAAAAAAGGCATTCAATATATGGTAAAGGATAATCAGGACATGCAAGACTATTCAGTAACACATTGAAATTAGTAGATTCTGACACAGCAATGCTCTCATGCAAGCAGCTCCTTCACCACAGTCAGTCAAATAGTACTATCTTTATAACAATATTAGTATCAAGAAACAATTGTAAAAAATTTAAATTTAATTAAGATATTTTTATTTGATAAAATACACACTAAACCACACCCACACTTGGCAGCATGGTCATTAGGGTAGATCCACTTGTTGTAGCAGTCCAGTATGTGGACACGAGGATCATGCAAGAAGTCCCTCTCATGGCCGTTGCCTTGGTGAGCGTCTAGATCAACAATCATCACCTTAGAAACGCCTTCCAAATAGTTGAACATGAACTGATAAAGCAGGGAGGAAGAGAGAGAGAGAGAGAGAGAGAGAGAGGAAAGATGGAGAGAGATGGAAGAACAAGTTAGAAAACACTTAACACCATTATGCACAGAGTTTCACATAGGATTTTTTTTTTTTGTTTGGGGGGGGGGGGGGGGGGGAGGGGGAAGGTTCTAGAATAAAGAATAAGACTAATTGTTACACTTCAAAGTTTGAAGTAATTAAAAGGTGCCATAAAGTGATTAAGCTGACCACAAGAATAACTAAAGAGCGTGCTCCTGATTGAAAAAGTATGTTTATGAGCGACAGTTGCACAAAAGTAGTTTAATGGATAAATTCACAAATATTTATATATATAAATAATAATAATAATAATAAATAAATAAATAAATAAATAAAATTAAAAAATTTTAAAAAAATACTCCCTATAACTGCCATTATTCTTGAAGTTGACTGCTCATTTCAGAGTGGCCAGTTTACTGTAGTTCTCTACGATGCACCAATATCTGCAAAAACCCCAGCCCCCCCCCCCCCCCCCCCAACAACAACAAAAAATTTTTTCCTTTCCATGAGTTTTTAGAAACCACATGTGCTGCTATCGAATGCCTGCAGTGGAATTTGGCCTCAAGTTTATGTTCTAGTCCAGATCTCACTGGCACTTAGTGTTGGAACAAATTGATTGTCAAATGAAAATATGGCACATCCATGAGAATCGCCACGAAAATGACAACAAAATTAACTATACTTAATATAACAAAAAGAATTTGGAATTAGTTTTGGGGGGACACCCCTGGGTTCCCCCACAGCTGTATGAAACACTGGTACAAATATTACATTCACTATTGTGTGGTTCAAAATAGAATTGTCTTTTCTCTGATTCATCAATAACATTGAAAGGATTATTATAGACTTGTAATAGACGATGTAGAGATAGCAAGTGAGCCATACACATATTCTGTTCACTTCAAGTTAAACAAGAAGCTTGGAACAGCAGCTAAAGTTGTTGGGTTCACTGAGAGTGGAATGCATAGTCTAAGTAACAAACACTGCGAACACACCGAGTGGGTACACACACACACACACACACACACACACACACATACACACACACACACACACACACACACACACACACACACACACACACACACACACACACACACACACAATGCAAATTGTCTAGCTGCCATCAACACGGTCACACGCACGCACCTGACATAGTCAGGGTGCCTGTGTACTAAGCAGGCACTATGAACCAGTGAAAGCAAACTCCTGGAGCCGGGCTAGGAACTCGCGGAGGACTGACCAAGACACTCAGCTTATGGGTGTGGGCACCCAAAGTCCAACCTGAACCCTTAGCCAACTGATAAGCCATGGCCAGTGAATTTGCACCCCAGAATATTTCAGGTCCCCAACACAGCTGGGTGGACTGGTGTGGGAAGATGTTGAAGGACAGGAAAGTTTCCCGTCAGTGCTGGGTTTGAACTCATAGGTACAAGTGTAGTACAGTGGTCCCAAATGAAAACAAATGAACTGGTAAAGTATGTGGAAAAAATTATGTCAAAAATGAAAACATTCATGTCTCAACCCCTAGAGTGTGACAGGGCTGTATTTAAAGAAATCTATTTAAATATAGCCATGCAGCCCTAGCCAACCCTGGCTCTAGCCTTAGGGCTGAGTGAATAGTACGCTAGCCCATATGCTTAATTGGGAGTGGGTGTTCAGCAGCTTCTGCATTTTTTTTTGACAGTGATGATCCCTACCACTTGGGACCACTCCAGTACACTAGTGCCAAACTCATAACCCTGGGGTTGTACGTCCAAGAGCATAATAACTCAGCCATAGTGCCCACAACACACATGCTCACACCCACACCACACTATTATAGTCACATAGTAAGATTGATTATCTATTGTTTCAAATTTAATGAATTTTAAAGATGCTACTGTCACACAATCCTGTCAACCTGTTATCTGGTGTGAGTAGATCTATTGTACCACAATGCCAGAATAGACTAAGTATTTAAATTTTTAACATTGGGTGGTAGAAACCTTCCAATTAGTGCTCTTCATCTGTTTCGTGGCAGTCTATAATTTGGCATAAAATCTTCAGATGGTATGAATAATGTTGAATATACACACACCCATCAGTATAGCGCTGTACACTCCTACCAGCTCAGGAAGTAGCATTGTGAGTTCACTGTGAACCAAGCTCAAGTGTGGTGAAGAACCCGCAGCAATTATGCTGAGGCATGCAAAAAGTATAATGTAAAATATTATGTGACCTGCATTTTTTTTTTGCATCTTTATCCAAGATACAATATAGGGAGAGAGAGGGAGGGAAGGAGAGAGGGAGAGAGAGGGAGGGAAGGAGAGAGGGAGAGAGAGGGAGGGAAGAGAGGGAGAGAGAGGGAGGGAAGGAGAGAGAGGGAGGGAAGGAGAGATAGGGTACACATCTGCAAAGTGCTGCCAATATGGCTTTAGCATTACTTGCATACAAATGAGTGCTAGAAGAGAAAAAGATCGAAACTGCCTTTTTTGTATTATTTTTTAAATTGTGGTCAAAATAGCAAGATAGTTGAAGCTGCAGCAGCAACCAATAGACAGGCAGTAACACTCAAACATAAGTTTGCACACATTAGTGTCAAGTAGTGACTTGCCATCTTTATCAGGCAGATGGCCATCACATCCAGGAGTCGGAAAATGCTGGATATGTTAAAATTGAAATAGGATTTATACACTTGGTGTCTCTTAGTTACCATCTCACTGAGCACCTTATTAGAGAGCACAACATCCATTTTAAGTGTAGTGTCTGTGCTCCAGCTTCACTCTCGTGTGTAACCATAGCAACACAAGAGCTCAGCTTCGGTAGTACCAACAAAGGATTATGAGCGATAGTTAAAGTTTGATACTATTTCACTACAAAATTTAAGCCCCAAGCTTAAAGGGTAACTGAATTGGAAAAAATATATATATATATTTTTTTATTGTCTTATCTTGTTGACCTTGATGCATAACCTGGTAAAAAAAATTTGCAAAATTTTTAGTCCAATAGTCATAAAGAAAACTTAGCTTAAAAATTTTACTTCCTGTGGGGTGTAACTATTGACGTCACAAGGAGGGGGGACCCAGGCTATTTATAGCTATACATGTTATAACCAAGTGTAAAAATGGACAATTACAGTTTGCTATATATCTAGCTATTAAATATCTAACTCCACACCAAAAATGGTTAGCTAGCTTAGTAAGTACTACCATGAAAAATTAGAAAGTCTTTGACCCCAATTTTCTGTACATGAATCAGAGCTAGATGAAATTGAAAAGCAGTATCAATAGGATCTAAAGTTATGAATAATTATTGCACTCTCCCAAGGGACAGATCTCTTCACCTATTCCTTCAGATTCCCTACTCCAGAACTATTTTTCAATTGCTACTGCGTTAGATGTCTATGTGCTGCTGCCAATCTGGGACTTACCGGCAAAATCTTGCCTTCTAACTGGAGGAATTGTTGATCATTGTTGAAGTAGCGTATCACTTACATAGGATTTTTGCTGCAGTTGTCCCCCTTGTGAGATCATTGAAGAGTTACACCCCCACAGGAAGCAAGTTTTTGAAGCTAAGTTTTCTTAATGATTATTGAACCAAAAGTATTCAAAAAAAATTTTTATGTCAGGTTATGCTTCAATGACAAGATAAGACATTTTTTTCCCCAGTTCAGTTACCATTTAAGATGTGGTTCAGTACATATGACATCCTACAACTTTTAAAATCTCCCGAGCCACCACCTGCAGCTGGAGGGATGGAAAATGGAATCAAGGAATTGGTGGGAGGGAGAGCAACAAAATTATGGTGACCACAATCCATCTCATGAATAATTAATGTCCTGTGGAGTGCATCTTAGACTGACCACTACTGGGGCAGCTGCAACTTCATATTCTTTCTCAAATATCTGAACTTGTGCTCAATGTGGCAGTTTTTTTCTCAAAGTTCCTAAATTATTTCTATTATTACAAAGATATGACCACTTCACACATGATCAATTTTAAAAAACTGTCCCCATTCCATTCAACCCATTCCAAGTATGAGATGGAACGAGAAATGGAATATCTGACTGCATCCAGGCTCTCTAATGGACAGAGAAAGTGGAGAATATTATATGATCATCTTTTTTGGAATTGTGTGGGCAGCAGAGGTCAAGGTATCAGCACAAGCATGGTCCAGTTGAAGTTTTGGGGTGCATTATTACATGATTATGGTGGTCATATGATGTGACCACATGACACTGGTAACTGAAACAATGAAGAATAGTCAAGCCCACGGCTATACACACACACA
>OZ017792.1:11080511-11250420 GCA_963969325.1 Lycopodina hypogea
TGGGAAGAGTTGGCCTGGATGCATCAAGATCAGAACACCTGTGTTCAATGTACTTCCATAATGGATTAAAACTTACATCACTAGGAAGAGAATGAAGTTATGGACTGTCTTATCTTACAAGTCAGATATGGAAATAATCATATGTAGATATGGTTTCTGCTTGTAATGCTATTTAATTATCAACCATGGCCAATCTATAATGCAACCTCATTTCAACATCTTTTATTGCCTGCTTAACATTTCCCTCATTGACAATCATTAGATTAATGTTAACATCTCTGCCTCTACACTCCATCTAATGAGACATAAGATGTGGACACCAGGAGAACTTATACTTATATCAGCAGTGATTTTATTGATGATGACTTCACTTTAGGACACTCTATAATATGTTTGATATTTTCATAGACTCTATCAAGAGTGTCTTCCAAAGTGTTAATCTTTTCAATTACATCATGTTTAGCTAAATTTTAAGCATGACCATAGCACTGTGTGTGTGTGTGTGTGTGAAGTGTTTGTGGTTCTAAATCCATTATCCTCTTGTCATGATGTATCTAAGTATGGGGGTGGGTATGAGGAGCTCTAGGTGAGCACTGAGCACTGGACATCAAGATTAATAATAATATATGTGAAATGTTTATATGTTATTATGCAGATTAAATCATATCCAATCCACTTTGAAGAACACACTTCTCTCTACCTTGATTCCCAGTCAAGATCTGTCACTGAAGGCATTGCTTCAATTTGGTGCCAGATGTGATATGTACCACTTGATCCCTAGCTGAATTCTGAGGACATAATTATAATAATATTCTCTGTATTACTCAGATCAGTATATTTATCCACATTAATACTAAATAGTGTATTATTCAAAAGAAATTTGTTCATCTATTTCTCACTGAATGATTGAGTCATACGGAGAAATATTTTATTTGCATGTCCAGTCTAAGTCTAGTGCTGGCTACATCACTGAGTCTTCCATTCCCAAAATCTCTACTCCTTCACCAAAATATGCCCTCCTCATTAGGAACACTGCACCTCCTCAAAGCTAGCAACTCCACAGGGAACAAGATTAGTTGACAAATAATCCCAGATAGTGCACATAGTAAAACTAAATTTTTTTTACTTTATTTTAATTTTTTTTTTTTTATTCTTCTCTCTCTTTATTTTTAAATTTCTTGTTCTTTCTTTTTAAAATTTTTCTTTTCTGTTCAGATCTTTCTTTTCAATTTTTTTCTTTTTTTTTCTTTTTCTTTTTTTTTCAAATCTTTTCCTTTCAATTTCTTAATTTCTTTTCTTTTAAATATTTCCTTTTATTGCCTTTCTTTCTTTTTTTTGAGGGGGGGGGGGCCAGTTTCTATTGTTTAACTGCTGATATTGCCCAACATGTATCCGCCTGGAGATTTGGTAAGGGAATATTTACTGAATTCTCCTCAGCAGCGATTACTACCCAACATTGCTGGAGTTGGTCTGCTGGAGTCGGTCTGCTGGAGTCGGTCTGCCGGAGTCGGTCTGCTGGAGTCGGTCGGCGGGAGTCGGTCGGCGGGAGTCGGTCGGCGAGAGTCGCTCTGTGGGAGTTGGTCTGTGGGAGTCGGTCTGCGGGAGTCGGTCTGCGGGAGTCGGTCTACCGGTCTGCAGGAGTCGGCCTGCGGGAGTCGGCCTGCTGGAGTCGTCATGCTGGAGTCGGCCTGCTGGAGTCGGCCTGCTGGACTCCTGGTAATGTGTTTGCAATAGATAGGTATCTTAAATTTTGTATTGTTCTTTGTAGTCTCTTAGGACAGACCCTTTACCTACCATATCCTTTATCTATCAGACCCTTTACCTAACATATTCATTATCTATCAGACCCTTTGCCTACTTTATCTTTTGTCTATCATATCTTTTACTCACTGCAGGCTGTAGGATGTTTCTGGTTGCAATCCCCAGGAGTGTGTATGATAGTACTTTGTGTGAGCATCTAATGGGGTGTGGTTTGTTTAATAAACTTGTGGTGGCTTCATTTTAATCAGCTTACATTCGATGAACACACTTAAAATTGAAGTGCTAGTAATTCTTGTTGGTTTTAAATTGAGGTAATTACATTCCACTGCAACAAGATTGGTGCTGGACTGCAACCAGACCTTCCTACAGTACACAGTAGGTAAAGGGTCTTGCATGCAAGACTAAGTTATCTGCAATCATGCATAATTCAATTTGCACTGAGTTGAGAATGGAACAAAAGGATCCAGTGAACTTGGGTGTACCTAGTCTAAAGCCACCTGCCACATAGAGGGAGGGAGGGGTCTAGGATAAGTTCTGGTGAATCACAACAGGTTTTAGGAAGGGCCAATTAGATCATGTTTAGATACTGATTGTGCCTATAATATTAATAATTTCATGCCTTCTTCTTCCTTTTCATCTTGAAATGGACCATTCCTGCGAACCTGTAGAGAGATCTACTTCAGGGGCCAATAGAAATGGCTATAAATAATCTATGGCCTGTCCAACCACTAGCCACATTTATGTGCAGTATAATAGATTCCAGTAGAGTTCATTCTTTTATAGCCCCACTTAGTTAGTGTGGAACACTGACTCCTCCCAGTACACTGGAGGGATCTTCACCAAACTCTCAGGGATAGATTAGAGCATCTCACTGCAGGTCTTTATGAAGGTTTTTTTTCTTCTTCACTTCTCTATTGATCATGTTTGGAGTGATTGGAATAAAGTTTGGCACATGTACTCGGAGTGGGTGAGAGATGGTTTGAAAATAATCAAATTTTCAAATGCAGTAAATTTTGCCTACTAATTTGTTACCATAGGTGGGTGTACAGTTAGTGTTTAAAACTGTAAAAGCTGAACGATTCAACAGAAACTAAAGGGCCATCTGCACTGCACAAAAAATTAAACAGTTTGCTCTCTACCTGGGTTGGTTAAAGCTAAAATGTTTAAAGCCACCAAAAAAAATTTCATCGCACTACACACACACATTCTCACTGTTTTTTGGGGGGAATACCCCCAATTTGACACTTGGTGGGAACTGGCGGGGAAAGTAACTTGACTCTGCTGTCAGCATCAAATTTTTTTTCTTCAATCATGGCTCAGCCAACTGCTATTTTGAGAACTGATACTGTGCCTGATGTTGTACCTGCTTTTTAAGCAGAAATAGAGAGCTGCAAGGAGGAGATGGTGGAAGTCAAACTTCAGGATGACAAAATATACATTTTTATACCTCTGTAATAAACTATGGCCATTCATACAAAAACAAGCAAGGTGTGAAAATATTAAATCTACTACTGTTGTCATTGTGTCACTGTATGCACTAGGACACTAATCTGTGAGCAGCAATCTCGGTTGAAGCTTGAGTTGCAGTGACAATTTGGAGGTTGGCTACCAATGTAGAATATAGGACATTATCAGAACTGTTTGGGATTGGGAAGTCGACTATTAGTGAAATTGTTATTGAAACATGCAACGCGATAACTTCTCACCTGCTTCCCAAATATGTTTATATATCTAAGGATGAAAATTGGAAAGAAATAGTGGAACGTTTTGAGACATATTGGGGTTTTCTACTGGCTGCTAGGGCTAATGACGGCCAAATGTACCATTTTACGTCCAGATGAGAGTGCATCTGATTATTACAATTGTAAAATGCAAGCCAAGGTAGATTTCCATGGTTTGTTAATGGCTGTATACATAGGCTGGCCAGGTAAAGTGCATGATGCATGTGTTTTTGTGAACTCATCTCTATACCAGAAGGGAAAGAGTGGAACTCTATTGCCCGACTGGAGGAAGAACATCTGCGGGATGGATGTATGTTATATTGTAATGTAATGTGTGCTACAATTGACCCTCACTCATTCAAATATTTGTTAATTTGAACTCTTTACTCCGAGCCGAGCTCCATTTTCTCCCCTGAGTCCAACATACGTTTGTGATCTTAGGTACCTTTGGCAATTCTTTGTGATCCGGCCTATCCTTCCCTGCCGTGGCTTATGAAGCCATATCCTGAAAGCATAAGCAATACGGGGGCACAAAAGCAGTTTAATTACAGGCAAAGCAGAGCGAGGGTGGCGGTAGGAAATGCATTTGGGAGGTTAAAAATGAGATGGAGGTGCTTGTCCAAGAGATTGGACTGCAAGCTTGGACTAGCAGTCCACACAGTGGCTGAGTGTGTCACCTTGCACTATATGTGCGGAACTTTCGGTGATCCATTTATGGAAGAGTGGTGAACAGAGGAGAGTGGTGAACAGAGGAGAGTGGTGAACAGAGGAGAGTGGCGAACAGAGGAGAGTGGTGAACAGAGGAGAGTGGTGAACAGAGGAGAGTGGTGAACAGAGGAGAGTGGTGAACAGAGGAGAGTGGTGAACAGAGGAGAGTGGTGAACAGAGGAGAGTGGCGAACAGAGGAGAGTGGTTAACAGAGGAGAGTGGTGAACAGAGGAGAGTGGTGTAGTATTACAACAGACAACAAACAACGTAACTACAACTAAAGATGGAATAAGAGATGCCATTGCAGAATATTTAGTCATTGAGTGATAATTAATGTCTCTCTCTCTCTCTATATATATAATGTAATAGTGCAATGTGATATGTTGCTACTGTCTTCATTATAACGAAAGTTGGTAGATGAATGTGATTTGGGGTGTGGCCTGGGGATGTTTAAATGACATGGGGGCTATGGCGTAAAGGCAGTGTGGGAAGACTGCTCATTGAGAGGAACACCTATTGCCTGATGCAACTCTGCAGTTTCTCATACTGCCCATATATGTACATACATATATATACATATGGCCAATTGGTTGGATTAACTTAACGTAATGGTGGCACCTAGTCTCAGACTGCACAACCTGTGCAAAAGAAATGGGATGATATTTTGTAGGAATTAGGAGTGGAGTTAGCAACACTTCCACAAGCTCATCTCATGACAATTCCAACATTTCATCTCATGACAATTCCAACATTGCACATATAATCTCAATTGGATGAATTATGACATGATGCCGTAGCACAATACATTATTATTTCAGCTTAATAACTTCTTACACATGTAATAATTAACTTTTCACTTTATTAATCTAATGTATTTCAAAAATATGATTTAATAGAATTCGGATAAGGAACCATGAACAATAAATTTTGAATAATTGGCCACTGTCTTGATCATCACAATAACGGTTGTCATAGTGTGGAAAGGGATGAACCAGAAGATGGAGGGTACTAAATAGAGGAAAGTGTATGTGCCAAATTAGGTGGAGGTGTATGGATGAATGGATCAGATGCCTGAGGAAAGGTATTTGCAGGCCTTGAAACCTGCTGGATCATAGACATCATCATGCCTGGGACTCTCTCCTCATGATGTTGCTCTTGTTCTCTCAGTTAAAAATTCCAGTTCCACCTCAAGCACTGCTGCTTTCCTTTCATTTTCACCAAGCAGCTGGAGTGACCGCTCATTGAACTCACCCAGGATGGTGGTGAGCTCAACTGGCATGTACTCTCCTCTGCACTTCCTTTCCACCCCTATTGCACAGAGAACTTATTCACATGAACAATAACAACAAATAATATGTACATAATACTGCTATGCTACATACTATTCCTTACCTCTTCTCCTACCACAGACTTCACCCTTACCACTACCACCACCAACCCCCCCCCCCACCACCACCACCCCCACCACCACCAACACCCCCACCACCACCACCCCCACCCCCACCACCCCCACCACCACCACCACTTGTCCCAACTGTATTACTGCCACTAGCATCACCATTATCATTTGTCCCAGCTCCACCACTTGCCTCAACTCCACCATCTTCACTGGTTCCAGCCCCACTCCTCTACTAATCACACACGCACCACTACTGCCACTGGCACCACCTTCACCTCTTCTGTCTGGGCCTCTGCTTGCACTCCTGCTATCATCAGCCATAGCAACCCTACCATAACTACCACCTCCACCACTGGTCTGCTGAGTGAAGCTCACATCTCACTCTTCACCTAATCATAATATGGAAAGTAATGTAGAGCCAATGCATTTCCTTGATCATGGAATTCACAGAATTAGTGTTCTGAAACAGAATTTGTAGTTTTCATGTATGAACTCACTTTGTACCCCATGAGCCAATATAATTGTAGTCAGGCTTGTAGTCACAGCCAATATTATATTATAATGGCTTTGTACAAGTCGGCTGCTATGCCATTTTATACCAGCAGTACACCACACAGGTCAGTACACCACACAGATCTGATAAAAGGCAGCTATATACATACTGAGGTCTACCTCCTGCTCTGTGGTTTTCTATCTCCATCAGTGTGCAAAGTATTGATGGAAAGGAGGAAAGATATGAAAGAGAGAAGAGAAACAGAAAACTTAAGATTGCAATTGATAATTGCAATCTTAAGTTTTCTGAAATGGAATTTTTAATATAATTGTCTTTTAAAACGAAATTTACAAAAAGCTGAACCGAAAACATTGGCTCAAGTAATGGTTACATATTTATTTGTACTAAGTTAATGCTCACTGAAGACTTCATCTTCTTCCCCCTTGTTATCCTCAACAGTGGCAGTAGAGATGCTGAGTGAGAGTGGAGTGGTGGTACTTCTGGCTGCAGGTTATGTAGACCAAGAATGAGAGACTTCTTTAGAAAACAAAGGAGAGCACATAATGTACAGTACTTCTGTTTTACCTGACCACTCAAAGTCAGACTTCTCCAACAGTACTGCAGGAGAAGAGGCAGCCTGAGTATCGAGAATGGCGTCAACTTCTTCATAAGTCTACCAGGTTAATTGTCAATCTCAAGTACTTATTATCAGCAACTTTTTTATTGCTTACTTTTCTGTACCTGAATGTAATATAGTTTATTTTAGTCCTGCATTGCTGCCAAGTCCTCCCCACTCCAACCTTCTGGAGCTCACTAGCTATGCTGCGCTGGCACACAATTCTATTTCTTTGTACTCCATCCAGTTGCTGCTGCACATCCTCCTGGCCCAAAATAATGATAAGCGCTTTAGTATTATCATAGCTCCATCCAATCGGCATGGCAAAGAAATTCAGCTAAACAATGGCTTCCTCAATTATTGCCCCAGTTGAGCCGCACTACTAGAGACAGACCATATTATAGCGCATGCACCATGAGTGGAGCCGTTTTTGTCCCTAGCCTAGTCACCTATTGGAGTGACTTGGTCTGAAGTCAACTTCATTTCCAAGTCACTTGGACATTGCAGTGTGGACAGGATAAAACGTTTTGCCAAGGACCCAAGTCATTTTGAGAAGTGCAGCGTGGATGGGCCTTAATTCCCCTTTCCCCCCACATTCTTCCATGTGTTTCCAACCCAAACATGTTGACTCATTGTTAATTATTTTGTGTTTTTCATAAGACTAAAGTATATTTAGTTTTATAAGTTCAACCCTTTACCTTATTTGGTTGATGTTTTTGTGTTGTCGCTGTTTTCTTGGAGGGGAGAGATTTGCACCTCAATCAGCTTGGATGGGATCAGGGCAATATATATATACTAGCAGACATCCCCCTTGGTATGTATATATATATACTAGCAGGCATCCCCCTTGGAGTAAATATATATATATATATTAACAGAGGGGAATAAGATGGATATCCTCCAGATTCCACCCTCATTCTGTTGGCTGCCTGGGATTGTCGATCCACTCCTGCACTGTGACATATGTCCTGAAAGTATGCTGCTTGGCTACAGCACTTGCTGTCGGCAACACTGTAGCTAGCTGGGAGGAGGGGGAGAGT
Source organism: Lycopodina hypogea (assembly GCA_963969325.1). Taxonomy (NCBI): domain Eukaryota; kingdom Metazoa; phylum Porifera; class Demospongiae; order Poecilosclerida; family Cladorhizidae; genus Lycopodina; species Lycopodina hypogea. Next base: position 11,088,250 of record OZ017792.1, read on the forward strand.
GAGGTAGCCTTGTGGTAGACCATGTATGGCACACACGCTGTCACCACCAGCTGTAGTGTGGGGGCCCATCACATATGTGCTTCAGTCCCCAGTGCTGTCTATACTGGCCCTGACTGCCCTGTGCAGAGCTGTGGGGTTGTGCTGACACAGCACATCCATGTCCATGGTTGTTCGGGCCACCAGCATTGAGATAAGTCAGTGCACTGACACACTCTTATCTTCTTCTTTCATATGAATGTGAAAATTATAGCTGGAGATCCAGGTTATCTTACCAGTTCTCTTCCTCTTGCATCAGTGCATTGATGGTCTTGATCCCATTGCTGTTGAATTTTCGAATTGGGCAGTCATTGATGATGTGATGGATGGTCTGGTCTAGGTGACCACAGTCATATGATGGACTAACTTTCTGTTTCCACTTGAACAGGTGGTGCGATGTTCTGGCAAAGGAAGTCCGGATCCTGTTAAGGGCAGTCCATTTCTCCTATGTAGTTGGAAGTCTGGTATTTTTTCACATGGATCCTCTACATGGTACTTGTTGGGAATGGTGGCATTTCCCAGGTCTTGTGCCATGTGGAGTTCACATCCAAATTTTCCTCTTGTAGGGTCTTGCCAACTGTCCATAGGCTTACATGACTTTATGTCAGAGAGGTCCTTGTGGATTGGGAGATCTTGGTTGTTCACACACTGGAGCCATTGTCTGAGGGCATGATTTTGCCTACGTATGGAGGGTGGAGTTATATTAGAGAGCACTGGCAACCATGGAAGTGGAGTTGGTTGAAGAGTTCCAGTGATGGTTCGCATGGTTGCATTTAGGATCGTGCCAATTTTCTTCACATGGGAGCTTTGGGAGCATGTGGGAGAGCAATACTCTGCTGCAGAGCACACAAGGGCCAATGAGGCAGTACAGAGTGTTAGTTTTATTGCCTTGGATCCCCAGCTTGTACCTGCTAGTTTGTTGATGATGTTAACTCTGGACTTGTCCTTATTAGACAATTTGGTTATGTGCTGTCGATATGTGAGACTGTGGTCCAGAGTAACTCCTAGGTATACCTGGTGATCCTCATTCCTGACTGGTATCCCCAGTGCAGTTACATTAAGGCATGCATCAGCCATGTGGTGGTTAAGGTGGAATGCAGTGACTGTTGTTTTTGCTGGGTTTAGGCGAAGACACCAATATGAGAAATAAGTAGCCATGACATCGAGATCTTTCGAGAGTGTGTTGGATATTCCAGTCAGATCAGTGCTTTGTGTTGCCAAGGCAAGGTCATTTGCATAAGCAAACTTATTTGAGATGGTAGTTGGCATATCGCTGACGTAGATGTTGAAAAGTGTTGGGGCCAAGACGGATCCTTGCGGGAGGCCATTGTTTAAGGTTGTGACACTACTACTGTGATCACCCAGGCAGGTTCTAAATCTTCTGTTGCTGAGAATAGAAGAGAGTAAGCACATTGTAGAGTGGCACGATAATTTGCTGGTCTGTCAGCAGGCTTCCCTGGCTTCAGGATCGCAATGGTTTTTGCTTCTCTCCAAATTGATGGAATGACTCCAGTGGTGTGGCAATGTGTAAACATAGATGCCAGCCATGTTGTAGCAAGAGGGCCAAGGTTCTTCAGGAATTGAGGGGAAATCCCATCAACACATGCTGCCTTACCGCCGATATGATTTTTGATAATTCACTTCTCACTTCTTGGCGGGCCTTCTTGGTTGGTTTAGCTTTAGAGGTACTGAGTAATCTGGTGGCAATGGCATTTGGAGTTACCTTAGGGGCTGTGTGTTGGACAGGAGCCATGTGTTGGACAGGAGCCGTGTGTTGGAAAGGGTCCGTGTGTTGGACAGGGGCTGTGTGTTGGACAGGAGCCACTGCACCAAGGTGATGCAATAGGTGCCAAGCTTTCCTGCTTGAGTGGGTGAAGTCTAGTTGTTCCGTAGTTTCCACCCACCACTGTCTTCTTGCTGTATCTAAGGAGTCCACGAGACTTGTTGCTGCATCAGCCGAGCCAGTTTATGCATATTCCTTGAGGAGGGATTCCGTGTCAGGATTCCAGCATGGCGTGTAGGATTCACGAAATCCTCTAGGGATGTGGTGTCTTGCTGTATCCTTGAGGATTTTGCAGAAGCCAGTATAGCTCTTTGATACAGGATCCACGTCTGAGATCTTGTTTCTACTTCAGCTGTGTATTTTCCCCAGTCAGTTTTCCTGAAGTTCCAGCGTGATTTACACTTTGAAGTGATTAGTGGAATTTCTATGCTGATATTAACTAATATTGGCCTGTGCTGACTGTGTGGAAACTGGGACAAGGTTTTGCATGAAGCTTGGAGTGGCCGTCCTTGGCGGTCTCTTGACACAAAACACATGTCAGGATTTGACACTATCCCCCATCGAGCAGAGAGGAAAGTTCCTGGCTGTTTGGCATCGAAATAAAGATAGCGATCACTAGACGAAGACCAGTTCATAAGTTGTTCTCCAGCCTCATCATAGTTACTATACCCCCAATTTGGTTGGTGGCTGTTGAAGTCACCTATATGTACTGCTGGGTGTGCGTATGTTGGGAGAGCAGGTAAAGCCCACTGCACCCATGGTGGTTTGTACACATTGCTAATAATCATATCGCCTGCTCTTATTGTCATGACAGAGATCTTTTCTGATCAGCTCTCTTGGAGGACAGTATAATTCATAAGCTCATTTCTCACATATGTTGCAACACTGCTTTGAATGGTAAACAGCTGCAATTAGCATAAATCCGTTAATATGCAGTCTTGATGCACTTGATGGATCATCAACATGTGTCTTTTGCAGCAGAATTACGTCGATGTTAAGATCAGCTGCACTGTGCGAGATGTAATCACTCTTTGCTCTGCTTGCTCCTTCTATGTTTAACTGGTACAGGCATTGAGGTTGTCCAATGCTGTGGGGAGTGTAGCCCAGAAAAGGGCTGGGGTTGCTTCTTTGATGTGTTGAGTGTTGATTATCCATCTCACATTTACTTTTGTTGTTGATAGTATTTCTTGCTTTGATCGCTTTGTTTGGTTTCATGACATTAGTTGAAACAGGATAGACCGCGTGAAGGTTGTCATATTCCATCCCACACTCTTAATTCTGGTGGCCCAAACAACCATGACGAGTATCCCTGACTCTGTTAAGGATTGGGCAGTTGAGACCATCAGGGCCTCCACCTCAGCCTCAGCCTTAGCTGGCCTCACAGGAATGCTCGACTGATGCATAATGACACTGACATCTGTACGAGCCACTCCTGGTGGTGACCATTGGCCACTAATGGAGCCTGAGAGGTGGTAATTTGCAGGTTCTGGTCCAACCACATGTCACTGGTACAGCATCAGATACAATAGTTTTGCCTGCTCCACAATGTGTCAAGGTATAGGGAATGTCACAGTGACACACATCTCTGTATGTCACTGGTTGTGGCCACGTCACTGACTCCAATAGATGCCCCCCATCCATAACGTAGTGCCTCTTGTCTGTCTGTGCAGGGACCAACGACTCCAGGAGTGGACCTCGGGCACTCTGTGTGGCTTCTGCATGGAGCCATTGTGACACAGGGAGGAAGGGTGAGGAGCAATCTCATAGGACAGACACTCTTCAAGGTCAGAGCTAGTCATCAGTTTATCTTGTGGAGGAGCAGATCAGGATGCATTACTATTGTGCTTGGCCTTCCCCATGTGCACGTTGTGGCTGATGGTGGGGCCCTGTGGTCTCTGTGGAGGGTTGGCTGGCCATCTAGAGGCAGCAAGAAGACCAACCTTCACTGCATCCTCACAGTGGACTGAGACATCAACTACAACCGCATGAACAATGGACTCCACACCATCCCGTTTGTAGTGAACACAGAACTTTGGCTTCTTAAATCTAGTAAACTCTTTAACAGTTTTGTATCATTAGGTAATCACATGACATCATCACATGACCTCACACTCTCTCCACTGCATGTCCTCTCCACCACGTCATGAGGTATCCATCGTAGGAGTGACGGGCAATAATTATCTTTAGTTCTCTCTCGCTGCATCTTCAACTAGTGGACGTAGACTGCCAAGAAATAGTGAATTAATCTGTAACTATTGCATGAAGGCACCATGATCCATGTTGAATCTTAATTTAATGTTTTTTGGAATACCATTTTCAAAATTTTTAACCTCACAAACAAAGAAAGTGTTAGAGGTGTGGCCAGGTGGGACCCACCCTATGTTATTTGCAGAGTCAAGTTGTGTCTGCATGCCAAAGTTTTAGGCCTGGGCTCCATTCTTTTTTCTGGCAAAAGTAACATTTTTGGCTCTTTTTTTTTTTTATTTTTTTTTTAAATACAGAAAGATGTGTGGTCATATAGATATGCTTATGATGTTCCCCTGGTGACACTGATTCTAAATATATATATATAGGTTTGTGGATCTAGCTACATTCTTTCTTTTTTTTTTGTGGCAAAAATACCGTATTTGATTTTTTTTACACAGAAAGGAGTGAGGCCATATAGATATGCTCATGACGTTCCCCTGGTGACACTGATCCTACATATATATAGATAGATAGATAGATAGATATGGGTTCGTGGGTCTAATCATGGACTACACAGACAAACATACAGACAGACAAACTAGTCGCACTTTATAATATAGCTCGTAGGCGAAATGTCACAAACTAAATACATTTCCCTGTAATTAAGCACTATATCAAGTTAGAATTATTTTAAGGTGGCAATTTGATACGAAAATGTGATAGTTCTCTGAAGTCTGTGCATGACAGACCCTTTACCTACAAAAAATGGTAGGTAAGGTGTGGTTGCAGTAGTTTGTGTGCATGACTAGCTGTGTCTGGAGCAGGCATTTGGGGCTACACAACCACAAGGGATGACTCTCACTAGCTCAGGTGGGCTGAAGTGAGGACCCCCAGAGAGTGCCTGGGGAGGGAATACTCTGCACACACTGCCACCATAATTCACAGATACTCACACCAGGTGCAAGATCTGGTCAGCAGCTCTCCACAGAATAGTCGGCAACTGGCATGGGTCCTCTCAATATGTCTATGTAAGGCTGGATCAATAGGTGATGGGAACTCTATCTTTGGGGTGGCTCTCCTACTGATGTCAATAGCATGATGCAGCCTGTTTGTTTGTTTGTTTGTTTGTTTGTTTGTTGAATGTTTGAGGTTCTTAGATTACATAGGAGGCTAAGAAACCATGTCCTGTTAGAATCACATCAGAAATGTTTGTTTTCTTCCCCAAGTAACTTAAGTTGGAGCCCATCCTCCATCATGATAGTCACAGCAGACATGATCACCTTTGCCAAGCAGATTACTGACCCATCCAGTGGGGGAAAATATTTCTATGGGGTATCATCATCCATTTTCAGATTCAGGACACCATAAAGGACTAAAACAGGATAATAGTATTAGTTGTGCCCTATTATGCCAAATTTAGTGCTCCTGCTCCCGGACTATATCTTTTCTATAGTTCTCTGTAGAGTATGCATGACAGACCCTTTACCTACCGAATACTGTTGGAAAGGTGTGGTTGCAGTCCAGCACCAATCTCATTGAATGATATTATTTTGTGTGCACATCTAATGGAGTGTGGTTTATTTGATAAACTATCATGTTATAATTAAATGAAAGCTGGCAACTGCAATTCAATCTGTATGCAGTCCACACGCCCACTCCAAATTAAAGTGCTAGTAATTGTTGTTGGTTTTAAATTGAGGTAATTATATTCCACTGCAACAAGATTGGTGCTGGACTGCAACCAGACCCTTCCTACAGTGCACAGTATTAAACTGCCATGTTTATTCTGTGTGTGTATCCTTATGGGCATATTGGTTTGTTTGTGGCTGTGTAATGCAGTTTTTCATTCTGTGTGTGCATGTGCTAATTATTAGAGATGAATCAAGAAGAAGAACTTTAGACAGAAAAATGTCAGAAGGCCCAGCACAGATGAAGTGGCTGCACACAAGATGTGAGAGTGACTGCGTGGGCTACAACTACTTACAAAGAAGTTTGGTGGAAGTGAAGGTGGGTGGGTCTTTTCTTTTAATAATGTTTAATACCAACTCAAGGGTCACCACTTAGAGTCAGCACCACTACACACACTGCAAGAACATTAGATGTGCTTGGTTTGGTGGTACACTGGCCAATTTGTGGTCAGCAACAATATTGATTATATAATTTAATCTTATAATCTTATATTACATAGTGCAATAATCTATTTACACTCTCCCTTGTGGCAACCCTGTCTGGGTCTGCCTGTCTAACTGGACAACTGTAGGTGGTGGGGTGGATATGGACCAACTGTAGAGCTGGTCAACCACATGATAGTGAAATAGTTGTGTTGATAAACAATGGTTGACCAACCTCTACTAATGAATGTCCAGTGTGTTCTCTAGACAGCAGGAGGCACTCACAGCAATTGCCGTTGTGTGGGGTTGCTTGCTTGGTTGAGACTGTGGACAACAGGTGCATGCACTGGCCATGGGCAGGAGAGAACATTTAATACCAGCTCCATTGAACTTATAGGCATGGCTGAGCATAATTATTGGTGAGGTTACCTATGCCAGCACAGCAGTCCCTATGTCTGACTGTCAGGGCTTGTAGGAGGAAAACATGGCCTCTGCTAGAGGGATGCCCCCTGCACCACCGAAATACATGGTATGTGCCATTAATCTTTGTTGATACTGAATGGAGCAGCACTTGCCATCATCCTATAGTGTGTGGGCTCTGCACATGTTGAAGTGATAGTGATCTCATTAGGAAATAAAGGATGTAAGTGTGTGTGTGTGTTTGTGTGTGTGTGTGTGTGCACGTGCGTGTGCGTGTGTGTGCGCGCGCGCGCGCGTGTGTGTGTGCGTATGTGCGTGCGTGCGTGTGTGTTCTTGGACTCACAACCCCTGGGTTGTGTGTGCAAACCCACCACTGACAGGAAAATTATCCTGTCCTTCAACATCTTCTTCCCGCACCAGTCCACCCAGCTGTGATGGGGACCTGGAATTTTCTGGAGTGCAAATCCACTGACCATGGCTTGTCAATCAGCTAAGGGTCCAGGTGGGACTTCGGGTGCCCACACCCATAAGCTGAGAGTCTTGGTCAGTCCTCCTGCGAACTCCTAGCCCGTCTCTTGGAGTTTGCTTGCACTGGCTCATAGTGCCTACATAGTGCACAGGCACCCTGACACTGTCAGGTGTGTGTGGCTGTGTTGACGGTAGTTAGACAATTTGCATTTGCATGTGTCTTTGTGTGTATGTTTGTGTGTGTAAGTGTGTGTGTGTGTGTGTGTGTGTGTGTGTGTGTGTGTGTGTGTGTGTGTGTGTGTGTGTGTGTGTGTGTGTGTGTGTGTGTGTGTGTGTGTGTCAATATGTCTGTGTGAACAAATGAGTATCAGCAGGGAGTGTCTTTGCTGTCATGGAGTAGGTGCCCTCTCCCAGGAGCTGCAGGATAGTGGCCATGAGGTAGACTGCAACACTTACCATTAGAGCTTATAGGTCCATAAAAATCTATTTATATTCCAATAATTCCAATTTTATCATTGATCAATTAGCATCAATGTTGTTACCGTCTACTAGTCTCCCGTAGTCTGACCCTTTACCTAACACTTCACTGATAAACAGTTTGGTCACTATTGGTAGGTTTTCCTGAGCCAATAGTGTCACATATTGCATAGTCATATAGTTAGCGATGACTAAATTTCACGGACAGTTGATTGCTGATTTCAATGCTTGCAGTTGCATAGTTCATGAATTAGATTAAATATCTGCAACTGTAGGGACATTTTTGTATGTGACACACTTCCGCTGGGATCACGAAAAACTGCCAACAGTGGCCAGACAGATTATTCTGTTTTCATCCTATCTTGGTGTGCGAGACTAACACTAAACTTGTTATAAATTAATCATGTGTGTGCGGTCTCCTTCATGGCCGCTGTAAGGTGTGTATTGTGTGCAGTCTCCCTCATGGCCACTGTAAGGTGTGTAGTGTGTGCAGTCTTCCTCATGGCCACTGTAAGGTGTGTAGTGTGTGCAGTCTCCCTCATGGCCACTGTAAGGTGTGTAGTGTGTGCAGTCTCCCTCATGGCCACTATAAGGTGTGTAGTGGGTGCAGTCTCCCTCATGGCCACTATATAGGTGTGTAGTGGGTGCAGTCTCCCTCATGGCCACTGTAAGGTGTGTAGTGTGTGCAGTCTTCCTCATGGCCACTGTAAGGTGTGTAGTGTGTGCAGTCTCCCTCATGGCCACTGTAAGGTGTGTAGTGTGTGCAGTCTCCCTCATGGCCACTGTAAGGTGTGTAGTGTGTGCAGTCTTCCTCATGGCCACTGTAAGGTGTGTAGTGTGTGCAGTCTCCCTCATGGCCACTGTAAGGTGTGTAGTGTGTGCAGTCTCCCTCATGGCCACTATAAGGTGTGTAGTGGGTGCAGTCTCCCTCATGGCCACTATATAGGTGTGTAGTGGGTGCAGTCTCCCTCATGGCCACTGTAAGGTGTGTAGTGTGTGCAGTCTTCCTCATGGCCACTGTAAGGTGTGTAGTGTGTGCAGTCTCCCTCATGGCCACTGTAAGGTGTGTAGTGTGTGCAGTCTCCCTCATGGCCACTGTAAGGTGTGTAGTGGGTGCAGTCTCCCTCATGGCCACTATAAGGTGTGTAGTGGGTGCAGTCTCCCTCATGGCCACTGTAAGGTGAGTAGTGTGTGCAGTCTCCCTCATGGCTACTATAAGGTGTGTAGTGTGTTCAGTCTCCCTCATGGCCACTGTAAGGTGAGTAGTGTGTGCGGTCTCCCTCATGGCCACTGTAAGGTGTGTAGTGTGTGCAGACTCACTTATGGCCACTGTAAGGTGTGTAGTGTGTGCACACTACCCCCACCCAACAAGAAATAATCATAATGGCCAAATTTTTTATTAGGTCTCAAGAGAGACAATCACAGAACAAATGACAACTAACAAAATCAGGAACAACTCTAACTGTGACAAGACAAGACAAGTGTGCCTCTAGAAGATGGTTGTTGAGATGATCACACTAAAATCGTATGATGTTTCAACCGCATGATATTATAATCACGCACAGGTATAATTAGTTTTGACAGGAAATCAACGAGTAATTGATAGCAAACATCATATTCCTCCCTCCATGGTTTAAACATACTATTATTCAGCATGCAATAATAGTCAATCTCCGAACCTCTCGGGGGGGGGAGGTTGAGGTTCTGCAGGGGTTGCCTCAAGGTGATCACCTCATGTTTGAAGGTTTGCTTCAGTCTCTGTCTTGGGCATGGAGGACTTTTCGAGGGCTGGTAGATCGGGTTCTCTCATGGCCGCTGGGTCAGGTGATTGTGAATTTGCAGTAACAGGTTGTGTTAGTCCTGCCTCATGGTTCATGTGCCCACCATAAGGGGGTCAAGGTTCTCCTCCTCAGTGACTGTGCCATCTCTTGTGTCTCCTATGTCCTCACTGTCCATTCTGCTCCCCAACTAGTCCATGTGCTGGCAAACTGTCTGGCCATTCTCCAACAGGATAGTGTACAACACTAAACTTTGAACTCCTGTCACTTCTCCTGGTAACCAAACTGGTCCTTGACTATAATGTCTTGCACACACCATGTGTCCCCAACTGGAAATTCTCATAGTTTAGAGTGAGTATCATGTCCTTGCATTAGATGCTCCTGACCTTACCGACCTTTCCTACTGAGATGTGGGCACAAGTTATCCAGTGGAGACCTCATGTGTCGTACATATGCTAACTCAGCTGGTGACACACCTGTGCTGCTCTGGGGGGTGAGTCTATACTTGGATAGAAAACCTGACAGCTGAATTTCCAGTGATCCATGCTTGAGTTTCTTCATACCTTCTTTGAATGTCTGTACAGCTCTCTCCGCAAGGCCATTGGATGCCGAATGATATGGAGGAGCCTTATGTGCTTCACTCCATTTTTTTTAATTTTTAATTGTACACACTCATCACTGGAGAGTGTAGCAGCAATATCTGAAACTATCACCTCAGGCAAACTAAGTGCTGCAAACGACTGTCTCAAATACTTGATAGTGGATGATGATGTTGCAGAGTGTGTTGTGTGCACTTCCATCCATTTGGAATGTGTGTCCCACCTCTGAATGCGTCCAGGGGCCATTGCTGGAGTTTATTTTGACTCCTTGAAGATGTGTGTGAGAGGCTTATGGTCTGTGTTCAGCTCAAAGTCCCAACCATAGAGGGAGGTACTGGTGGGACTACTTAACAACCAATATGACAGCTAGTGCCTCTTTGTCAATCTGCGAGTACTTCTGCTCTGCATAGGGCAATGCATCACGTAACAGTATAAGAGGTAAAGGATCATCATGATGAACAAATACTTTGGATGACCTCAATAGACTCATGACCTTGTCAAGTGCCTCCCTCTGGCCTTGAGCCCACATCCACTTCTCCTCTGTCTGTAGTGGGCCATACAATGGTGAGAGTGGGCGTGGCTAAATGCAATGAGAACTTGCTGTAATAATGGACTAGTCCAAGAGAAGGCCTCAGTGCTGTCACATGACAAGGCAAAGGAGCCTCAGTCCTTCAGCACTGATGACATGCCAAATTCTTTAGGTTCCCCTCCACTGTGGGACCTGTGACCAGAATATCGCACGCACACACCCCCCCCCCCCCCCCTCCAACGAGAGTCTGGGTCTGCCTAACTGGACAACTGGAGGTGGTGGGATGGATGTGGACCAACTATAAGAGCTGGTCCACCACATGATAGTGAAATAGTTGTGTTGATAAACAATGGTTGACCAACCTCCATTAATGAGTGTCCAGTGTCTTCTCTAGACAGCAGGAGGCACTCACAGCAATTGCCGTTGTGTGGTGTTGCTTGCTTGGTTGGAACTGCGGACAACAGGTGCATGCACTGGCCATGGGCAGGAGAGAGCATTTAATACCAGCTCCATTGAACTTATAGGTATGGCTGAGCATAATTATTGGTGAGGTTGCCTATGCCAGCACAGCAGTCCCTCCCTATGGCCGACTGTCAGGGCTTGTAGGAGGAAGACATGACCTCTGCTAGAGGGATGCAGCACATGCCATCATCCTATAGTGTGTGGGCTCTGCATTTGTTGAAGTGATAGTCATCTCATAAGGAAATAAAGGATATATATACATGTGTGTGTGTGGTATTTAATTGTGCACAAATTTAGTTTGAAGAGTTGACAGGTAGCATTGCAACACACTGTAGTCCACACACAACATCTCCTGTAATGTTGCTCCAATCTTCCCCAGCATCTGGCCATTGTGGAGAGGAAGATCAAGTTGCTGGTGGCCTTGCTGGTGGCGATGCAGGTGAAGAAGCTAGACATCAAGCTAAACCACTTTTAGCACTTAGATGCCATCACGGATAGAGAGAGGGATAGAGAGCGGGAGTCTGTAAGTGCCCCACATTGCGTGTGTCCTAGCAGCCATCACGGCAACCCAACTGGCTAGACCCATGGTCATGTGATATAGTATGTCCTAATCAGATGCCTGACAAAAACCAATGTTCTGAGTCGCTTGATTGCCCTGGCAACCCTTTGACATCAAACTAAACTGAGAGTACATCTATATAGCATTGGACATTGTATTATAATTTAAGTCTCACCAGCATCTTGTAAGTCACAAAAGTCTCTGTAACCTCAAGTTTTCACCTGTACTGTACTGTATTGTACTTGCTTTGTGTATAGCATTCTTATTTAATTCAAGAGTATCTGTTTTGTAAGAGGGAAGAGTCCCTTGGGTTAGTGGCTCTTTAGCTTGTGCTAATGTGTCTTCAGTGAAGGGTTGAGGCCTGGGGCCATGGAAGGGAGGATTAGGACCTGTCAGGGTGTGTTTGTGTGGCTGGAGGGAATTTCCCTAACAGTATCAATGGTGGGGATTGTCCCTCTGCAGCTCCCCAAGTTGGTCCCGCCTCCTCTGGCAGCATCTATGATGTCATCGTGGTCTCTTGTTCTTCCAGTGGCAAACTTCAATGAACATGTGATGTGGCAGGTGGTGAAATCTCAGGATCTGGTCCACCTGGAGGTTTTGTCTACATTCATGTGTCAAGGTCATTTATAAAGTGGACACGCATCTACATACACAACTAATTAGAGTGTGCGTTTAAGTATCCTCCACAATTAACAAGTGCACACTCAGCTATTTTCTTTGATGTATAATTGAAGGTGTGTATAGCCCTAGACTGACCACACCTCCCAGATTATTGCTAGACCAAGCTATGGGAAGAAGACACTGTATTGCCAGTGTGGCCTTGTCCTGAAATTATTGTTGTAAGAGAATTTTGGACCAAAATTTGGTTTATTGCATGTAGTGAAATGGTGTATGTGCGTGAAATACTTCCAAGTGTATATAGTGTACATAAGTGTGCATATCCATATGCAGCATTGTTATGACCTGGTCGTCTCGGAGAGCAACTTGGAGGACGCCTGTTAACATCTGGAGCTGTTCCTAGAAAGTCACTGGACCTCTACCAGATCTGTCCTGTTGTCCTCGTCTGCACATAGTCAAACAGTTCTAATTAGGAGATGTTAGTTGAATTTTATTACTTCACAGACTTTCCTTTTTAATAACCTTTTACTTTATCAAGATAATAAGTTCAATAATCTATCCTCACCCCCTCCCACCTCATAATGACCTCCTCTTTCACCTCCTCCCATGCCACCATCTTTAATTATTCACGTCATGTGTGCCTCAAAGTGTTTTATGACTGCAGACAATTTGATTACAATAATAATAATAATAATAATAATAATAACATAAAGAAATACTAGCACATTAAAATACTTGAACTCTACCATTATTAGTGTCAACAACATACACAAAACCATCTCTATCTACACACAGTCCAAGTGGAGATCTAAAACAACCTTCCTCACTACCACGGTGACCAAATGAGGTCACATACGCCCCCTCAGTGCTGAACACTGACACATTATGGAGACTTTCATCTGCCACATACACATACTGACCAGCTACACACACACCATGTGGGTTGCTCAACTTCTTCACTCCATTCTCATCACAGCCAAAGGAGCGCAGGAGGTCACCATCGATACTGAAGACTCTGATGGCAGAGTTATCATGGTCTGTGACATACAGGTTGCCATGGCTGTCAGAAGACAAGTCATAGAATGTCCCCATACCTCCACCAGCGATCTGTCTCACATACTTCAGTTGTCTGTCATACACCATAATAGTGCCTTTATTGTCACGCTCACACACCATCACCTCATCTCCGACTACTGCCACACCAACATATCCTGAACCTTGCACTGCCTTGAACTTGTGCACCTCAACATGACCACCATTCCTATTGCATCTCATTATGTTACTAAAGTAATAATCAGTGCAGTAAATGTTGTCCTCCCCATCAACAGCAACACCATAACAATATTCACACCCTCTTAGTTCATGTTGGACACTTCTCAGTCTCTTTCCCTTTTTGTCAAATATAATGACATCTCCAAAACATTGACTTACCACCACCTCTCCCACAGAGTTGAGAGTGACACCAGTAGGTCAAGACACACCACGCCACACACTGACAGGCCTGCCTAGTTGAGCAACAGGGACAGAGACAAACACAGGGAAGGGACTGTCCGCCACTTGCTGTCCATCCACTGACACAGTCAGTTCACATCGTCCACGCACAGTGGGTGTGTACTGGATAGAATAGTTCCCGGCCCCAGTTCGATCAACATGGCATTTGATGATGGATCCATTGGACAGAGATTTCAAATGGCAGTCAACTTTACAATTAGGTTTAGTTGTGGTCAATGATGCCTCAGATATAGTGTTGAGCACTGCAGCTTTCGCTCCTTCACCGCTGACAGTGCATTTTGCTGGAGCTATGGATAGTTGAGTCAACTTGGCTATGGTCTGGCAGAGCTGCTGCAGGGTCTCAGCACACCTCACCTCCATCCCTACGTCCACCTCCTCCACTGGCTCCAAGCTCACCAGTCCCTCCTCATGCCCTTCAATCCCTCTCTGTATTTGACAGGCAAGCTCAGCATGCATGCCCATGAACTCACTGTCAGTATGGTGGCCCACACACTGCTCAATGTGGTCTAAAACACTCTGGACCTCAGCACAAGCCAGAGACAAGCTCTCTTCCTGCACTGAAAGTCTGTCCACCTTCTTTTGCACCCTCCTTGAAGTTTCTTCCAACAGTTCTCTCCTACGGTCATCCAAAATCTTCTGGAGCTCTAAAAAGGAAGCCTGAATGTTGTTGGCCACAGAGAGCCCCTGAGCCTCCAGCTCACACCTGGTGGTCTGTACCTCCACCACAGCATGGGTCAGGCTGACCTTCAGTTTTTTTAGAGGCCTCAGCTCATCTATGATCTTCTTTCTTGTGTCAGGAGCAGCTTCCTTGCTGAGTTCTGCCTTGTGGCCATTGTGATCCTTTACCATACAGTGGGAACATATAACAATACCACATTTAAAGCAGTACACTATCAGTGGCTCCTTGTGGGCTGGACACTTCTTAGGAAGGCAATCTTCAGCATTGTTTCCAAACTCTTGATGGACCACCTCACCATGAGCTTCCTCCAGGGTGACAATGGATCCTTGAATGCGGTTTATAAAGAAAGCAGTTTGTAGTTTGTCCACACTTCCTTTAGGTAGGACGACTTCTTCACGACACTCAGGGCAAGAGAAAGACTTGCCAGCACCAGCCCTGAGGGCTAGCTTAAGAATACAGTCCTTGCAGAAGTAGTGGCTGCAAGGCAGAAGCTTTGGCTCTGTATAGTGTTCCTGTCAGATAGCGCAGGTAATCTCCCTGTCCAGCTCTGCCAGTTTCTTCTTTACAATTACTCTTTCAACCATGGTCACAAACACTCAGCCCAATCGTCGAAAACCGATGAAAACAAAATTTGGGTACCGTAAGGAAGTCCCAATGGTAAAGCTAAATAAATGTGCTGCAGAGCTACCACATATGGAAGTAGGTGTGGCAGGCAAACAGTGCGCCTGCGCATAATTAAAGCGAGCTGATTAATTCACTGCAACCATTCAGACTCTGGGGAGATGCTTTAACGTCACTTACCTCATCATCCAGTGATGCAGGGGCTGCTCCTGAATATGAACGAGATGAGGGATCCAAATCTCATCAATTATTTATTATCTCTTAACAGAAACAAATATTAACCATATTAATTATTTGAGGAAAGAAAAGGTTAAGTATATCAATTGTGTAGATGAAGGGGGAGAGGGAGGGAACTAAAGATTGAGGTGGAGGGGGAGGTTAAAGCTGTATTGAACTCCTCACCTAAGGATTCCCTAGTCTTTGATTTCCTGTGATTGACACTAGAAGTGAGTCTGTATTTTTTCCCCTTGTTTCTTTGATTTCCTGTAATTAACAATGGAAGTGAGTCTGTATTTGTCTTGTTTATGTGTGAAGTGTCATAATGCAGTTGAGGAGACTTTGATCAATGCTAGGCCTATTTTTGTGGGAAATAGATGTTTCTGAAAGATAAAAATAATGTTAGAGGAGTGAGTAGAGTTTCAGGAAAGTAGGTAGACGTTCAGGAAAAAATAGGAAGATTTTAATGAAAAGAAGTAAATGACCATTTATATCATACATTAGAGTCAGTGATTGCATCACAGTGAGAGCTCATTCACACCTCTCAGGTCTCACTCATTAAAATTGTGACATACTTAGCCAGAGTCACCACTAGAGATAATTTTAATTGTTAGGATGTTTCTAATCTTGAAGGACTACGCCATTCTTCACTTTTAATGTTGACACATTTGTGTTGTCAGTGAGCATAATTAAGAAAAATAAAAATACTAAAAACAAAATTATGTAGAATAAAACCAAAAAAAATATGTAAATTTACATAGGAGACAAAAGAAACAAAAATTTTTGGCCTGAAATTCAAGTATATCCATCAAGGTCTAATCAATGGTTGTGGTAACCATGTCTTTACTCTAGCTAAAGCACAGAATCTTCTCTCACTGAGGGCATTAGTTGCTATTCTTATAGGAATCAACCTGTATACTTATCATGTCAGAATAAAATCCTTTTTAACTTCATCCAAACATTTCAGGTAAGAAAGTATTGACTGCATGTCATTCATTAATCCAGGTAGTACAATTAGCTGAGCTTAGAAATGATCTGGATGAAGGTCAGTGTTATGAAATTCAGCAATTTTCTGTGTTTCATCTCTAGGTGAGTTTTTCTAGATTAAAATTGATTCTAATTTTTGGTGTATTTGCAATCCCCTCTGCTCAAGTTGTTCCTGAATAGCAATCATTAATGTATCAATATTTAACTTGAAATATGATTGTCAGTAATAATGTCAACACTATATCAGGATATTCTGGAGCAACCTCACCATTTCAAACCTTCTTGTCCTTTTATGACTGGGAAGAGTTGGCCTGGATGCATCAAGATCAGAACACCTGTGTTCAATGTACTTCTATAATGGATTAAAACTTTCATTACTAGGAACAGAATGAAGTTTTGGATTGTCTTATTAATTTGACATGTCAGATCGGTATATGTAAATATGGTTGCTACTTGAAATGGTCTTTTAAAAAAAACCTATCGCCATGGACATACACTTTAATCCCATTTTAATGCCAAAGATATGATCAAATTATGCCATCTGAGCAGTTGCCTCTGTAATATGACCTCTTAGTTTGACACACTTGGTGATTGCTCACATGAAATTGCATAAACCCGAAGGAAAATTAAAAAAAATTGTTTTTTTAAATACTCAGACCTACGTACAGGGTTTTACTGAGATCTTAACCAAACCTCCCCTAAAACCATCCTGGAGTGACCGAGCGTCTGGGAAAACATGGCAAACAAACAAACAAATTGAGAATTATAGTAGAACTAGAAAAATGGACAGAGGCATAACAGCCCCCCCCCCCCCCCCCCCTAAAGGATATTTTAGCATAGCATCCATCCTATGGACAGAGGCAACACAGACCTCTTGATATAATTTTATATCTGTTGTTTGCTATCTCATCCCAGATGCTTGGGCCTATAGGGCTAAAAAAAGGAGTAAAGAAATAGAGTTGGAAGTGGTTTGGGCACAGTTTTGCTCATGACCTATGTGTTTACACAATTTATTTTATAAAGTGGGGTGGTTTACTCAGGTTTTGAGTTGTGACCACAACCAGGAGATTTTGATGGGAGAAATAGCCCCATGCACAGGCAGGGTTTTACTCAGCTCTTCACCAAACTTTCTTATATCCACCCCAGGGTGACAACCATCAAACCCCAAAAATTCGATCCCTTTAGGCTCAGTGGGTTGGTGGGAGAAGTTACTGGGCACACAAATAAACAACAACAACAACAACAACAAATACAACAACAAAAGAATTGAGAATTATAGTAAGATAATAAATTATCCTTAACTGTAATCACAATTTGTAGCTATCCTATTTTTTTGAGTTGCTAGATTAAGATAGTTTCTAATTTTTTTTGATGTATTTGCAATCCCCTCTGCTCAAATTATTCCTAAGTAGCAATCCTCAATGTGTTAATTATTAAGGTAAAATGAAATAGTCAGTAATGACTTCAACACTAAATCAAGATATTCGTTCACTCAGCAAAACAAGTCAAGCACACATGTACACTCGTGCACGCACACACATGTGCTCACATGATGACACACACACACACACACACCACACACACACACCACACACACACACAACACACACACACACACACACACACACACCTTGAACCTTGAAGCTGCCCATGGTACGAAGTACCATGATGGCAGTGTCCTGGATGAATCCAGGACCAATGGCAATAAACTTTGCTTGTAACCGCATCACACAGAAATGTTTGTGTCTGGTCAGATCTCCTTGTCTTCGAAATTTCCTTCCAGAGGCACAACTTAGTGTTCTTAATTCAGATTGCTTGTTAGCTGAGCAGGTGTCCCATCGCCTGGATGTTGAAATCTTCTCTACATCATCTAAACACAGATGAAACCACTCTTTCCTGTCCTGGCACAACTCATACCATCTATCATACACACCAATTGCCTGCAAATCCACTTTCAGAATATCACTCCACCTCTTCTTTGCCCTGTGGCATGGTCTCTTCATTTTAAGCTCCCCAAACAACAATCTATTTGGAAGACTTTCTTCATCCATGTGACCCACATGACCCAGCCATCTTAAACGCTGCTCCAGAATGATATCAGATATGGAGTGCTGCAAGCCAAACCTATGTGATAGGCTTTGAGATGTTAATCTTTCATTCCATTGTTGGTACCTCGTCACACCCAGGATTGTCCGAATACAACGGTTATGAAAAGAATTCATATGTCTTGTATGCCTAGCCTTCATCATCCAAGTTTCAGCTCCATACAGTAATACAGCTAGAACAACTGCCCTATACACTGCTCTCTTTGTGGCCAATGAGAGGTCTTTGTTCTTAAATACTGGCACCCTCAAACATCCAAATGCTCTAGCTGCTCTAGCTGTTCTAGCAATTCTTCTAGTCACCTCACTAGTGATCTCCCCATCTCTTGAGATGTCAACACCCAAGTATGTGAAGTCCTGGACTACATCCACAGAGCCACCCTCCACCCTCCACCCTCCACCTGCACTGGTCTGACATCACTCTCATTCAATCCCTCACCAACAACCATCCCTTTTGTCTTCTCAGTACTCACAGTCAGTCCCCATTCACTTGCCACTTTCACAAACTCTGCTGCTACTGACTCAAAACTATCCCGAGAGGTTGCATACAATGCCACATCATCAGCAAACTGGGACTCAGTTACTCTCATCTCACTCAATCCAGACTTCAAATCTTGAAGGACTACGCCGCCATTCTTCACTTTTAATGTTGTAACATTTGTGTTTGTCAGTAAGCATAATTAAGAAAAATAAAAATACTAAAAACAAAATTAGGTAGAATAAAACCAAAAAATATATATGTGAATTTATATAGGAGACAAAAGAAACTAAATTTTTTTGTCTGAAATTCAAGTATATCCATGAAGGTCTAATCAATGGTTGTGGTAACCATGTTTTTACTCTAAGTAAAGTGCTGAATCTTCCCTCACTGAGGGCATTAGTTGCATACCTTATAGGAATCAATCTGTATACTTAATCATGTCAGAATAAAATCCATTTTAACTTCATCCAAACATTTCAGGTAAGAAATATTGACTGCATATCATTCATTAATCCAGGTAGTGCAATTAGCTGAGTTTAGAAATGATCTGGATGAAGGTCAGTGCCAAGAAATTCTACAATTTTCTGTGTTACATCTCTAGATGAGTTTTTCTAGCTTAAAATTGGTACTAATTTTTGGTGTATTTGCAATCCCCTCAGCTCCAATTGTTCCTGAATAGCAATCCTTAATGTGTCAATTATTAATTTGAAATAAAATCGCCTGTAATGACCTCAACACTATATCAGGATATTCTGGAGCAGCCTCACCATTTCAAACCTTCTTGTCCTTTTATGACTGGGAAGAGTTGGCCTGGATGCATCAAGATCAGAACACCTGTGTTCAATGTACTACATAATGGATCAAAACTTACATCACTAGGAAGAGAATGAAGTTATGGACTGTCTTATCTTACAAGTCAGATATGGAAATAATCATATGTAGATATGGTTTCTGCTTGTACTGCTATTTAAAAATTATCAACCATGGCCGATCTATAATGCGACCTCATTTCAACATCTTTTATTGCCTGCTTAACAGTTCCCTCATTGACAATTATGAGATTAATGTTAACATCTCTGCCTCTACACTCCATCTAGTGAGACATAAGATGTGGACACCAGGAGAACCTACACTTATATCAGCAGTGATTTTATTGATGATGCCTTCACTTTAGGACACTCTATAATACATTTCATAGGCTGTATCAAGAGTGTCTTCCATGGTGTTAAAGTTTTTAATTGCATCATGTTTAGCTAAATTTTAAGCATGACCATAGCAGTGTGTGTGTGTGTGTGTGTGTGTGTGTGTGTGTGTGTGTGTGTGTGTGTGTGTGTGTGTGTGTGTGTGTGTGTGTGTGTGTGTGTGTGTGTGTGTGTGTGTGTGTGTGTGTGTGTGTGTGTGTGTGTGTGTGTGTGTGTGTGTGTGTGTGTGTGTGTGTGTGTGTGTGTGTGTGTGAAGTGTTTGTGGTTCTAAATCCATTATCCTCTTGGCATGATTTATCTAAGTATGGGGTTGGGAATGTGGAGCTCTTGGTGAGCACTGAGCACTGGACATAAAGGTTAATAATAATATATGTGAAATGTTTATATGTTATTATACAGATTGAGTCATATCCAATGCACTTTGATGAACTAGCACACTTCTCTCTACCTTGATCCCCAATCAAGATCTGTCACTAAAGGCATTGCTTCGATTTGGTGCTAGATGTGACATGTACCACTTGATCCCTTGCTGGATTCTGAGCTGAGGACATAATTATAATAATATGCTCTGTATTACTCAAATCAGTACATTTGTCCACAATAATACTAAATAGTGAATTATTTACAAGAAACTAGTTCATTAATTTCTCAATGAATGAATGAGTCATACTGAATAACATTTAAATTTGCATGTCTAGTCTAAGTCTAGTGCTGGCTACACCACTGAGTCTTCCATTCCCAAAATCTCCATTCTCCCACCAAAATCTCCATTCTCCCACCAAAATATGCCCTCCTCATTGGGAACACTGCACCTCACCAAATCTAGCTACTCCACAGGGAACAAGATTAGTTGACAAATAATCCCAGGTAGTGCGCAGAGTAAAACTAAATATTTTAAACTTTTTTTAAATTTTTTATTCTTTTCTCTCTTTATTTTTAAATTTCTTATCCTTTCTGTTTAAATCTTTTCTTTTCTGTTTAAATCTTTCTTTTCAATTTTTTTCTTTCCTTTTCTTCTCTTTCAATTCTTTTCCTTTCAATTTCTTAATTTCTTAACTTCTATATATTTCCTTTTATTGCCTTTTCTTTCTTTTTTTTTGTTTGGGGGGGGAGGGGGGGGGGGGGGTGGTCAGTTTCTATTGTTTAACTGCTGAAATTGCCCAACGTGTATTCGGCTGAAGATTTGGTAAGGGAATTTTTACTGAATTCTCCTCAGCAGCGATTACTACTCAACATTGCTGGAGTTGGTCTGCTGCAGTGTGCTAGGAGACTAGGTCTGTTGGTGTGTACTCTATCTATGGTAAGACTAAGCGTGGAGATTTTGGTTGAGTGACTCCTCTTCCTGGAGATGGTGATAGAAAAGATGGGCAATGCAAGCAGAGCAGACCTCTGAAGTTCTCTGCCAGGTGGGAGGAGAGGGTCTGGGGAGCAGTTCTCATCATTCTTAAGTGAGCAGTAGATGAGACTTGACTAGTTACTTCACAAAGTCATGGTAATGTGTTTGCAATAGATAGGTATCTTAAATTTTTTATTTTTCTTTGTAGTCTTAAGATATATCCTTTACCTACCATATCCCTTATCTATCAGACCCTTTACCTAACATATCCTTTATCTATCAGACCTTTTACCTAACATATCCTTTATCCATCAGACCCTTTACTCACTGCAGCTGTAGGAGGTCTCTGGTTGCACTCCCCAGGAGTGTGTATGATATTACTTTCTGTGCATATCTAATGGGGTGTGGTTTGTTTAATAAACTTGTGGTGGCTTCATTTTAATCAGCTTGCATTCGATGAACACACTTTAAATTAAAGTGCTAGTAATTGCTGTTGGTTTTAAATTGAGGTAATTACATTCAACTGCAACAATATTGGTGTTGGACTGCAACCAGACCCTGCCTACATTACACAGTAGGTAAAGGGTCTTACATGCAAGACTAAGTTCTTGCAATCATGCATAATTCAATTTGCACTGAGTTGAGAATGGAAAAAAAGGATCCAGTGAGCATGGGTGTACCTAGTCTTAAGCCAAGCTGCTGTACAGTGGGAGGGAGGGACCTAGGATAAGTTCTGTTGAATCACAGCAGGTTTTAGGAAGGGCCAATCAGATCATGTCTAGACACTGTTATAGAAGGGAAAGTCATGAAAGTTGACCAGCCTGATGACCCCAGAACTAATTGTCCAGGTAGTCTTTTCAGCATGCCACTCAGGCAATTCTAAATTCTAAATCGGATTTGGTCTAGTCATAACTATCTATTATGTGATAGATAGGTCAACCACTGATGTTAATGAAAGGCTTAGTTCTGGGTATGCAAAGCATAACAGAGGTGAGCCAGATGACGGCAGATACCACGTTACTGAAGAGATGATGGATGTTCTCTTTTTCATCCTTTGTTAACTTGGCCATTCATGTATCACGTCTGATATCCAGTTATGATATTCTGGCCAGAACAGAGAGAATTATTTTTTTGGTTGGTTGCATACATCCAGTGACAAACCACCAGGTGTCAATCAGTGCACAATCAAGTTAGCACGTATGGGCACAGAGGTTGCAGGTTGTTGATGCATACTATGTGACACTGAAGATGAGGGTAAGCAAACTGGTTCACAAAGTTGAGGTGTACACCCCCTAGCTGAAGCCTCCCAGGCATAAAAGGAGTCAGTTCTTGATGTTAATGTCTGGTAAAAGCTCTTTATGTGGTTTTTAAAGGTCAGGAAGCAATTTAGTGTCACACCAAGTTACAATGAATTGTTAGTATTTGGTAGGGGGACATACTTCACAGATATAGCAAGTTGTTGATGAGAACCTCTGCTTTTTTTTTTTTATAGGTGAAACACTGTTGTCATGGTCTTGGTGGCACTATACTTTAGTCGCCATTGCTTGAGATAGATAAACAGAATCTGTATTTCCCAATTAAGTGTCAACTCTACTGCCTCCCAGGTTTAGTAGGCAGATTGGGGTGCCAGGTTATCAGTCTAGCCATACTTAATGTTTTTTGTTCAAATGATGCCACTTATGCATATGTTAAACAGCACAGGTGCAAATATGGAGCCCTGTAGCAGCAATTACAAATTGTTCTTAGTAGACTGGCTTTACCATTGCTAGTTCAAATTTTGAAGCTTCTGTTGGAGAGTAGCTCCATCAGGAAGGAAACCATGTGTCTATCCGTGATCATTTGCAGCAGTTTCAGATTGTGCCCACATGGCCACACCTATCATGTTATGGGAAAGATAGGCTTGACGATAACACACGCAGAAACACTGAGTGTCAGACTGCACACACACACATACACACACATACATGGCTAAATGGTAGGAAGTGAGTAGTTATGCCAGCAAATGCAACACATCAAGCCCTTCCTCATGTGACCTTAGAATATGCAACACGACATCTATTAGAGATTACAATGAACTGCTCTGAAGGAATGTTTACACAAACTTCCGAAACATATGATAATAAAACTATCTATTCTATATATATACACGCATATATATATTTATATATACTATATGAATATATATATATATATATATATACATACATATATATGTTGATTCTAATAATTGATTTGGAAGTAGTTAGGATCTATTAACTTACCAGAATCACTGTTGAAGTAAAGTTGTGCATATTGGATATATAGTTGACACATGTTGTAGGCTGGTGGCGTATTCAGGGAAATGGGGCTGTCAGGGTGATGTTATGCATCTTGACCAGAAAGTTTGTGAGGAAAACCACTTTCAACTTTGATTATTTGGTCATATATGAAGGTAGATGGAGAGTGATATGCATATTGTCATTAAGTGGTGGAATCTTGTGTTTATCAGCCAACAAGAATGATTTCAACTAGAAAATCTAAGCAATATGCAATTCTAAATAAACAAGAGAACTACTATGAATAAATCAAGTATATTGTTTTCATTTGTTTTCCTAGGTAATCATGGTAGATATTCTGTTTCTGTCAATGGTTGAGTTCACACTTTAAAATTGATGTTTCTGTGCCTGTCAATATTACTATTCCCTCTCGTCTCCCACACATTTAAATATAGCTGGGTCCCTTCATGATAGCCCTAGCCTTATTCACTTGCTACTTTTGGCTGTTTACTTTCTTACAGATGCACAGAAAAATGTTGACTTCACATATAATGTATGTTCATATTTATGCATATCTTTACCATCAACTGAATCCTATCTGACACCCAAGAGGGTTTCCCAGAATCTGAGCCATGTTGTAACTATGATGTAAATGTTATGCTATTGGACATGTACAATGCTGTGATAATTTCTAAGGTGCAATTGCGTAATACTCTCTGTAAATAATTAGGTCACCATGGTCCCAGCTGTTCTTGAACTCTGATTGTCCACTTTATAGCAGTGCTGGAGGCTGCTTTTAAGGCAGCTATGCTGGATCAGATCTACGCCATGTACAAGCTGACCAAAGTGGGATCAAGTGCTATCATGGACAGGACGTAATGTTTGGTTGGATGAAGCAGCCAGTGAAAGAAACAGTGTGCAATAAGGCCACTGTCATTATGTACCCTGAGTAGATGAAGTTGTTGTAAGATCAGGTGACTTTGAATAGAGTGCAGCTCGGGATCACAGAAAGCCTTCCTGCACTCATGCAACTAAGGCTAGGCCCATCCTCCTGTGCATTTCTTCAGAAAGGTGGCAAGGAAGGATGAAGTGGAAGCTTTATTCAGTGGAGGAAATTTGACCACCTTCAAAACAAAAATGGAATGATGAAACAGAATTTGCCCCTCCCCCCTCCCTCCCCATTGTTTTGAACCGTCATTAATAATCATTTGAAAATTTTATTTTTGCAGTAATAAGCAGAGTGATGCAAGTTGAAATACTGAATGATGTAGCTATAAATGAAATTTATTATGTAAGCCAATTAAAAACAGGGGTAAGTAAGATATCTTTAAGGAGAAGTTAATTTTAATCTTACTTTATGTTACTTGAGTTCATGGAGTCAAGAAACATTGACGGGAAGATATGAGAGGAGATCTGAACACATTCAATAAGATAATGGAATGATGAAACAGAATAACCCTAGAAAATTTAAAAAAAGTCTATAAATTAACGTTTCTAAAAATGAATTCACTTAGTAATGCCAGAGTGGAAGAAAATAAAATATACATTAGGAAATGTTGAAGGTTGGATGGTGTATGTACATTTCTAGGGTCAACCACTACGTTGGCAAGAGAGGTCCAACGTTAGAACACATCTATGTGTAATCAATTTTAATTCTAAATTCCCAAAAAAAGATGAGAAACGTAAATGCATGTTTCCTAACAACCAATAGAGGTAAAATAACTGTACTACAGTATATTCCCGCTAAAAATATCTTTCCATTTATTCTTCTGTGCTTACATTGAAAAGGAATCAATTTGCAACAATACAAAAATCAAAGTGGTAGAAGTGATATAATTGAACGATAAGTAAATGACAAGTCATTAATGGTGCATGTAACAATCACATTTGAAGATTGTAAGGGTTAATGATGAGTTAGCCAAGACCTAAGTCTAAGAATATCTGTAGGTATGGTTAATTTCAGTGTTTGGTTTAGTCACTAGCTGAACATAATCTGCACTTGGGTTTGCCTTTCCTTCTACTCTAACTCTTCTCCTTTGTACTTCCAGTGCTGGGAGTTGCACTGATGTTGCTTGCACCGCCAGGACGGGGAGTTGCACTGTTGTTGCCTGCACTACAGGGACTCGAAGCATTGACTTCTGCCATACAGGTTACAGTACAGTCCCGCTTGGCAACACCAGTAGTCCCCTCATGAACAAGCTTGACAACACCCACCCTCTTTGTCTCAACACTTCTTCCCACCAACCCAGCATCCTTTGACACAATCCCCTTCTTGTCCAACTTTCGGGTAAGAGGTTGCTGGCTCAGCCAATTGGGAGTCACATCCAAAGCAGATCTAGGCTTACAAACTTTACTAGGTGGAGGCATGCTGACCTGTCCCGCAACTTCTCTACTACCACCTGGTGGTTCTTTCCTCTTCATACCAACCACTACTGGTTCCTTGAGCACCACAATGGAGTAGTACTTCTGCTGGCCTGAGGTGCTCGCAGTGGAGGCAGTTGCAGAGCTCATGGGAAGAATATTCCTGGAGGGCAGAGTAGAGTTACTGCTTACTGGTATATGCTGAATCTGTTATTTGCTTAACCCACTTACAGTGTTGGCAATGTTCGATCTTCAGAACAGCACTTGCTTCCGAGCATCTTCACACTCATCCCCAAACATTTTTTGTTCCTATTTGATGCCCTCCATGACTCCCTTGAGATGAGTATCAAAATGGTAACGATTCAGAAGCTTGCGATTTTGGAGGTCGCAGGCCGCGCAAAACAGAAGCTGCTTTGAGTTGCACTTACGAATCTGCCATGCCGATGCAAAGTGGTATTTGCACTGATGACAGATGGCCTTGACCTTATCAACAGTATTGTCTCTGGCATCATTGGAATTAGAAACCATGTGATGACAGACAGACTCCAGCCCATAGTTGCCTAAAATGGTTCTGTCGTAGATAGGAATCACAGGCCAAACCTGGCGAAATACCTTGGGATATGCCGCCCTTGCAATCTTGCTGTCAATTTCTTTAAAAAATTTTTTTTTCATAAGATGGTTCTGTTTCACCAAGTAGTCTCTGTACCTCAAGGAATATTCAGCTGGCAGTGTGTAGACCTTGTCGCTGTTGGAAACAGAGGCTTTGGTGCTGGGCACTCCAGTTGACGAGATGGTGGGCACCTGGACTGAACTGTTGGTGGTCACATGCATCTTAGCAGTGCTGGGGAGTAAACGAGGAGGGCTTCTGGTGATGGGAGAGTCAGAGATGGCGATTACCTCACGGGACGACCTGATGCTGGTTGTATAGACTACGGGCCCTATTGAGGTATGCTTGTGCCTGCTGATGGTGTGGCCTTGGTCCCGCTAACATTTTTGTAGGCATTACTGGGCTTGTGCAATTGTGTGGAGAGTAAGATTGAAGTGGGGCCTTGAGTTTGGGGCGTGGCCACATTCACCACCTTGCTCACAGTTTCTGTTACTCTTGGATTACGTCCCTTCACCAACTTCTGAAATTTGGAGGAGATGCCAGTTGAACTAATAGTGATAGAAGAGGTATTCTTAATCGTATGACTTGGGACAACCACAATCTTGCGCTTTGGTTTTGTTTACCTTAGGGCCATCCCAGCACTCTCTCGTCCTCCACTACCAACCGCAGCTGGACCAGCAGCAGAAGAGTGACTTATTTTCTTGTTTAGAGCACTTCCCTCAATGGAATGGATGGTCTTCCATTTTGAAGGCTCTTTCTGTTCAGGGATTTTTGGATCTGATGACTCCACACTGCCAGTTTTAGTGGCAGCGATGATACCTCCATGGTGTGCCTTATTTGGGACATTATTATTCATCCTAGGCAGTTTCTGCTGCAACTAACGGACCCTGACTGAATCTTTTCTTTTTCCAGGAGAGCAACTCAACTCCAATGTGAAACTGCAGTAAGAAAAGAGAAATTTGAATAAAATGTCTTTGTGTATAACTGTCAACATTTGTGATGAGTTCTCATTCCTTTTGTCACCTCAATCATAAACCTAATATTTATTCTGTAAAATCAAACACCAATACTATTTGCACTTGACATTTTGCATGCAGCTGAACAAGATTAAAAAGAAAAGAAAAAAAGGAAAAAAAAAAGAACAAACAACAAAACCAAATAAAAAATGGAGAAGAAAAACAACAACTAACTATATCTACAAAATATTTGTGATGTGTGTGTGTCAGTTTGTCTGTTACCTATAGGCGCCTAAACCACTGGACAGATTTACCAAAAATTTACGTGTGAGCACATTTTGGACTGGGGATAAACATGGGCTATTGCAAAAATATGAAAATGGTTACCATGGTAACAAGAAAAAGGCAAATGTGGTATTTTTGTCCAGAAAAACCCTCGGAGCTACATATGTAAAACTTGGTAGGTATACACAACCTGACTCTGGTAGTAAGTTGGGCCACACCTCCTCGCTTTCCTGCATAAGGCTAAAGTGCAAAACATTGTATATCAGTGAAAACACTTGAATTTAAGTAGATAGACCCATGAACCCATATACATCTGGAATCTACTTATTTAGGGGAATGTTTTAAGTATATGTATATCACCACACCCATTTCTCTTTTCATGTCAGGCCCAAAAGTTGACCAAAAATGGTACTTTGGCTAGAGACTTAATACATGGTATGCATACACAACTTGACTTCGTTTGTAACATGGGCGGGATCCCTCCTGGCTACCCCTCTTCAATTGGTGTGTACTACGAAGAAGTGCCAAAAAAAAAGGTCTTCTGAAAAAAACTTGGATCAAATGAGTTGAATCTACAAACACACTTTAATATATACTTGTGTTCATAAGTGTGTATTTCTAGGCATCATGGCTAAACACTTGGACTCAAAGGGCCGAAATGTTGCGTGTGCTCTCCTAGAACCCGGGCGAGTGCTATTAATATTAAACACGTGGTTATGGTAATGTGTGTGATTTTTCCATAATCACGCCCACAAGAAGTCATTTTAGATAAAGTTAATCAGAGATCAATTAAACAAAAATTTTGGAGTGTAGTCCACAAGTTTCCGAGAAAGCATTGTCAACCACACATATAGTTGTGGTTTGGTTATAGCGCCCCCCCACTGGAATTGATTTGGCTATTAAAAGCTAATGGAATCACCAACCAGACTGAAATTTGAAATATGATTTCCTTGTAACTGTGAGCATCACTAATCACATGTGCTTGTATCAATGGTTGAAGTTTGGCCATTGCCACACCCTTGGATGGCATCATGCCTGTCAAAAACTAATTTATGAACAAATCAGGCTGAAATTGGGCATATGGAGTCCAAGTAACCAGGTGAGTGTTATAAACTACATATGGGTGTGACTATGTATGTGGTTTGGTATTAATCACACCAACAGAAAGTTACTTTGGCTGCCAAAAGGTACTTAAAGGGCAAACCAGGCTGAAATTGGAGTGGTTTATATAACCTTTCATGTTAACATTTGCCGAGCAACGCCGGGTATACGCATACATATATGTAAATGTGAACATATATGTATATATGTATATATAAAAGGAGCTGTCTGTCTGTCTGTCTGTCTGTCTGTCTGTCTGTCTGTCTGTCTGTCTGTCTGTCTGTCTGTCTGTCTGTCTGTCTGTCTGTCTGTCTGTCTGTATGTTTATAACAGTCATTCTGGCCGAAATTGTAGATGGATTTCTCTGAAACTTGGAATGATGATAGGTTTTTACCCAAAAATTAAAACGTGGGCTGAAATTTGAAAAATGGTTACTGTGATAACGCGAAAAAGCTAAGTATGGTATTTGTTTTGAAAAGCCCTTTGAGATACAGATCTAAAACTTGGTATGCATATACAACTTTACTCTGGGAGTAACATGGGCTAGGTTCCACATGGCCAGACCCCTTTTTTTCACTGTGCAAGTAAAAAAATGTCAAAAATGATATTTCAGCAAAAACCCTTAAACCTAGGGAGATAGAGTCATGGACTCATACATAATCCTAATCAATATAATCTGGGGAACGTTTTTAAATACATGTATATGACCACACCCATTTTTCTTTTAATGTCATGCCCAAAAAAACAGACAAAATTGTTCTTTGGTTAAACAAGCCCTTAGATGAACTAATTTAATAAAAGGTAACCATATACTACCTGACTTTGTGAATAACATGGGCAGGATATCTCCTGGTAACACCTCTTCCTATTGGTGTTAAATGCCAAAAAGTGAAGAAAAAAACAACAATTCTGATTAACGCTTGGATCAAAGAAGTTATATCTACAACACATTTTAATAAATATTTTATTCATAAGCATGTGTGTCCAGACATCATGGCTTAACAGTATGACTAAAAAGGACAAAATCGCCATGTACTCTCCAAGAACTCGGGTGAGCTTAATTAAACACATACTGGTATGGTCTTGAGTGTGATTTTGTCATAGCCATACCTACAGGAAGCTATTTTGACTGAAAAAAAAGGTGATCTAGGACCAATCAGAAAAAATTGACATGTGATTCAGAGTATCAGGAAAAGCATTGTTACCCTGATATGGGTATGGTTAGGCCTTAACCACACCCACTGGAATTATTTAGGCTATTAAAAGATTATTAAACAACCAACCAGACTGAAATTTGAAATATTTCCAAGCCAATGGGTTTATGTGTGGTTTGTCATTGCCACACCCACAGAACATCATTATGCCAGCCAAAATCTCACTAATGGATTAATTAGGCTGAAATTGGGTATATGTATTCCAAGTAACTGGGTGACCATTATTAACTACATGTGAGTGTGTTGATGTGTGTGGTTTGTTATCAGCCACACCCCTAGAAAGTTATCTTTGCTGATAAAAGCTAATTCAAGGTCCCACCAGGCTAAAATTTGAGTGGTTTCTATAATGTTTCATGTCAACACTGACCTGCAAATGTTGGGTACGTGATGCTAGCAATTATATATGAAAATAAAATGGAGAAATTATGGCAATACTGAACATCAAAATTTTCTTAATATTTTAGATGCTCACTCATCACCTTTGTACCCTGTTTCCTCTGTGAATGTGTATTGGTTGTATCCCTCCATGATCATGGGTGTCCCTATGGTGGCATAATTTACAAATTTAAAGTGAGAGGAGAGGGCACATATACAAAACTTTCAAGCTGGTAATTGTTACCACTTTGAATGTTTTATCAGCTGCACGAATGGATAGAGGAAGGGTATGAGTTTCAAGCATAATTTATACGGTCAATGCATATTCATGAGGTGAAATCAAAATGTCTAGCTGGGGATATAGCTAGGAGGAAAGAATATGTTGGACAAAATGGACAATAAATAACTTTCAGAATATCATACTAATAAATATGAGATGAATTCATGAGAAGTTGATGATCCTTTCCAGAATAGTATAAATAGAAACCTGGTGTTCGTAATATTTGGTATCTGAATGCATTAGTTTGAATTTTCTTGAAGTGCTTGCCCCTGGGCAAGTGATTATGGTTCATAACGAAGATGTTAATGGAGAATTAGGAGAAATTTTTTTTTTGGTTTTGGTTTTTTTTAATCTATTTTTTAGGGGAGCTCTTATGATTAGAACATTGTAGTAACCTTTCTTAGCTCCTGAACAGAGCATATGGTAATTTTGGATTATTATTATCTATATACTTGGGGAAGTATCATACCATAATGGAGCTAATGTGCTTGAATGTATAGAGAGAGAGAGAGAGAGAGAGAGAGGAGAGATAGAGAGGAGAGAGAGAGAGAGAGAGTGTGTGAACTCCTCATAGATGAAAAGGCTTAGGGCCACCAAATATTTTGTAGGGCAGGGGTTGAAGGGGTCTTCCCTATCTATGTCATTTTTCCAAATTGGCCCACCTTGGCCTATTAGGCCTTGGGGGGGGGGGGGGGGGGGGGGGGAGGGTAGGGGGGTTAGATTTTGGGTTGGGGGTGGGGGTGGGGGTGGGGAGGAGGGAATATATAAGTAATGTTTCTACAGACTACATTTATGTAAACATTGTGCCCAAACCCCATGAACTCATGCTAATCCTACCTTTCCACACCACTTCATGCATATATGTAAAAGTAAGATATTAGCTAGCTAAATTTGAGCTAACTCCACGCTCCAGGTAGCACTTGGTTGAATGTCTATTTTAAAGGGAATTGAAAAACTAAATATGTTCTTCCAGCAGACAATAGACTGACTACAGCCCACTGAAAGTGGACCTAGCTAACAACCCAAGACAGAGGCTTAGAATGCTGGCTAGTGAATGGTATTGTTGAGTCAACTCTAAATAGAGAGTGCTAGTAAACACTTTAATTTATTTCTCTCCATTTTTCCAGTTTTTCTCTTAGCTTTACCTTCCTTCTTTTTTTCTTTTTCTTTATTTTTTTAATCCTGCAGGGCATAGCTAGCTCAGAAAATAACTGAAACAAAGTCTAGAAAATGATAGGAGAAAAATAGCACCAGAGGTCATAGATTAAATTGTCAGTAATTCTATTCTTTCACCTGTATTTTGATTTTAAAATCCAACTAACATGGGCAGTGCAGTTTTAATAAAAGGTTTAATTTTTGAAAAAATAAAATTCTTCTAGGCCATAATAAGCTACTAATTAGCTTAAAAAAAGAGATACTTCACTCATCAACTCAATGTAGAAATGAACTAAGATCTGCAAGGCTGAGATTTAGGCAGTTCTTGCTTGGGAGAACTATTCCAGAACCATAGCAGCAGTAAATGTATAAAATATTCCTTCCCTTACTGCTAAAAAAATCTGAATATATTAATAATGATCTCTACATCTACTTGCTAAACCAAAGATAGCCTGCTGCTTCACCATGGACTGCCGGTTTTATTTAGCCCATGAATTCATATTGACAGAGGTTGTGGGTCCAAGTTTCAGCATATCATAATATGCTCTCATTGCCAAACAATTAAAAAAATTAATAAATAAATTGAAGAAATTAATTTTTTTAGCTGCCACACAGTGCTGTTTTTTTTTCCTGATAGTTTATCTCGCTCTATTATCCAGTCCCTGAAGTTCTATCTCCTCTTCTATCCATGTCTGGGGATAACCCTGGATATGGAGAATGTCATGTGAGTGTGGCATGGGCATTGTACACTCATTCATTAGCAGTTGCCTTAGGTTGAATTGTCAAGATGTAAAGTCTTTGGTGTTCTTAGGGATAACACCCTTCATACTTCTATGTGTTTTTTCTCTGGAACATGCATAAATGGTGAATGTTACTACAACAATTATTGTTATGTCTATATAAGCTCATCTTAGAGATTGTTATTCTCATTAATAAGAGAGGCATGCTATACCACTAGTACTCTATTAGTATGAAGGAAGTAAAGGGTAGGATTAATTGCTAATATATAGTAATGCATCATTTCCATAGAAAAAGGAAACCAGTGGATTATGAGACCACAAAGTATAATCCCAGCAGAAAAAGCAATTTCTCTAAGTCTGCTTCCTCATAAACAAAAAAAAAAACCAAAAAACTTGTCAACCTTCCAGGTCTGAAATTAAACCCCCCTAAACCCTATACTGATGCAGGAAAAGCATTAGAAACAGGGAACTAGTGTGGAATGACAAAATCCAAAATGAAAGTTGTACTTACAAAAGCTCAAATCAAAAGGAAAAGGAAGAAAGCAATGGTAGACACTAAAGGGGAGGCAACCACAGAGGCTAAGGCTGCATGTGGAATTAGGGAACACCCACTGGTTTCTGAAGATTCACTAGCAATTAAAGAAGAGAAGAGAATCACTAAAAAGGAATTAACAATCTATTCTGATGAACATTCTCCCATGACCAGTTTATCTGAATCTGATTAGGACCTAATCACTGATACTTTTTCACATGAAGCCGGAAACCTAAAAAAGCCTCTGTATGTGAAGGTCCCACAAATGGAACCAAATTTCACAGTATATCAAGTGTGTCCAATTAATGTAGACACACCCATCCTCCTCAGGCATGAGGTAAAGAAAAAGTGTAATATGTAGTCAATGATGAAGACTGCAAGCTGTGGCATGCCTGATAGTAGCTAATTTTAAAATTCCAGTGATAAGGTGGGCACACTTAAAAATGCCACTTCAGCTATCCCTTATCCTTTTCTTGCTAACTTTATTCTACCCTGTCCATCTCCAAGCTATCAGGATGAAAAGTTTGACATGGAAATGGTATCACGAATGAAATTGGTCATTTCTTTGCTTGCAGATACACTGAAGGCTTGAGGACGACCCTTCCCTGATGACCTGGGTGATGCAAGAGGACCAGAGACTTGATGGTGAACTGGTGAAGAAGAAGAAACACTATTAGTTATGTGTTTGTTATTATTATATTAGTTTTGTATTGCTTATTAATTGGATTCCTCTGACAGGACAGGAAATATTAATTATGTGTGTTTTTGTGGTCATTGATTTTGTCTGTGATGTCATAACGTGGTGTGCAGTTTTTGTCGGATTCTGAGAGCTGTCAGTTCACCCTTGAAAAGATTATTTTCTTATTGTGTTGTTACTTGGGAATTACTGGGCAATATCCATTCTGATGAACTGGAGGGATATATAATCTCAAGGTGCAGAGAGAGCGTGCAGTCTGCTAGGTTGCAGAGGTTCCATTGGCTTGCAAGGCTGAAGTTGCGTGGGTCCGGTAGCAGGTTCCATCATGGATACATTTTGCATCACGTGGAACCCACTGCGTTCTTTCAGAGGAGCAACTGTTTACTTTATGAGGGAAGAGGCGGAGTGGATGTTTTTGAGAGAGATGGAGGGAGGAAGGTGAAAGTATACAAGTGTCGCAGAAAACATCACCAATCGACTGCTGGAGCATACAGAGTTGACTGTCATTTTTGGTGACATAATGGAACCCATGGATCGGGATTGTAACTTCCGTGCTATGCTGTTTCGTCACTTACCGCCATCTCTTTTGCAAAAGGAGATGCTGGTGCATGACACACGTAGCCTTAATAAGGTGGATATTTCTCATGAGGAATATCGTGAGTTGATCTCCATCTTGAAGAAGTTTGACCAGAGGATGATATATATGGAAGATGAGCCTGTGAATGCTTCGACCTTCATGTGTGTTCCAGTGGAGCTGAATCTGGCCGAGAAATTGGTGAAGAATCTATTTCAAGCATCAGAGGAAGCAATACCAGTGGAGAAGATTTCGGTGCATGGACATGTGTGGGTGTGGTTATGCATTGGTGGGTGTGGGTGTGTGCATATGTGCATGAGTGTGTTGGTGTGTGTGTGGTGTGTGTCTGTCTGTCTGCCCACCCTTCCGTATGTTCATCCGTCCGTTCGTCCATCTGTCCGTCCGTCCATCTGTTCGTTTCTCTGTCTCTCTGTCTCTCTGTCTATCTGTCTGTCTGCCTATCTGTGTGTGTGTTTGGTTTGTATGTGTATGCATGCTTATATGCATGTGTCTGTGTTTTTCTGTGCATGCATTTGTGTGTACGTATGTGCATATTAGCTAGTCCTCAGGCATGGCTCTACTATGGATTAAGAGTTCTCTGCTTTATATCTGTGTTACATTTTGTTTTCTGCTATGTGCCATGTTACATTGCTCTCTCTTTGTGCTGCACTCTGTCTTTCCTACATCATGTGTAGCTGCTTTCTCTCTCTGATGATTTGTATTGAGCTATTCTCTGTGTGTATTATATTGTTGTATTCAACTTCTGTGTCTGTAGCTGCTATATCTCTGTGTTGTATTGTTTTCAGCTGATTTCACTCTGTTTCACTGTTTTTAGTTGCCTTTTTCTGTGTGGCATGTGTTAATCTGCTCTCTGTTTGAATCATATTGTTTTAGCATCTCTGGGTCTGTGTTTCATTGTGTTTAGCTTCTCTTTGTCTGTCTCACATTGCTTTTTTTCTGTTACATTGTTTAGTTTTCCTATGTCTGTATATATAAGCTTTGTGAAATTATATTGTGTGGAGCTACTTTCTGTCCATGTTACATTATGTTCAGCTTCTTTTTCTCCTTGTTAAACTGTGTTGCTCTCTGTTTGTGTTACATTATGTTAAACTGCTTTGTCTCTGTTACATTGTTTAGCAACTCTCTGTCGGTTTTATATTGTGTTCAGTTTCTCTCTGTTTGTGTCACATTGATATTTGTCTGTGTTACATTTTTAACTTCTCTTTATCTGTGAAAATAATATTGTTTAGCTGCTTTTTGTCTGTGTTATGTTCAGCTGCTTTCTCTCTTTAGTAGATCCAGTTTAGCTGATCTCTGTCTGTGTTACATTGTGTTAAACTGCTTTGTCTATGTTACATTATTTAGCGGTTCTCTGTGTATGTTACATTGTGCTAAATTTCTTCCTCTCTATGTTGCTCTCTTTTAAACTGCTCTTTGTCTGTGTTACATTGTTTAGATGCTCTTTGTCTCTCTGTACATTGCCCTCTAACTGTGTCAAATTGTGTTAGACTGTTCTCTCTCTGCATCACATTGTATTAGGCTGTTTTGTCTGTTACATTGTGTTTAGTTTTTCACTCTCTGTTACATAGCATTCCTCTCTGTGTGATACAATATGTTAAGTGTGTTGCTGATATATTTGTGTGATCTGGTGTTCAGGGTGTATCAGGCATAAATGCTACCCTCCTCCCTGTTGAGAAAATAATAAAGCCCTTTATGAGTGGGGCCGAGGATGTCCATCCTTCATTCATGTGGCAGAACACCAGCAGATGTATGAGAAAAGAATCCATTCGCAGGGCCAAGAAGGTTCTTTAGAATTCCAAGGATCTTCAGTCAGTAATCATCACAGAGATGGAGGCAGCCACTCTGAGGCATCTTGGTCACTAGGTTGCAAACACATTTCCATATGTTGGATGTTTTGCATAATTTTTGCAATGTAATTATACACATAGACAAGTGCCCTATTTGGTTGTAAAAGAATAGAAACATTATTAATACTTTTTTAAATCCAAAAGATAAAATTAGATTAGTTGCTGCATGTCAACATCTAATTATTATTCTTTTCCCCTACATTTATTTAACAATATATCCCATCCTGCGTGCCCTGTAAGTTGCTCTTGTTAAAGCAAGCCGAAAAGTTCTCCATCTACTAGGATAGTCTGGCACCTGGCCAGACTATCCCAATCCTCGAAAGTGTGTGGTGTCGACATCAATAAAATCTGTCCCACTGGAATGCAATCATCAGTATTGCGGTTACTTTTGTCCATTTGCATGAGTCATTCGAAGGAATTTGTATGTGCACTGTCTTAACAAAAAATCAAAAAATCTCTACACGAACTGTTTCGAATACACATGTAGTACAGTTCCCCTTAAATTTGTGGGGGAAGGGAACAAAAATGTAGTGGCCAACACCAGACCCTTTTGAGAGAGGAAGGTATGGCCTGCCACATTAATACAAGGGAAAGTCATTCTTTATAGAGAGTGATGGGGGAGTGACACTATTCTTCTGATAATCACTATTATATTATAGTATGAAGAAATTGACTTTGAAAAAATATATAATAGAGTAAAGAAATGGCCTGCACATTCTGTGCCTGTTCCTTTTAGTGAGAGAGATAATCAGATATTATGTGAGGAGGGTGGGAGGGGTGAATTCGGGAGCCTAACAAATGAAAAAAGAATTTGCATGTGGCATTATGCTCTTTCAATGCTTCTTTGGTGTGGCCATATTTTTTCTATTTATAAGACATATCCCATGTAGTGGTAGTAAAAGTAAAACATTCTTTCCACACACTCGCAGGTGAATGGGGATGCAGACAAAGTAAAATCAGTGGCCAGCATTAAAGGAGTTGTCATTCAGATTGTAGAAGATGATCAGACTCAAGAGCAAGCGATGGATTTTGTAATGAGCTGATAACTCCTGAACATATTTTGAACATGATTACAAATCATAAAACATTACATTAACTATAAACCACATAGCATGTGCAATAATAGTGTGATAGTTCTTGGTGATATTTACCGATATACATATATATCTATTTGGAGTCTGTTGTAAAGATAAAAAGTTATTACAGTTCTGTTCAGAGAGATTGTTACATGGTGTCAGATGCGGGACAGAGATGTCTCACACCTTTGCAAAGCCTCCAGAACATCTAGAAATAACTGATAGAATAGAAAGAGGTGCTAACTGGAAGAAATTTATTCATCAGTGGAATATTTATGAAGTAGCCTCAGGAATTGACCAAAAAAGTGCCCCAATTCGAGCAGCAGCTTTTAAGAATGTCATTGGAGAGGAAGCTTTGGACATGTATGAAACTTAGGAATGGGATGCTGATGGAGATGAAAATGATTTGAAAAAAATCATTGAAAAATTTGCTAATAAAAGTGTGCCTCAAGTAAATGAAGTGTTTGAATCCTATAATTTTCACAAACGGTCTCAACAACCAGGTGAAGATATAACAAGTTACATTACAATGTTAATGAAGCTAGCTCTGACATGTAACTTCAAGAAAACAAGGGATAGACAAGTCAGAGACAGAATTGTCCATGGAATTCAAGAGAATATAGTCAGGCAGAAGCTACTGGAAAAGAAGATTGAATCTGGATTCTTGTATCAACATTGTTACTTCCTACCAAGTAGTACAAGAAAGAGTTCAAGAATTTCAAGAAGAGGAAGAGACAGCACATGCTGTTTCTAAGCTCATGAACAGGAAACAGAAAAAGTTATCATCATATAGAAGCACTGAATCCACATTTGAAACAAGCGTAGTTGCAAGTTCGGTGGAGGGAAACATTTTCAGAAAGGAATTATGCCCAGCTTACGGGAAGGTCTGCCACAAATGTAGCAGGAAGGGACACTTCAGTAGTGTGTGCAGGACACACAAAGAGGTTAGCCATGTTCAAGTTGAGGACGTTCAGGTGGTCCAGTTGCACCACATTACTGAAGCTATGAAATAAAGGCAAGTTTTTGCTACTTTCTAGGTGAATAAGAATGTTGAGGTTCCCTTTCAGTTGGACACAGGGTCAACAGTAAACATTCTACCCACGAAAGAATACATCAGGGCTAGAGCAGATAAGAATTTTGACAAGTTAAATCATACCAATGTCGTGTTCAGGATGCATAATGAAGCCATGGAAAAACCAAAAGGAAGAGTTAAGTTTACCCTTGATCACAAAGGTCACAGCTGTCAGGCAGAATTCTTAATAGCAAAAGGCCCAGTAATGCTTATATTCTCACTTGCATCATGTGAAAGGCTGCAGTTGGTAAAGATTATTGATTCTGATGTTCATATGATCACACAGACTACTATGACAGCCAATTCTCTCCCTGCCATTGTTAAAACTGACAAAATCTTGAGTCAGTTCACAGATATTTTTGGAGGGCTTGGTTGCCTAGAAGAGAAATACAGCCTTGATATTGACACTTCCATATTTCCAAAAGTACTTCCACCATGCAAGGTTGCAGTATCTCTGTATAACTTCCTTGCCGCAGAACTTCACAGGATGGAGGACATGAAAATCATGACCCCTGTTTCATAGAACAAGGCAATTAGGTGAGCACACTATCCATTACCAACATTGGAGGATGTCTCATAAAGACTTCATAATACCAAGGTGTTCAGTGTTTTGGATGTTCAAACAGGTTTTTGGCATGTTGAGTTGGATAAAATGTCAAGTTATCTAACAACTTTCAACACACCATTTCACCGCTATCGTTGGCTTCGCATGCCATTTAGCATCAACTCAGCACCAGAAATCTTTCAAGCAAGGATGGACCAAATTGCTGAGAGATTGACCAGGATAAAAGTGTACATGGATGATTTTCTTATCATTGGAAGAGGAGAAACACAAGAAGAAACTCTTGCAGATTATGATCAAAACCTTGTCAAGTTTCTGGAACATTCTAGAGAGAGAGGACTGCAACTAAACCCTGATAAGGTGGAACTGAGGAAGAGCAAGGTTACCTACATTGGTCATCAACTAACTAAAGAAGGTGTTATTGTTGCCCCCCAAAAAGTTGATGCAATCATGAACATGCCACCTCCGAAGGATGTGTCTGGAATTAAAACTTTGGTGGGATGGTAACTTACCTGGCATAGTTTCTACCACACTTGTCCAGTATTTGTACTCCACTACACAATCTTGAAAAAAATGATCTTGCATGGCACTGGGAGGAACAGCATGAAGCAGCCTTGGAAAATATCAAAAGATTGATTTCTACTGCCCCAGTTCTTCGATGCTACAACCCAATGGAAGAACTAAAAATTCAATGTGATGCATCCCAAAGTGGCCTTGGAGCTGCCCTTCTACAGAACGGACAGCCAATTAGTGTAGCATCACGAGCCATGACATCTATGGAAGATATGTTACAGTGGAAACTGATCACAAGCCGCTGGAGTCCCTTGTTACTAAACCAATTCATGCAGTTCCAAAGAGACTTCAAAGAATGATGTTATATCTACAGAAATATTATCTGAACATCAAGTACAAAAAGGGATCAATGATGTACTTAGCAGACACCATGTCAAGAGCTTACTTAAAGTCATCAAGCTTGTCATCTCCAAAAATAGATTTCTTTGATGAAGTAGCAGATATTCGTATAGTGGAAGATCTGGATGTAAATGAAGGCAAAATTTCGGAGATTAAGGTTGCTACAGCTCAAGACAAAGATTTAAAGTTAGTAATGGAGCTAGTGAAATCTGGATGGCCTCAGAAAAGGCAAGGAGTTCGGCTGGCAGCACACCCCTTCTACACTGTAAAGGATGAACTGAGCATTCAGGATGAATTACTATTCAAGAGTGAACGTGTTGTTGTGCCCTCATCTTTACAGAGAAAGATGCTACAACTTATGCAATCGACTCATCTCGGCATTGGAGGTTGTATCCACAGAGGTAGAGAGTCATTTTTCTGGCCAGGAATGAATGAACAAGTGAACAATTATATATCTAAGTGCCCAATATGTCTTTCTTTCAACCGGAACAGTGTAGAGAGCCACTGGAAACACATGATGTTCCAACTCGTCCCTGGGCCAAAGTGGCTGCTGACCTGTTTACATGCAATGAGCACAACTACCTCATCACTGTTGATTATTTCTCATCATTTTTTGAGGTCGACTTTCTGACCGATACATTGTCAAGAACGGTGATAGAAAAACTCAGTGTGCAGTTTGCAAGACATGGAATTCCAGACATCTTCATGAGTGACAATGGACCGCAGTGTATCAATTCAAGTGCTTCATGAATAAATGGAACATCCGTCATGTCATGTCATCACCATGCTACTTCCAGTCAAATGGAAAGGTTGAAACTGCAGTGAAGACATGCAAGATGTTGATGAAAAAGGCTGAGAAATCAAGGAGTGATATCTGTTTAGCATTACTAGACTATAGAAACTCCCTCAGAAGCCACAGGCACTTCCCCAGCTCAGAGGTTATTTGGGAGGAGAACACGAACTTTAATGCCAATTGTCACTACACTATTACAACCGGAGTCTGCTAAGGACACCACAAAGCTGATCAAGATAGCCAAGTTTAAGCAGCAGGAAATATTCAACAAGAAATCTAAAGAACTTCCACATTTGCTGTCTGGAGATTCAGTGCACATGAAGTTACCTGGAGAGGGGGAGTGGACACCTGGGAAGATGAGGAATCTGAGTGGACTGCGTTCCTACTTTGTTGAGTGTGCAGGAAAGCTCTACTCTCGAACCATCGACAATTGCTAGCCTCAGCTGAAGAAGTGGAGAGAAAGGAACCAGAGCATCCTACAGTACTGCTTTCATCACAGAAAAGGTATTCTGTGTATGTGTCAAGACCACAGTCACCGGCAGAAGGCCTGTCTGTTGTTACTTCTGAACAGGTAATGCAGGCTTCAGTATGGGTGTCTTCATTTGGAAGGAAAATTCAAATTCCAAAAATATTTCAATGAGATATTTCTTTTAAAAAAAAAGGGAAGATGTAATGAGCTGATAACTCCTGGACATATTTTGAACATGATTACAAATCATAAAACATT
The DNA here is from genome assembly GCA_963969325.1 of Lycopodina hypogea. NCBI lineage: Eukaryota > Metazoa > Porifera > Demospongiae > Poecilosclerida > Cladorhizidae > Lycopodina > Lycopodina hypogea. Next base: position 11,129,555 of record OZ017792.1, read on the forward strand.
ATGTTAACTTTAAACCACATAGCATGTGCAAAAAAAAGATGTGACATTTCTTGGTGATTTTTACTGATATACATATATATCTATTTGGAGTCTGTTGAAGAGATAAAAAGTTATTACAGTTCTGTTCAGAGAGATTGTTACAGACTTTCTCTCCAAAAAGTGTGGAAGGTGTTGTAGCGTGTTGTATGCTAGTTACTTCAACACCTGTGATAAAATCACTTCATCTCTGAGTCATACAGCTGCATTGTGCCTGATGGCCAATCAACACCTGAATTGCTTGAACACCTGTGTAAACTCACTCCATTTCACACAACTCTGTCGTGTCTGACTACCAATAATCACCTACATTGCTAGAACACCTGTGTAAACTCACTTTATCTCTGAGCCACATAGTTATGTTGTGTCTAATGACAAATCAACATCTAAATTGCTTGAACACCTGTGAACTCACTCTATCTCTAAGCCACATAATTATGTTTCGTCTGAAAACATACCAACACCTGAAATACTACTACCTTTACCAAATCAATAGATTCATGCCTGGGCAGGTAAACCTAGATAAAGTGTGGATGTGCTGAAGAGGAAATCCTCATAACCAGAAGCTTTCCTGCTCATATCAGGACACTCTTGAAAATATCTACTCCATATATAGCTTGAGAGAATGTAAAACAAGAATTAGTATTTGTGCTTTAAATGCATGCTCACAGGCAAGCAGGTGTTGGCAATAAAGTGATTCTAGATTGCTGGAAAGTGACTTACACTCCGCTTTGCATGAGCAAACTACAAAAAGGAGCTTTTGACAGCTCTTTTTCATTTCTTGTTATGTAAGTATGAACTGCTTATCTAGATAGATAGATTCAAAGGGTTCAATGAAATCAAATTTGCTTTTGACATGTTTTAACTTATGAAGATCAGTATCTTAATGAGAATGTATTGAATATTTAAGTTCATACCCCTTGTCTAATACTAAATGCACATGATATTATTTTCTCTTTCTCAACAGGTTCAACTTGGTCTGTCTGTAAAAAGTTAATGCTCTGTCGCCATCCCCACCAAGAACCACCCTGAATGACTTCTGCCAAATATTGATACAATGTATAAGTGTCATGTCATCTCTCACTTCCCAAATTTGTTACTATACATTCCTATGTTACCATCTAGATAGTTCTATACTGCTTTGCAATATCTCCAGACCTTCACCTCCATCTCTTGCCCTTAATTTGACAACATTTCTCAAGTTTAAAATCCTTGATCTACATTTGACACCTTTGTTCTTGTGATGACATACTTACTCTAGAGATGTAACCCTTGCTATGGATATGACACCCATGTTCTAGGTTTGATGCCATTCTAGTGCTCTAAACAAGGTTATTTAAAAAAGAAATGGAGGAGAGGGTGGAATTATTTGTGTAAATATATAAGGGCATTAAAAAGTGATGTATATATGCAGCATAGTAAATTCATTCTGTCAATTAAGAACAATTATGTATTCTCCCCAGTTATACATATACTGACCCTCAACACTTATTCCATCATTGATTTGACTATTGTATTTGAACAATTTCTTGACTCTATCTCAAATTTCTTCATAGTCAAGATAGCATGTTCATTATTAAACCAGTAGAAATTAGCTTTAAATAGGAACATGATGTACAGTGTGTGGTCACTATACATGGGCATGAACATAGCTGAATATTTTTTCAAATTTTGTTGTTGAAGCTATGTTCAATGTTGTGTGTATAAACATTGAACTGACTACATTCTAAGTTTTGTTGTATATTTATTTTGACTTTGGGTTGATTTTGAGGACAGAACAGGTTAATTATATACCAGCTGTGCTCATAACAATATGGAATACTGCTGTTTAAACTTTAGGAGAACACTGCTTTAGGAAAACAATTTCATTTTCTATTTCTTCATTTATTTATAGTTATTTTGATTTTTAGCTTCTGTGTCCTTTTTTGGCAATCTTATGTAAAAGGGAATGTGTATGTCCTACTGTCAGTCTGTAAAACTAAATGTGTTTGAAATTCAAAAGGTAATTCCTTCAGTAGCAGGTAAATGGAATTTGGTGTGAGGATAGGAATAGTGGCAAGGTTAATACCCTTTTTCTTAGAATGTTACTGAAGGTAATTTTAACAGATATAATCAACATTTATTGAAATTTTGACCATTTTTTGGTCAGGAATAAACTCTCTCTCTACACCCACTCAGTATCCTGTTTTTCATGTCTGGAGGCTGTCAAATTCCAATCATAGGTTTTTAACATTGCCCAAGTTACTCTCTTGGTCAAGTTTGCATGCAAATTAAGTTTAAAGGCTCTACTATCAAAGATTCGGCAGTGCATTTGCCACATATATAGGTACATTCATACAGTTTTGTGGGTTTAGTACAGTGAGATCATGCAGCTTTTCAACTTTGATTGCTCAGGCCATTACTTTGCCACTTCAGCACAGATATCAAGTGTAATTGTAAAATATAATTTTTCCATTTATTATAGTTTGTTTGTTTTTTTTTTAATAGAAAGAAGCAACATATAAATGAAATTATGAAGAAAAATTCCAGGTGGAGTTATCTCAACCTAGCATTTGGATAGCAGTAGGGCTTGTTGCCTCCTAAACGGATTTGTCTCTCTCTCCCCACCCCCCACACTCCCTACCCCTTCCCCACACACACAAAACACTCACTTATAGTGGCTGCACAGCTCTGACTTTCTGGTTCTCAAAAATGTTTCTAAAAAAATTTAAAAGATATGAAAACAAAAGGATACTTCCTAAGGTGTATCAAAAGAAACCTAAATGATGTTTCTTGAATCAACTTGGTTAATCGCAGGTACTGATTTTTAAACAATTGTACACATAAAAAAAATGCTTACACTACAAATCAATCGTTCAAGAAATCAACACAATTATTCCTATATCCTCTCTGTCTGTCTGTCTGTCTGTCTGTCTGTCTGTCTGTCTGTCTGTCTGTCTGTCTGTCTGTCTGTCTGTCTGTCTGTCTGTCTGTCTGTCTGTCTGTCTGTCTGTCTGTCTGTCTGTCTGTCTGTCTGTCTGTCTGCCAGCTCGCCCATCCATTTGTCCATCCATCTGTCTGTCTGTCTCCCTGTCTGTCTGTACGCTTGTATCATTATTCTAGCAAAACCTGTGGGTGGATTTCTCTGAAATTAGCATGATGATAGGTTTGACCCAACTTAAAACATGGGCCACAAAAATTTGGAAAATTGTTGATGTGGTAAAGAGAAAAGCCAAAAATCGTATTTTGTCCAAAACCCCCCCCCCCCCCCCCCCACTTGTGGCTAACACTTGAATCCAAGAAGTTAAACCATGAATCTATATACATCTGGAATCAATATAATCTGGGGAATGTTTTAAGTACATGTATAAGACCACACCCATTTCTGTTTTCATGTCATGGGCAGAAAATGTACTTTGGCCATACAAACCCTTGGAGCAACAGACTCAAAACATGGTATGTATACAAAACTTGACTGTGGGAGTAACATGGGCGTGATCACACCTTGCTAGACAACTTCCCATTGATGTGTAAAGAGAAAAGGGTGCCACAAGGAAAAAAAAATTCTGAATAAAGATTGGACATAAGGAATTAGATCCACGAACCCATTTTAATATAAATTTTGGTTGGTAAGTATGTATGCATGTTTATATGTATGTTTCTGGGTTTCACAACCAAACACTGTGACCAAAAGGTAGAAATTTGACATGTGCTCTATAAGAATCTGGATGAGCATAATTAAACACATGTGGGCATGGTAATGGGCATATTTTTTCCATAGCCACACCCACAGGAAGTTATTTGGGCTGAAAAAAGTTAATTGGAGACTAATCAAGCAAAAAGTAGGCGTTTGGTCTTCCAATAGAACAAAAAGTATTACTAACCACCTATGGGTGTGGGTTAATCATAGCCACACCTACTGAATCTTGTTTAGTTTAGGCTATTAAAAGCTAATCCAAGACCAAACAGACTGAAAATTGGAATGAGGTTTCCAAGCAACCGGGTGAGCATTATTATTCATGTGTGTGTATTAATAGTTATGGTCTGATCATTGTCACACCCATAGGACATCATTATGATTTACCAAAATTCATTTATGGACAAATCAGGCTGAAATTGGGTATGTGGAGTCCAAGTAATTGGGTGAGCATAAATAACTGCATGTGTGTGTGGAGCTGGGTGTGATTTTGTATGAGCTAAACCCACAGGTAGTTGTTTTGGCTACCAAAAGCTAATTAAACGACCAAACAGGCCAAAGTTTGAGTAGCTTTATAATGTTTCATGTTGATATTGGCTGGGAAATGCCGGGTATATGCTGCTACTTGCTCATGTTCAGCGAGCTCATGCTTCCCTTACTGAAATTTGTGCCCCGTCCTTTTCAATTTTCTGAATCTGTCATGGATCGTGGTTGATATCAATATTTTTATTAATGTTTCAGAAATTGGTGTTAAACACGGTGGAATCTGCAAAGGATGAGGAAGCTGAATTGGTTAAGAAACACCATTCAAGATACTAGATTTAGGACCGGGTGTAGAGCCTAAAAAATACCACTATATCATTCTCCATGGCAAATGTGTTGTTGTTTTACCAACCCTATTGTATTATTCATCAGTCATATATTATGAATAGAAATCATATTTTTGCTTGTTTCTTCCTATTAAACTAATAAGTCAGTCTTTGTTTGACTGCAGCACTGTTTTGAGGCGTACTGTGGTCTCGTGATATATTCTTATGTAATGCAGTGCCTCCCATAAGAGAGCATCCAGTGGGCATTATACGAGGGTATTTTCCTATTCTGATGAAGTATAATGCCCCACAACAGTATATGGGATGTATGCAATGAGTCACCCCGTTGTCACATGATAGACCCACTTACCACATTATTCTTCATACACACAATAATGTTTCCCATGTATGCATATGGCTGTGACAACTTCAGAAATGATTGATGATGATTACTTGCAATACACATTAATTATAGTTTTGCATCTGTCTCTTTTTTAATTTGGTTCATTACATTGATAATTTAATGCCATATTTCTGTAACATATCAGTTATTGTTTATGTGCATAAATTGTGACTAATCATTGTTCGAATGTGCAGTGTCTAATGATCATATACAAGTAACAATAATTTATTAGTAATTTATGAAGTGCTTGGGATTTCGATGGCTACGTGCTCACCAGCAACATGAGTACATAATTCATGTCATGCGATTAAACACATTCTTGTGTTAATACCATGTTTGTGTCATGTGACAAGCATTGGATGCAATGAATATCCCATACGAGTTGGAGCTGACTCAAATCCTCATCCCTCAGGTGGATAAACACAGTGAGTGATGCTGGATGTTCCCAAGAGAATTGCCAATTCACTCTTCTACGCGAAACTAAATTTGACTCCAAGCAGTGTATGTGTGCATACGCATCTTAATGTGGGTATGTACATAAAATAGCGCATGTGTGTATGTTTGCGTGTGTGTATAATTTAAATTGTCAATTGAAGCCGCACAAGTATATTATCTTGCCATTCCACCTTCAGCAATTAAATTTATTCTTGATGTGTGTATGTGTGCACATGTGGTTGTGTGTGTATGTGTGTGTGTGCATGCATGTGTGCATGTCTGCATGCATATATGCATGTATGCATGCATGCTGTGTGCATGCATGTGTGTGGGTGCATGCATGTGTGCCTGAGTTGTTATGCTCTTGGACTAGCAACCCCGGGGTTTCAGAGTTCGAACCCAGCAATGACAGGAAAATTTTCCAATCTCTCAATATCTTCTTCCCACACCAGTCCACCCAGCTGTAATGGGGACTTGGAATTTTTTGGGGTGCAAATTCACTGGCCATGGCTCGTCAACAGCTAAGGGTCCATGTAGGACTTTGGGTGCCCACACCCATAAGCTGAGAATCTTTGTCAGTCTTCCGCTAGCTCCTAGTCTGGCTCCAGGAGTTTGCTTGCACTGGCTCATAGTGCCTGCTTAGTGCACAGGCATCCTGACTATGTTAGGTGCATGTGATTGTGTGATGGTAACTAGAGAATTTGCATTACCTTTTGCATTTGTGCGTGTGTGCTTGCATGTGTGTGCATATGTATGTAAGTCACTGTTTTCCCATTTATATATCAAAAATATTTTCCCCTCCATTTTTTTCTTTCCCCCCCACAGTTGTTCGGTTAAGTGAGGATAGAAGGGAAGAGGGCAGTTATGATACAGCCTCAAAGAACCATGAAGATGGGATAGAAACTGAGTACAAGAGAGAGCAGGCAACTGTGGATGAGGCAGTGCTAAACCCAAGGTGTGGGAATGAAGTGGGTATGGTCTGTGGTAGAGTTAGAGGATTTTATGAAAATTTTGGACTAGAGTTGTTGACATAGCTTTAAGAACCTCTATCACATTGGATTGAAGCACTAATTGTAAAAAATTGTAATATATATCCTCTGTAAGAAGTGTGTGTGTGTCTTTGTATCTATAACATCACTAATTTTTATGTTCATTATGAATATTTTACAATTGTTTTTAGTTATCCAAGGCTAAATGAAAGAAAATAAAGAGAATGATAAAACAAATTGAATGTTAAAGGAAAAATGAAGAAGACGAGGAGGAGAATGAGCAGGTAGCCATATCTGATGACCCTGTTGCTGATCTCAGAGAAATTATTCACAGCAAGCAGGACAATCCTTGGATGGATGATGCAGACATAGCTATGGAACCCGTAGTTAGAGACAATTTATCTTGTATTTTCCTCTGAAGGAAAATGTCGTAGAGTTATTTGTGCTCGACATAAGTTTTCATGCTGCAACATTTGTAGTAAGAGTATTGTGGGGAGAATTCCTGTGTGACTGGATGCAGGAAAGTGGCCTACTGCAACTTCAAGTGCCAGAAAGCAAGCTGGAAAGTGAACAAGAAGGTCTGTTCCTATGCTCTGAGGAAAGGTTAGAAGGAATCCACTGGCTGGACAACATAATGGAGCTATCAAACTCTGCTCTAATTATAAGTAATGTTACTTGCTGTTGAAGATCCTTTTTATGAACTTATGCAATGAAGGTTTTTTTGATTGTTTGACAAAGAGAATTCATACTTCTTATCTTGTTGTTATTATTTGACTACAAAACTGAATTCCTCAAGTTGTTTGGTGAGAACAAATTCATCAAGTTTTGAATGAAGAGTACATGTCATAGATTTAGATTTAAGCATGTGCAGTGCTCTCTGCCCCCTGCCCCCCCCCCACAACCTAGCCACCTTCACAATAGGCCGTACGTATGTACCAAACACATTTGTGTATTAATAATACCTCGTAAAGTCAGCATTATGTAACATAAAGATTACTTAGCAGTCCTAATAAGTTTAACAAAGGATGTTAAGCTATTCATGTACATGTACTTGTTCTTTGGATATGATAACCAGCTACTTCTGCATAAAACCTTCAGCCACTGAGCGAATTAACCTGAACCAAAAAAAGGGGGGGGGGGGGTTGACAATAAAAGTTCACACCTAGTTGCATAAACATAACAATTTGTAGCACTATGTTCTAGTTTTTGTCCAATAAAAGCAGACCTACTTCTCAATGTCTGGAACACAATGAACAAACTTGTGTTTCCAGAAGTTGTAGCTTTCATTATTTATCAGCTTAATGAAAGTGATGAGGACTCCCCACGGATGGGGCCTGTTCACAATCAACCTCTCCAGCAAAACTCGTGTTATCTGTTCTCGGATCATTTCAGCACTTGTCTCTGCAAACAATGATAGCAGAGCACAGCTGAAGTAGTGGGTGTGGCTGTTAGGATAGCGCAACTGGTTAGCAATGGCACTGAGGAAGAGAAAGCGACCTGGAAATAAAGGTATTCACAAAATGTAGGTAATACATATCCAATATTATATAAATATTTGATAAATGGAAAGCTAAGTGAATTTTGCCAGCAGAATATGTTTAAAGTGAAATATTTCATAACAAATCAGAATACTCTTACTGATACAGCCAGGTCACAAACCACTCACCTTCAGTATCCAAGTCTACAACAAGATGCTGGAAGATGTCCATGTGAGCAGTGTGAGCTATGTTGCTAGTTGATGGTACCCTTTCCTTGCTGTGGAAGTAAGCTATACCTTGAATGCCCACATACAACATGAGAGCATTCATCAAGGACACATTATACTTGTTTCCAGGATCATTGGAGACCTATATGGATATGACAACATGAATAAGCAATACTCTTCCACATTTAAAAATGATTTTTCTTTACTATTAAATGTCCCCTGAGTTCTTGAAGAAAAGTCACAGGTGCTCTTGTTCGAAAGTAATTGTCCAAATCCTATTATAAATTAGAAACCAGATAATACAAATATGTTATGTGAATAATAATACACTAAAAAAAAAGAAGCAAGATTTAAATATTATACAGGCACCTTTTTAAGATTAGATTGTATGTACTGGGAGTAAGTTGGAATGATCCGTGGAGCATTGAAAATGTCTGGTAAAATCTCAACCTTGAATATAACACAAATGGTTTAATAATAGGCATGTCATTCAAACATACTAATTGCTTTCAAGTAACCTTTAGATTTGGTGTGTAAGGATCAGGAAGATACACATTGACAGGAAAGGCAGAGAGAATAAGATTCCTCATCTGGATGCAGTTTGGTGGAATCACATCACAGAAAGAAAAGTGGTAGTCACAAAGGAACTCAGGAAAGTCATGAAGCAAGACCAGTAGGATGCGCAAAGTGGCCTACAACATTGTAATATTAGTCCATGTCATATTTGACAGGTTAAGTCAAGTTTAGTACTCACCTTATACAGGAATAGAATTGGTTTGGTGAGCTCAGCAGTCCGTAAAAATGGAGCAAGGAACACAAATAAGTCAATCAATAGTTGATGGAATAAAGGCCAACCCTATATATTACAACCACATAGTAAGTGCTACAGAGAAAGAACAATAGTTACTGCTAATCTGACTACAACTTAATTAGTTCCAATATATATACTTTCTTCTGATCTGCTGGCTTTAAAAGTTTTGCCAGGAAAATCCGGTGAGAAATAAGTTCCAACCATGAATAGGTGAATCCTGGTGCTCTGCTTGGTCGAATAATGTGAAAAGCATGACTGCAAGATAATTAAACAAAATTAAAGAGAAAAAAATGATGTACTTTCATCACCAACAGCTCCCATTGATTATTTACTGTAGTAGTAATATTTTAAATTATATAGAGAAAACAATTCCATATAATTACTTAAATAAAATGATTGAAACAAAGTATTTTTCCATGTTGAAAGAAAATAGCACCTATCATTACATGAAATTGGAATAGTCTGTCTGTCCATTTGTTTGTCTCTCTGTGTGCCTTGGATTCATGCTTGAGTGGTTCAAGGTAGACCCATGAACTCATATATATTTGTCACTAAGAGAACACAATTAGCATATTTATATGGCCACACCCCTTTCCATATAAAAAAACAACCAAACAAATTGTACTTTTTCCAGAAAAAAGAATGGAGCTAGACCCACAAACCCATATATATTTAGAGTCAGTTTCATCAGGGGAATGTCTAAGTACATCTACATTGCCACATCCCTTTCTTAATTAAAAAAAAGCCAAAAAATGGTAATGTTGCTGGAAAAAAGAATGGAACAAAATGCCTAAATCTTACTCATGCAGACACAACTTGACCCCGTGAATAACATCGGATGGGTCCTATCCGGCCACACCTTTTCTTCTTTGTGTGTGAGGCTATAAATGTCAAAAATGGTACTTAAAACACACTAACCTTATCACATGTTCAGTCGTGTATTAAGTCCATCACATATGTCATGAAACCAGACACTTTTGTGACTATAGCTGATCAAATATGGGCCAAAAAAGTGCCTGTAGGACAGTATTTTTGCTAGTATCTATAATTGTGAAAGACATGTGTGTATGTGTCCATGTGCATGTGTGTTTTAGAGATGGACAGCCAAACAGCTCAATAGATATTAATTAAACTTTACTGAAACGATACTTGGTCACCCCCTAAAGTTTAGGTGGTTAGTATAGTGGGTAGGACTCAATTTGAATGATATGGCTGACTGCTTGGTTGAGGTGGCCATAGTCATATTCTGCGCTATTTCTCAATCCCCAGACATGTGTGGTTCGTGCAAATCTTACAACTCCGGATCTGAGTTGTTTATGTGTGGTCTGCGCTATTCATGCTAGAGTGGTGCCTCTGACATTAAGAAATTATGGAGCCTGCAGTAGTCAGCAATGGCAATGTTTTGTATCCTGTGCGCTTCTTAATTAGGGTGAACCAGCAATAAACTGGGACAGTATTCTGAAGCCGGGAGAAATAAAGCATGGGTTGAGATGCACAAGGTATCAGTCACAGCACCCCATGTGGTGCCTGCCAGACAGTGTAGCAGCACAACACAATTAAATGTCTTAGTTGAAACGTTCTTAATTGAAGCAGCTAGTTGGTGACCTTCAATCCTTGGTGCAAGACAAACATTAAATGGCTATTGTGAACTCCAGGCACTTGGCATAGCATTTCTCTTTTGATGGCTGCAATGATCTCTTGCATTGAAAACTTGCCAGACAGAGAGTTGACAGGTCACGGTGCCTCGGTAAGGTCTGTGAATTAATTGTTATCATCCATATAAAAGCCTTGTCCATGTTGGGGAATTTACTATTCTTAATGAGCTTTGCAACAACGAATTTTGCTGAGTTGGGGCAGGTGGATGGTTTAGACATTTTTCCCATTATTATATTGATGATTGGCAATGCTTATTATCTGGAGTAAGTTCAAGTCGGCAACTCCACTGTTTAGGTCCATCACTCTGCGCATGGTGTAACAGGGTGTAGTTGTTTTAATTTTTCATAACCTTCATGAGACATGATTTTTGCAAGACTGAGTAGGAACTGGTTGTCAGCTTTATAGGCTACATCGATGCTCTCGGTGGTGGTGAAAGATATTCCCTCTTTTTGCTTTCAAGTTCAGCTTCAAACCTCTTCTACTTTGCTTTGAAGAAGTTCCACCTCTTGATTGGTATCCTTCCTGTCGGCTTGATCAAGTATGGCGTGATGATCAGAGATGGTGTATATTGTGAGCATGTAAAAAGTCCTGGATGTTTCATTCTGGGCACGGTTATCACATGAGAAATTTGGCGAAGGCGAGGTCTGGATAATTTTCGGTATTTCCTCTCCCTGAAGGGAGCCTTGCCAGATTATTTGGGTTGTATAGCAGTATAGACTCAGTAATGGAAGACTATTCAGACAGAGCTATGCTTTCTTGATTGGACTGCCTGTAACCCCAGTCAGTGAGCCTAATCTTGAAGTTGCCAGTGTAGACTGCTAGTATTGAGGCGTTTCGCGGCAAACCTTGCTCTAGATGATTGGGCATTGACTTTTAAACATTCATAATTGTAGTCTAATTTCCTTTTGAGATAATACATTCCACTGTAGCACATGTGGTTCACTTGCCGATTTTTGTCACTGGCATGTTCTCTTTGATAAAAGTAGCCAGTCCATGGAGTTTGTTCTTACTGTTTTTGGGCGAGTACATAGACCGGTAGTTTTAGAGTGATACGGATCTCTTTTACATCTTCTGGAGTAAAATAATTGTAATGGAGTTGTCATTGTCTAGTTATATAATGATGGCAAATATTGAAGGCATGAAACCCTCGATGTTGAGCTGTACAAATGTGAATTTATGACTCCCAACAGTCTAAGAGACTGCCCACTGTGAAAAGGCTTGCTGTGGGGATTGCTTGTAATAGCTTTGTGACTATATTGGTTCAACTTCAATGAGTTAATTGTCGAAGAGGCCACATAGAGGCCACATAGAGGCTATTTTCTTCTCCCTGAGAAGTATAAACAGAAAAAACAATTCAAGACCAAAAAGATCTGGACACATGTCCAACTGGAAGACATAATTAACACCAAGCCCCTAAAGGATCAAAGATAGATCTTCATGGGAGTAGCTATGTGAAGCCTTCCTTGTTAATGGCATCCCTAAATTTGAGTTTAAAATATGATGCAAGTGCTTTGAAGTGAGAAAAGGCTTGGTCCTGCCCTATGAGACCAATCCTCTTTTACACTCATCTGGACACTACTTCAATCAAACCATGATGAACATGAAATTGGACCTCAAGGACATGAAATGTTGATCAGCATTGATGAAGAATGGACTTTGTCATTAGATATGTAGTACACATTTCATCAGGCCAGCAAGAATCCTAATCTGTTGTTCCCCTTAATTTTTTCATATCACTTCCTGCCTCCTCCATTTCCTGCACAGGGGAGGCAAATGAGTTAGAAAGACGTTCCTGAAATAAAATGCTCTCTTTTCATTGGTCAAAAATTTCATTTTGATGCCCTTTAACACAGTCATTTGGAAAAAGAAAACTTGTCTCTCCCTCTTGTGCCTGAGACAATTTTAACCAAGTAGAGAGACTGAAGTTAGAACCTGATCACAAAAAACCAGAGGAAATTTATGGATCTTGTGTATTATTTTTACATTAGGCATCAGGCTAATCTGTTTTTTTTTTCCCCCCTATTGAATAAATTTCCAATTCTGTCATTAAAATCATATTATAAATGTCTTCACACAAAAAGAAAATATGATCCTCTTTTAAATCTTCTCAAAACACAAACTGTTAAGGAAAACAACAAAATTTACCTAAATCTTCCAGACCCAGTTTTTGCTCAGCTCACCTGAAAGCATGCAGGACTTGAAAAGAAAGAGAATCAAAAACTGGGTCTGGAAGATTTAGGTCACTCAGGAGCATTATAAAGAACTGGTGGTAGGCCAATGGTTGGAAGTCTGTATTCCGCTGGTTGTGATCTTTGATAAGTACATCAGAAACTGTGACCAACACCTGTGCAACAAGAAATACTAAATAATGAGATAAATTCAAACATGCAAAATATCTTTGTGTGTGTACATGTTTCATGCATGTATGTGTGCACATTTGTGCATAAGAGAACAATCATCACAGGCCTATAGTGAACCTTACATTTCTCAAAAGGTTAAGTTTGATGAGAGTGTTCGACACATTGCCAGTATATCTTGAAAATATCACTACCATCTTGATAAATGCATCCATTGTGTGGTAACACTTAGCACGAGTCATTGAGCCACTGATAGTCTAGAGGAATATAGAATAAAAGAAAGAAGAGGTGTATATATCATTATGCATTACTTATATGCACACATAGAAACTATTCACCTGATCATTAAGAATTCTGTAGCATAAGTCCACAGACATCTCTGCACTGATTCGGAAAAATCTTGTAAGGAGATTATCACTTTTTAGTATGCCCTCCTGTTGCAACTGCACACAAACAAAAACAAAAACAAAAATAAATAGATTCATCGCTGCTGTCATCAAAACCAGAGTATGTTTATACTATACTGCACTCTCTTCTCCCACAGAAACTTAAATAAAGCATAGAGTAGAAGTTTAGTCTACTTACACGTGATATATACGCAGCATATATTTTGTCACCCTCTCTGAGCATGCCTGGTCGGTGGAAATGATGCACCCACTCAGACAGTAAGTAGTCAACCTGATTATCAAAGTATAACAGATAACATTTGTGATACAAGATATGATACTGTTGCTCCACCTTCTTATAGAGTCCTGGAGGATCTTCTATATGACTGGTTGTCGCTAGAGACAAGTTGGACTCCATTCCATTAGCAGGAATCTCAGGAACTCGGTCCACATCACCAACTGCTGTATTTCCTGACATGATCCCAGTACAACTAGAAATTAGTTGAATATTATGACTGTTTCGAAATGGTTCCAATAGTCGAACAGAGCTGTGTGCACACACATACGTCCAACATCAGTAAACAGTAGAAAATGCTATGTAGATACATAGCATATGTAAAAAAATCAAGTTAATGAGTAACTCAATGGATGATAATTGTTGTATTTTGAACTCAATAATTGCCATTCTTATTGTGCATTTGGTTAACCTTGTTAAACTGATGTCATTAATAATACATCCATGTTATGTAATATTTTAATTCCATTTTGTTACACATGTTTAGTCTTTTGTTTGATACAAATTGTTGAAGTTTATTCTTAAAGTGTAAGATCCTGTTTAATATTTCGGGATATAACATTTCAGTGACTAGCATGGCTAAAGCCCACAGTGCCTTGCATGGTTTTGATCGTAGAAAGGAAGATTGTACTTCCAAATTGAGGAATATAAAATTCTTCTTTATGGCCAGTAGAGTGGCAGACCTTGACAAAAAGCTAGCAATTTTACTATATAGCAGGGGTTTTCAAATTCACTAGCTACTAAATACCATAATGACCTGGTAGCCTTGAAGATGAGAGCTACAAGGAACCAATATAGGTCTTAACTAGTTATTTTGACATCAAACCTTCTATTGTCATGCCGCACTTTCAATTCAACTATTGAGTGTAGAACCCTGAAATAAATATAGCACTATATAGCCTTGTTCACAGATGTGTTGCATGACAGATTTGTGTGTTGAGTGAATCATGAAGCCACACAATGTAAGTTGCTCATACAGAAAATTTAACATTTGACAAAGCTCTAGACATAGCTAGTACTATTGAGGCTGCAGAACTAAATGTGAAAACTCTCTCAAAGCAGACTACTACCTCAACTTTCTTGCAGTTAGTCACTGGAGTGAACTTTACTTAATGAAGGACTTCACTATAGAACCTCATTTGCTACCAGTGTGGAGGAGGCCACAGGGCAGATCATTGCAAATTAAAAGAAATATGTTTAGTTACTCTAAAAAGAGAGGGAAAATTGTTTCTGCATATTAAATTAAGCAGGGTGGAGCAGAGCACCAAACATTTAAGCCGGCAAAGAAATCTGGAACAAATTTTGTTGACACTGGTGAAGAAAAAGTGGAAGCAGATAAAAACTTCATTTACTCTTTATTCACATTACAAGACAGGGCTCACTTGCTTATTCAAGTGCAAGTTTTAATTAATATTGTGCCTGTTAAAATGCAGTATGACACCAGGACTGCGTTTTCATTGATCAACTAAGCAACTTACCAAAGGATTAAAAAGGATTGAAAAAGACCCTAGAGTCAGCAACTGTGAACCTGACGACCTACACTGGAGAAGAGACAGGCATCTTTGGCTCCATTTATACTCTGATTGAGTATGGTGAGAAAAATGGAATGTTGTCATCACTTTTGGTAAGAGGGAAATGTTCAAACCTGATGGGTCCAGATAATCTGGTGAAATTCAAAGTCCATCTTGAAGGAGTACACAATCTTGTGAGTGGTGACGTCAATCGCAAGCCATTTGATTTGTTAGGTAAGCATACAACAGCAGGTATGTTATACTATGCACTTCCAATAAAGTGTACTTGTTGATGGTTCTAAAATATATTTTTTTAATAGCCATACGAACAGTTGCACAAGAAAAGATTGACATGTCTGTTTAATTTTATAGTTTGTTATTAGGCATTGCACTTAATTCTATTTAATTAGATTTAAAAGTGTGTCTGTAATTAGACACCAGTCAACATACACATTATATTTATATGTGATTGAAAAATTTTTTCCTTAAACTCTCACGCATTTCTATCATCAAAAGAGTAGTATAAGATTCTATAAACAGATCACGCTATATCTACAAAGGACCACAGCCTCAGTAGCAAGATTTCTTCACAGGATTGTGAAGAGATCCCTTGAATGTTAATCAAGGACTATGATGTCTAGCCCCTCACATATATAGAAATGAACAAAGCTTCATTGAAATGCAGTCCATTTGTGTCAGTCAATTCAGTAATTTTTATAGGTACCTGTCTGGAAGAAATTCTAAGTTTGCAGCTAAATGATACAATTCATCCTTTGTCTTCAATAGATCCTTCTGTACATAAAGAAAAAGTACAACAGAAAAAATAAAATAATTCTTTCTTTCGACATAAATTATTTACATGAATATACTACGACTGCATACACATAATCAATTTATTAACAGAAGAATTTCAATTGAGAATGCAAAAAGTTACAACTTGGCACCCTCGAGGAATTTGATAAATTCTAGATGGGTCCCAAAATGTCTGCTATTTCATTACATTAAGAAGTAAATACAACATAATTCTTGTACACAGTAGAATAAGAAAATCTTTATATGATATTAAAAACAAGCAATAATCAACTAGATCGTACGGCAGTAGTGGACGTCTTCCTTTTCTCAACTGATGTGATAGTATCAACAAGCTTGATACAGCAACTCAGGGCTGCTACATTTTGTCCAGATTTAATCATCTTAGGATAAAAGAGATGGGAAAATGTGTTCAATGAAGTATCACCAAATATTTTATCACTACTCCATACCTCAGCTAAAAAATCATCCAGCAGCTTCATATCAACCAATTGCATATTAATCAAGAGAATGATGGCATGAGGACTGTATTTAATGTCATCCCTTGCTCCCTGAAGGATGCTTGTCACATGATGCATGATCATTGCTGCATCAAGACCAGCACACCCTTGAATCATCTTCAAGACGAGGAGATGGCAATCTTTAAAGCTACCAAACAGCCCAGGTTCATTAAGAGGTCGGTTCATGCCTTTCAATAGACCTTCAAGTGCCTAGAAGAAATATTGTAAGTTTGAGCACAATGAAATAATAGACTTCAAGTGCCCTATAGGAATATAGTTCGAGCATATTTGAAGTTAGATATCAATCCTCTGAACCAGCATTGAAATCTTAACTTTATAGTAATTATATTGAATAGTACAACTTTTTCATGGAGTACACTTAATGTGAAATTTAGTAGACAATTTTCCACACAGCATATACACAAATTAACTCCTTTTATCTGTTCTACCTTCTCAAGAAGTCTAAGAATATTGAAGTGGTTAGGGGCGCTATGCAACTTCTTAGTCAGGTCAAGGAGACTTCTCATCATGCACACATGGGAATTACTAGGAGGGGCTGAAGCTACATCCAACTGCCACTGAAGCTCCAGAATGCATTTCATCAAAATTTGGATGAATTCCTCTTTGGCTAAGAACTATAACAAACACACACAAAAAAAACCCAACTGAACGGTCATGCAAATAACTTACAACAAAAAAATGCATAAACTTACCCGAGTGTTTCCAGTATACTTTGCCTCCTGCAAGAATAAAATAATTGTAACTATATATGAGTTTACAAAATGTTTTTTTCACCATGCCTTGTCAGAAGTTGGCAAGAAGGCAGGAATTGACCGAGCAAATTCTTCATGCACTGCAGCTTGTTCCTGGGAAGGTGCTCCATCCTAAGATAGAAATTTAATTATTTTCTGTTTCAAAAAAGGTTCTAGCACACCTATATTAGCTTACTGTGAGGCATGTTTGTTTTGGTATCCTTTCAGCTTGATATGAGAGGGTCACGTTGTCACAATAATGTCTTCCTTCACTTTGCGCTGCTTTACATAGCTCAAATTCCTGTATTAAACTTGATGAAGGCACAGTTTGAGATTGACAAATTAGATTACCTCCAACAGTCTTCTTTCCATCTCTGGTACTGCCTTTTCCATGGATGCCTTTTGTATGTGTGCACAAGCCAATTCAGTGTTCTCTGCACTAATCTGTTGGGCTGCAAACTCGATATGTTCCTTCAGCCCATCAGGTGGGTTCTAGTACACATCTTAATATTAAATTAAACTACTCCAACAAAGTAAGCAATAGCAACAAAATTCAAACACCCACACCAAAAAATATTAATACAAAATATATACTAAAGAAAATAAATTCCAACCCCTATTGCTGAAGAAAAAGAATTCTTGAGATTGGAGATGATGCTCAGAAGAAGAGGTTCCCTGCAATTGATGATGGCCATCCCGGCAGTCAAGTTCTGCACCATGCGTTGGGCCGCAAATTGCATCCTGTGGTTATGTGGGGCCAAACTGAAGTCCTGCCATGAAAAAGAGTGGGAGAAAAGAAAACAGGAACAGAAAATGTTGTGCTAGACAAACTCTAAAATGCAACTGCGCACCTTTTTGAATATTTTTTCAGTTGTAGTGACAGCTTCTTTGATTGAACGTTTTAACACTGTGGAGACAAGATCCTGCATGGCCTTTTCCACTGATGGCATGATACACTGCTTCAACTGGGGATACTGCTGGAGTAAGGGAATCTGCGAGAAACAACATTTCATGCACATAAATATCATACACAATTGCAATACCTAATAATAATATAAGAATAAAGCAAGAAACTTCATACACACACTTGCACATGCATCACATACGCATGCACACAGACACAAACCACAAAAAAAAGAAGCCCACATTAGTAATTTTAATCAATACACATGGTTAGCTTAATGCTTCATACCTGATTGTTGATTTGCATATTCTGAGCAAGGCCATCAATTGATGCAATGTTGATGTCGTCAACATAAAACATAGATTGAGAGGTGGTAGAATTCCCAGACAGAACTACAGCATGGTTAACACCAGGCTGAGGCTCAACTGGAGAAGGGTCTGAAGAAATACACATCGATAAATTCTTTGAGATCCACAGAACATATGATAATTTATTATTATGTAATAATTTATTTTTTGCTTGGAAGAATCAACTGGTGTTGTATTGGTACATACTCATTCCATTGTCCAATGGAATCTCTAATACTGGTAGAATCAGCATTTCATAGAAATTTGTATAGGCCTTGATAATATTTAATTAAACTAATGGACACATAGAGATGATGGCTACTAACACACAATGTTCAGTATGAAGGTGACCACAGACTAGTGCTATAGCTGCACATTCCTATCTCTCAACTCAGCGTACACACAATACGTATCTACCTTTAGGTGTGGAAAGTTGATGGAGTTTCATAGCTTTTTCAGCATTACCGAGAAGTTTGCTGGGAGTTATATCCTGTACACAAACATACAAACATATATATGCATAGTAATAGATGTGTCCATATGAATAATGGGATGGTTATGCAGAGACATAAGTGCCAAATATGTTTTCTAACTGACAGCTTTGTCCCCATTCCCCTAAGGTGTCCAGATTGGTCTCCAAAGTATTAGTGATCAGGGCTTTGACTGAAAACATTGTGGTTTTATGGTCCATAAGTCTACAAATAGCTGATAAGAGATGAATGAGATCACTATCTATAATTAACACATGTCTACATGTAACTGATAAGAGATTAATGAGATCACTATCTATAATTAACACATGTCTAACAATAGCTGATAAGAGATGGATGAGATAACTATCTATAATTAACACCTCTATAAATAGCTGATAAGAAATGCATGAGATCACTATCTATAATTAACACGGCTAGACTAGCTGATAAGAGATGTATGAGATCACTATCTATCATCAACATGGGTCAGCTATTTTTTTAGCCTGTGAACCACACATGCAACCACAAATGTATCAGTCAGGGCCTTTCGTAATCACTAATTGACTCCATCTATACTGATTCCTGTGATGTGTACAGCACCAGTGTGCTCGTATACCTGTTACCAATGAATGTTCTCCGTACTATTCTTTTAAGTTAACAGAAGAAGTCTATTTTAGATATGTAAGACCATTCATAAAAAATAGCCCCAATGAGCTCACCACCATAATGAAAATGGCACGTTATTGTCCAGCACTAATAGTTGCACTTATATAATATTTTTTAAAAATCTTGATGACAATGCAATGGTTATGGTTGATGGGTTTGGTATAGGTCTGATCCCCTAATTCAATAAGAAAAGGTTGGCACCTATGCCGATGTCCAATGCACATCTAGCAATATGCTAACTTACCGATATTTCCAATGACAGGTGCTTGCACAGGACTTCAACTTCATATCTTAAATTGAGCTAAGTCACAAATTTAAACAGCACAGTGAAGTTAGTATAGTTTAAAATAGTGAAGTGTCAATTAAAATGAATATTAAATACCTTGCAGTTTGGAACCTCATGAAGTTCACGTAATACGGACATGATTGCCATGGTCCACGGATTAGGCGGCTTGAATACGAGACTCTCGGCACATGATTCCAGCAACTTGGCCACAAATGCCACTACATACATCAGCTCCTAATGAACAACAAATAGTGGGATCATGGATTTGGATGTGCATTTGTATATGCATACCTGTTCACCCTTGAAATGAGCCTCCAAAATTAGGTCCTTCACAGCTAGATCCTGAGGACAACCACATATTAATAGATATGTGGATAGAATGTACAACATACTATAATATGAATTGCTATATGCTCTATGGAGCCTTCTGGGGCTTAGTGATGGGGTTACTTACAATATGAAGGACAGGCTTGTTTTTAGCCAAAGTCTGCATGCCAAGCCAATGTCCCAAGTTCTTCAAGATTGCTCTATCCGAAATGTTTTCACTGGTTTTATCAGCTTGGAAAATCACCTGCAAATGATAAAAAGAATTTTAACTCTTAAAACAGTTGATGCTGTGGCTATGATAGGACAAACCTTTATGTTTCTATAGGTCTCTCTGAGAACTTGTTTGCACAATTGAACTGAACCAAAAAGGTCCATAAACTTCAAATAAAGTGCATGGAAGTTGGGTTCAATGGATGCTCTCTTAATGACAAGATGACTAGCCAACCAATCAATGAGCTTCACAGATATTAGTGTGACTGCCTCCTTTGTCTGTAAATAATAGAAATGATGCAATTAATAGATATAGATCTGTCCTTCAAAGAAACGTCTCACCTTTTCCTGAACATTAGCCCAAGAGAGGTTATGGAACAAGGAATGCACTTTATCCTGCAATTCTTCAGGAGGAGCTGCTCTCTCTATTTTCTGGTCAGCAACTACTAGAAGATTATCAATGGCGGTAGAGTTGATTGAAGGATGCTATATAACAACAGGAAGAAAATTATAAAACAAGTTATTGATATGATCTAACAAAAATTGTCATGTATGAAGTTCAACTTGTGCGTACCATTTTCTCTACAACCTGTTTAGCAGTCATCTGGGAGTTTTCAATGAAATCCCTGGAGTATGCCATGGCGAAAGTCCAGCTACAAACTTTGAAGGAACTACTAAATTTTTAATATCCTAAAAATACCTCTACTATCAATGTCTAACCTATTATGAAGCCTGTAGTAGTAGTGCTAGACACAATATTATACAAGTCCAATTTACACTCCAGAAAAATCATGTTCTAATGCTAATCAACACGGAAGTACATTCCAATTCATAAACACATCATGCAGAATGAAAGGTACTACCCATACCCACCACATATTTTTTGCCCATGATTATTCCAATCTAGACTGGAGACTCCTTGTACAGTCAATGCTACTGACTTTGATGTAAAATAGTGCCTGTAAGAGAAGAAGCTGTGGTTGTCTGTTAAATTTTCACCATGCTGTGCACCAGCACTATCTGACTGTTACAGAGTTAAAACCAAGATGCAATTTTACAAGTTATTCATTACTTCCCTATAGAACTGGGGGAAATATATGTTACAAAATTTATAGAAATATTAGTATTAGAAAAATGCCAATTCCTCTTTAAAGAACTGTAATGGTTGTGTGTTTCTTCATGACTTTTACAGTAGTGGGCAAAATAAACATTCTATTCCTTTTTATGTGGTAATGACATTTTCAGGAGGTAGGGTCATTTAATTTCTCCAAGTGACCAGGTGCCTGGTTGTTATTTTGTATTAAAAACACCGTAGTGGCATCCCAAACTATCAGTCTTAAGGTCCCCTGTGGTGGACCTAGCCACAGAAGCTGATAATGGTTTACCCCCCAAAAAGTGGATAAAAAACATAAAATTTAATAAACCATTTGGTATTTGAATATGCTATAGAAACTAACATTTTCTCATGCATACAGAAAATAAGATATCAAATGAAAGTTCTGCTTCTTCTCTTTTCTGTGAGCTGTTACAATACACACTTGCTGTGACACTCTCAGTACCATAATACAGCCTATAAAATAACCTTTGTTCTGCTCAAGAGGAGAACATGTCAAAACTACTGTGTATCCTGCATGTTGTGTGAGAGAATACTAATAGTACCTCTGAAATCATTAAATAGTTCTTGACTTTAAGCTCAGGTATTCAAAATACTGGTCCATATGTACAAAGCTAAGAGACAACCCTGGTGAACTTAGTGGTTGCCATAGTCATTGCTACTTAAATTTAAAGAGCATATCTGGGCTCCAAAATATCCATGAGCTGGAATAAGCTCTCAACATGCCTTCTTAGTGTTCCCATATGGAAAAGAATTTGTTTAAAAAACTCATTTAACAAAAATAATCTGTGGATGTACCACCCATTCCACCCATACCATCCCCACACCCCCCTCCCCCAACACCATCCACCATTCCAAGTATTCCAAGATTTGGAATACTAGGTGGAAACTCTATATATGCATGTAGCATCAGCAGCCTTGGTTTCCATTCTAAATAGGTCAAGTATCACAATGAATGCAAACTGAAGAGCAGAGTCACAAATATCAGGTTGAGCATGGTCAGGTAGTCCACTCCAGAATTGAACAGTTGTCATGTGATCAAGATGAGGAGGACACATAAATCATTTTTCATGCCAGCTATATTTCCACCACACTCTCCTACTTCCTTCTCCTCCACATTCTTCTACTTACTCCTGTGCTCCCCTGAATTCATAGTGGCATGATGCATACTTTGGTACAGGAGAAGTGAAAAGATGGGGTCCTCAATCCTCCAACCCTTCAAAACTTTTGTACCAAAGAGTGATAGCTCAATTATAAAAAAAAGCTTAATCTTTCCAAAGCCTTTCTGAAGGTGGCCAACTTGACGTGGTGGAGAGGCTTTAAACTAAGAGCCATCTAGAAAAATTGACACCATTATGAGCTGTGTCTGGGGTAGGACACATCAGAAAAGAAATAACTGAAACTTTAAAAAAAGAAGCAGGCATTCACAATTGCTGAGAAAACACTGTTGTGGAAGTCATTTATCAAACAAATGCAATCACTGTCAAGCAGAAGAATTAACTTGGAACTCTTCCAATGCCTTTTTCAATAATGTCTATGATAAAGTATGTTTGTTGGACAAAGAGCCCTGATCACTGCAAGCAAAGCTGCAAATGGGCCTCTGGTACATCATTATTGATGGAACTTCGTCTTAGCTCATCAAACTATTGATGAGTCATAAACATGATTGCACCTGTAGGAAGAGTGGGTATTGATATATCAATTTTCTACCAGGCATTCATGCATTTACTGGGCACGACTTCTACTGCAGTATTCATGCTTAAAGGCGAAAATTATCCATTCCAGGTGATGGTGAAGAATAATGACTTTGTTCTTTCCTTTGGAAGATTTGGAGAATCCTGTATTAGGGTGTCATTAATTCCATTGAAGAGTTTGTCCGTGCAATGTACTATATGACCAAGATCAATAAGATCAATGAAGAAAGATTTTATATGTTGAGTAATTACCGCTATACATTTAGCAAAGGAAGACACCCATGCAGGAGATATGCAACTTTACTAAGGGGATGTTTCTCATGATGACTATTGTGTGTTGATTTTCAGCTAGAAGAAGTTTGGCCAGAGGATGACCTGTGAGAACAATAAGCCTATGAATGTTGTTATCAATATGTGAGTCCCTATACAACTGAATGTGGGGGAGAAAAAGTGAGAATCTGTTTTGAGTATTGGACAATGGAACATGAGTGGAAAAGGTTTTGGTGAGCGGACGAGTGTGTAGATAAGTGTATGTGTGGTGTGTGTGTGCGTGAGCCTGTCTGCCTCCTGCCTGCCTGTCTCAGTGATGCTTGCACATGTGTGTGCCTCTGTATGTGTGGTTGCTAGTTTTAACCACACCCTCACAGGATATTTTCCTTTCTTTGAACATCTTTATCCCAAGTTGGTGTATCAAGATATGATTGGGACTTGAAATTTTCTGAGATGCAAATTCACTGACCTTGGCTTATCAATATGGTAAGTGTTCAGCTGAGACTTTGGATGCCTACACCCTAAGTTAAGTGCCTTGGACAGTCACTCTATGAGATCCTATGTTGGCTTTTGGGGTTTGCTTGCACTGGCTCATAGTGCCAGTCTAATGCACAAAAACCATGATTATATCTGGTGAGTATGATTGGAGCTAGAAAATTTTCATTTGTATGGTACGTATGTGTGTGTGTGTATGTGTGTGTATGTGTGGATGGATGGATGGATGGATGGATGGATGGATGGATGGATGGATGGATGGATGGATGGATGGATGGATGGATGGATGGATGGATGGATGGATGGATGGATGGATGGATGGATGGATGGATGGATGGATGGATGGATGGATGGATGGATGGATGGATGGATGGATGGATGGATGGATGGATGGTCGGATGGATGGATGGATGGATGGATGGATGGATGGATGGATGAATGGATGGATGGATGGATGGATGGATGGATGGATGGATGGATGGGCGGGTTGGTGCACTGGCAGGCTGATGTGTTTGCATCCATGTTTGGCTAGTAGCTGAGTAGTTATAGTTATGCTCTTAGTCTAACAGCCTAACATTGACATGAATATTTCCTGTCCTTCAAGTCTTCTTTCCACACTAGCCATGCCAGCCTATTAAAAATTCTCTTCATCTGTTGTGTGTTTTTCAGTTCCCAATTATTCCTGCATATAGTCAATATGACGTTTGAGAATATTTCCACCTTCAATCTGGGCTTAGTATGTAACTGGTCTAAGAGATTCTACAATATTCATGGAACTTATGTGTCTGTGTTAAGATGAAAATCCCTAACCATAACTGGCTGATTTGGAGAAAACAACAAGGTTTAGCTTTTTTTGTCAAGGTACCCCTTTTGATCAGCTTGTTTCAAAAGCATTCATGTCTTAATATCTGGTTTTAATAAATCAAACTAGGTGTGCAAATTGCGTCCAAGGAATAACTAAATGGGTGCTACATCGGTAGTGCTGAGAAGTGTGGACCTTCCTCTTTCCTCTCAAGAGTAATTATGAGAGACGAAGCTTGATAGAATGACCATTTTTTCCTCCAGCTTTTATTGCTCATTTAAGGGTTTTATGAACTACTCTACCAACACATTGGAGGCAGGATGGTAGAGCGAATGTAGAATATGCTCGATTCCATAACCTTGCATAAATCTAGAAAAGTCTTCTTATGTAAATTGTGGTCCATTGTCTGATACCACCTGTTCAGCATTATTTTTATGGAAGTCTGTAGAGTGGAAGAGAGCATGAAAATTAACTTTGGCATTTTTGGTGGTTATCCAAAATAATTGAAAAATTTTGACAAGGAATGGTCCTGAAAAGTCTATGTGGATCTGCCTCCAAGGAGCATTTGGCCATACCCATGTGTGTAGCAGAGAGGAGGCAGGAGCTGACCTTACTGTCTGACAGTTCAGGCATGATTTCACTGAAGTTCATTTACTTTGTCCAATCCCTTCCACCAAAAATAACTTTTGCTAGAGCCTCTATCTTTACAATTCCAGGATGAATGTCATAAAATGAATGCAGAATGCTTGAATACAGAGTTTCAGGTATAATAATGCAGATTCCTCATGTGAGGCACCCATACTCAATTCTTATTTCTTCACACTGTGACTGCCATCCATCCATAACATAACCGTATACTCAGATTTAACACCTTATCTATGTATTGCCCTTTAAATATGTTGTGAAGTGACTGGTAAGGAATGCAGTTTTCCAGTATAAAGAACATGAATGGCTTTTACTTTAGTTAATGCTTCATCATATACAAGGGGAAGTGGTAATCTAGACAATCCATCAGCAATGCAATGTAACAGTGTTGGTTTATACTATAGGTCATAGGTATAGGTTAACATTAGGACTGCTCATCTTTGAAGCCTGAGCAGCTGTTAGTGAGGGAATGCTCTTCTTGGGACCAAAGATTGCTGAGGGGTTTGTGGTCAGTTATAAAGTTTAATTTTCTACCATACTAATGTAGGTAAAATATTTTTACACCAAAAAGAAGAGATAGAGCTTCCTTCTCTATCTGTGTGAAGTTCCTTTTGCTAAAAAACAGTGTTCCTGACACATAAGCTATAAGCTTTTCATTACCATCTGGGGGATACATGGGAAAGAACTGATCTAACACAATAAGCAGATGCATTAGCATCAAAGTAGATGGGGAGCATAGGGTCATAGTGAACAAGGACTTTTGTAGAAGTTAGTTGCGGTTTGGCCAGATGAAAGGCCTGTGCACATTCACTGGTCCAGCTTTTACTCTTGCATGCCTGGAGGAGAGAATTAAATGGTTGGACCATGGTGATAAGTTATGAACAAACTTTCCATAATAATTCAGCAACCCAAGGAAGGAGCAAACTTCTTTAATATTCATTGGAATAGGTGCATTTTCAGTGGCCTCCACTTCCCTTTGTAGTGCTTGAAATCCACTATGAATTATTTGATGTCCTAAATACTCAATGAAGAAGATAAAAAAATGGTACATTGTTCCCTCATGAGGATTCTGTTCTTCTTTGATCGGGTTAGTACTCCTTCATATGTTTCCAGTTGTCTTGTTCCATCATTTGAGCTGATAAGAATATCATCAAGGTAGCATATTACATCAGGAATATCCTGTAGCACTGAGTCCATAAGTTTTTGAAAAAAGGTAAATGCCAATACAATTCAGAGGATAACCCTTTGCACTGATAAAGGCCTTGATGGAAGTTCATAGCACAATAAGAGATTGACTTTTCATCCAACAATACCTGCAGATAAAACTCCTCTCTATAGGTTTTGAGAAGAATATTTAATTTGTATATTTTTAAAGCTCGAAATATTGCTTCACTTGCAGCATGAGAGTTAATAGACACTCTCATCCAAGTCTCCACTTTCATAGGTAATTTCGTCCATTTTACATTAAATTCACTTTCACTGGGGTTGAAGAGCATTCTTCTACCTTGTTCATATGGTATTCCTCCCCTATGGCCTGAAGATTACTGCAACTGAATCTTGTGTGTTTGGTGAAACTCTTTTGTGGAGGCAGGGAACTCATGGTAGGGCAAATGTTTGGCCTGTGCTTTAAATTTAGATCAGCAAACAGGAGCAGTATGCCAAATTTTGCTACATGCATGGCAAGTGGCAGCTTTGAATTTGCATTCACTTCTAGTATGGCCAAGGCGACCACATCTATAGCATGCAGTATCATTTGGTTGGTTTGTATGACTGTTGAACTTCTTAATGGTTGCTTCAGTATATTTGAAAGACATTGTACCTTTATCTGCAGTCTCAATAGTTCTATTAATTTCAATTGCTTTTAAATATGTAAGATCAACTTCTGAAAGTATGAGTTGCTGAATTGTTTCCTGTTGGAGACCACAGACAAATCTGTCCCTCAGAGCATCATCCAGATGATCACCAAATTAGCAACATGGTGACAGCTTCCTAAGCCTGGCATCATATTCTGTACTCTTCCCCTATGTCCTATCTTGTTTTTTAAAATGAAAACAGTCTACAATTAAATCCCATTTGGGCACATAGTGCTATGGTGAACTTTAGAGATAACTGGTAAAGTTTGTGTGCTATGTAGTAGTGGCACTAAAAGATGGCATAGGAGGGCGCACATAGGTGGGCCAATGGAGCTCAATAAAAGTGGTACATGTTTATTCTCTGGGACATTAATTATAGAGAAGTAGAGAGTAGAACCAATTCAAGGTAAGCCTTTATAGAATCAGACATAAAATTTAAAATGTCATAGTGCCTAATTTTGTAGCCATTGAGGGTAAATTCCAATATCTTTGTCAAAAAAATGTGATGTATTTATCCCAAATATATGCAACAACAGCTAACAGTCAACCTAATATTCTCTTGTGAAATCTTCAATAATTTTTTTAAACGGCACGTGGCACAAGTCTCAAACAATGCCATCATGCATTCTTAGTATTAATGATAGTTCATATCAGTTAAAGATTAGTTCATGACTAAAGTTCAGTTTATCACAAATACTACCTGTTTTTCTACTATTTACATAATTTCTGCACCACAATATGTAAGCACATTCTAATTCACTTCAGCATAACTGAACCCAGATTAATTTTTTTCTCTCTTCTTCTTTTAGAGTCCTATATGCCCAAATATATGGGAGTAGATAGTAACCTAACAAAGAAACATAATTTATTTTCTAGTTATAGTAAGACTTCTTGTTGAGACAAAAACATAACAAAGGTGTCCCTGTGGTAGAAAAGCAAAAATACAACAACAAAAAAAAACAACATTTAGCTGGTTCTCTGTCCTAAAATATTCCTAAGCAACTAATTAACCGTAATGAAGTGTTTCCCAGCTTTACTGAGGCTGACGTTATTGGTAGGAGCAAGAGTTACTTCAGAATCAGTGTGATATTGGTTTAATATCCCTTCATACCTATATTGTGTGGTATGTGTGAATGCATGCATGCATGCATGCTTATGTATGCAGGTAGGTATGCATATTGTCTGGGCATGACGGCTAAACTCTTAGACCAAATTATGGCATGTGGTTTTAAAAAATTTGGGTGAGCATTACTAAGTATGCATGGGTGTGGTAATGGGTATGATACTATCATAGCCACACCCTCTTTTTTTGGCAGCAAACTTTAATTATAACATTAATCAAGCCAAACTTTGGTGTTTGGGCTCCAAGTACCCTGGTAAATATTATTAATCATATATAGGCACAGTTTGTCAAGAGCCAAACACACAGAAACTTGGTGTGGAAATGGGTACAGTTTCACCATCCACAGGAAGTCATTATGGCTACCAAAAACTAATTTATATACCAATAGAGCTGAAATTTGGCATATGGATACCAAGTAACCAGGTGAACATTATCGTCCACATAAAGGTGTGGTTTAGTCATAACAACACTCACACAATGTTGTTTTGGCGTTCTAAAAGACCAACAGGGATGAAATTTTGCTTGTGATCTTTAAGTTACTGATTCAGCATTATTAATTATTTATGGATGTATCATTAGGTGTGCTTTTGTCTTAGCCACAAGACAGGATTTTTTTCTTCTTAAAGCTATACTAATGCCCCACAAACAAAGCACAACCTGTATAAAACATTAAGAAAGCTGAATAAGTTTTAACTACAAGAGGCCGAAGTTTATCAAATTCCATCATTTCCTCTAACCATTTGATGTTAACCAATACTTTTATGAATGATTGATAGAGAAGAAAGAAATAATCGGTTGGTGATTGCAACAAATAAGCAGTAAATCAATAATAAAAGAATTTATCCTCAACAGGCCATATTCAGTATCAACAGTGTATGCAATTGTTTTGTAGTCATGGATGTATTATTTGAACAAAAATTTTAAATTGTGCTTTTGTTAAACATTTTAAAAAGTAGGAGAGATAGGTAGAAGGGAAGTGGTGCTGTAAGAGAGTGGTAGGATGTATGGTGGACTGATTATAAGATGCATCCATGATGTTTTATAAGTTTGGAAAATTTGGGAGATTAGAGCAAGCACATCATCAGCTGGTTCACATGATTTCATCAATTAGAGTCAAATCTTAGTTCGACAGTGACTATGCATTCATTTGTTTACTTTAAAGTATATACATTGAATCCTTGATCAACAACTATAAACCCTATATGACAGTGGAAGACTTGTACACATATATGAGTAGTCCTCAATCAACATATATTTCTAAATCATAGCAATGGTGTTCACACCTAAATATGAATCTCTTAATTTCAAATGTAATATCAATAGTGTTTTAAAACTTAACATACCTGTGTTCCAAACGTGTATGTTTTCTTCAATACGGATTCAATTAATATTAGCCAGGAGGAAAGTCTTCTGTCTTATACTAGCTAGGGACAAGTCTATATGTTGTTGGTCACATAAAACTAGTGTGAGAGTCAGGATATCAAACTCTTTTAATCTATTGATATTTCTTAATAAAGAGGAATGCACAGGTAAAGATGAATATAAAAGGTTGGTGGGCCTTGCTGTATTAACCCATGTTTGAACCCCTAGTCTTTTGAGTCTTTATTAGCCTTTCCCACAGTTCAATCCTTTAACATCCTACAGCAGCTGATAGCATTATCCTGGTATACTATCTTATTAGCAGGGCTATGGAAAGAGTATGGTTATTCAATACTGGAATATTTTTAAATGAATAAAAAATATATATTTTACACTATATAATTAAGGATAATCATTTTAGAGCATTAATTCAAATAGCATGTGATTTGACTATCATTTTGCAAAAAATCCCATCAAAAATGTATTTAGAATCCACAGTTGCTCATGTCTGCAGGCAATTTTTGGGTGAATTCTGAGATGAGTTGCATTTGTGACCACCTCACAGTTGCTCAATCAGTTTCACTGAATGAGTGCCAAACCAAAAGTTGTAAATTTTACCACTACTTTGACCTCATCTGTTTTTGCTTTCTGAAGTTAAGCACTGTTAGGTCTGCTCAGCACTTGGATTGGTGACCACCTCACAGTTGCTCAAATCCACAGACAATTCTGGGGTTAAACACTCTTTTTGGTTCATATTAATTTCAATTCAAATTATTTACTGAATTAGGCATTGCTAGGCCTGCTCAGTACTTGGATGGGTGACCACCTCACAGTTGCTCAAACCTGCAGACAATTTAGGGCAAAATTTTTTTGGGGGGGATTCTAATAGGCACTGTTAGGCTTGCTCAGTACTTGGATGGGTGACCACCTAGGGACAGGAGATCTTGTAGGTGGTTTACCTTTTTTCCCTTACCTTTTCCCCACCCTATGCTATCTCTTCTTACTTTACAGAAAAGGGCACAATTTGAAGAGTTATTTAATTAAATGTTTCTCAACTCCTTACAAATTTATGCCTACTCTTGATTATTTAAATAATAGAGGCTACATAAGATAATTTATAAATTGTAATTTATGTGGGTCCTAAAGAAATTGAAGAAGAAAAAATTGGAGCTGATATAATTGATTCATTCTAGAAGTTTATATCTAGGGGGAACAAATTTAAATTAATAATCACTGAACTAGCAGCCAAGATTCGTCACACAATTGTCAGTTTTATAATACAATGAGCTTATTATGTGACATGATTGTGCTATATATCACACAGGTGTTAAGGAAAATTAGATGATTAGCACTGTAGTGTTTATTGTAGTAGTTGGTTCCATTTTGGGCCATATGTGTCATTTTTTTAATAATTTTTATACTCACCATTAAAATTTGGCACCTGGATACATCTGCTATGGACATGTTTAAAAAATTGAGGAAGAATTTAACATCTTCTATAAGGAAGCTTCTGAACTGATTATTACATAATATCATGTAATGAGTATTCGCAGTGTGTAATTTACAGGATTTCATTAGCATTGTATATATGTGCCTAAATATTTCAAATTGTACATTGATTATTAATTATGTATAATAGATTTGTAGGAAGTAAGTGGACTCGTAATGTGTTGAGTGAAGAAAATCAGGCAACATTATGATGTGAGAAAATGTGAATGTATGAAGGCTACCTGATATATCTGCAGTTCTCCTTGTATAGTGCAGAGAAAAGGTCAGCAATAGTTTGGCATAATCTTGGTGTAGTTCCCAAGTTCAATTGGCAGCTATCATGGGGCTGTGAATCTTCTCTTGTGGTATACATTATGGGACTGTCCCCAAGCTCTAGCTGTCACCATCCTGACAAAGTCCACATCTCCTGTGGCCACTATCATGAGGACGTCCACCAGATTTAGTGGCTGTTATTATTGGGAACATTACCAGTTTCAGTGGCAGATTTCATAAGGAAGTTTATTAGCTCTATTAACCTACAACAAGGGACACCCCACCAGCTTCAGTTTTCAACATTATGGAGCAGTCCACTAGCTCTAGTGGCCAACATCTAAATGATGTTCACCAGCTCTACTGTCCAACATCATGAGGCACTCCACCAGCTCTACTAGTGGCTCCATATCGAGGCAGTCAACTAGAACTAGTGGCCATCATCATGTGGCAATTCTCCAACTCTATTACCAATGTCAGATTTAGTGGGAGGGGGGAAGAGGGAGGAATAGGGGGCACTTTCCCCCTCCCCTACTCCGTTTCTCTCCAAAAAGTGTGAACAAACTAGCCAATCTCAGAAAGCATAGAAGTAAGTTAAAATTTCACAACTACAAACCAAATGGAGCTAACTTGATTAAAGGAGTTATAAGGCATAACTTTGCAGGTAAAATATAGCTTATTCAATGAAGGATAACCTCAGGAATCAATCTAAATTGGACAGAGTAATCTCTAATGGCCTGACCCTATACCAAAGGTTATGATTTATCATAGCATTTACAGACCTTCCAACTCACCCAAATTGGGAAGGAGTCAATCAGCATAATATTTACTGTTTCACTCATTCTCCCACCAGTTTGATGTTTCTGCTTCACAAGTTAAAGTAAAAGATGCTTGAGAATATCTTGAAGACATTTTAGCCCATTAATTTAGCTATAGCACAGCATGAATCTGAATTTGTCTGCATATGGATCTTGATTCTAGCTAACTAGCCCTATAGCTCCACTGCCCAGTTCCATGAAATAGCAAAAATTAATGTATGTGCAGAATGTGTTATTGTGCTTACTTTTGCTATGTAGCTGTGTGAAACTAACTATGCTCTGGAGGAGGCAGTGATATACTGATTTTGAGACAAAGACAGATGATTAAGGTGAGTTATTTATATGATTCAAATGAACAAGTTGGGATCAGCTTATTAGAACTTAAAATGGATGTGTAAATTTACTGTGAAAAATTGCTAAAGCTAGCTATAAACACTAGCTATTGGATCTCAGTGAAACCAGCCTCACCCATTATACGTATTAATGAACTGCTCTTATAACAAAACTTAGAGATTTGTGTTCAACGTTTTATAATTGTGTTGCTATGGAATCATTCAGATCTAGGTAAAGTATAATATGTCAATAAGGCGAACTTGTGGTCTACAAACTTATGGTCTAAAAACTTGTGATCTACAAACTATTAAAGTTAACATTAGCAATATTATAATAATAAAAAATTATGAAAATTTTCTTTCTTTCTCTTTTTTTTATAGGTCTTTAAGAGTCTAAGAAACAAATATTATCTAAAATGTTGAAAGGGTTTGTTGTGTACTACTTTCAAATAACTGATGATCCATGTGCAAATTACAATCTTCAAACAGATTTTGAGTATATGCCTATGAAATATTAGAATCTCTGTACAGTTGCATAAGGGATGGCTTGACAAACTTCATCAAAGCACTAATATTTGAGTTTGTTAATGCGGTAGGAGTTAAAATCTGGTCCACACATCCACCAGCACCTACAGAAGGTGACCAAATAAGCTTTGGTAGTTCAGGAATTTATTAGAAACAGTTACTCCATAATATTTGCTAAGCCAGGTAGCTGCAACTGCAAGCAACTATAAATGCATAAGTTCTCCCCATTAGGTCAAATCTTTAATTTTTAGCTTTTGTGAAAATATTAAAGAATTAAATAAACCTAAAATATTTCTTATTTACTTTCTAGTTATATAGAGAAATATGCCTGAAATGAGTAAACTGTCCACCTCCCCCCTCCCTACCACCACCAACAACATAGCCAATGATAAACAAAATAACGTAACACAACTTTTGAATCACAGCACAAATAGGCAGACACAATAGAAAAACAGTAGACCAAAATTTATGGAATTTCTTCTGCCTCCACAAAATCTCCATACTCATTGTGGAGGTGGGACACTATTCCCTAAACTCCAATAGTCTTTAATTTTGAAATATTTCCCCGTTCACCTCTGTAATCTTCAATATAGAAAAATGATTTATTCAACCCTGCAGCTCCACATCCTTACACTTCCACTATTCTTATCTCATCTTTTCAGTGAGGCAAATGCAATGAATATAATGTTACCTCAGAAGATGCACACAACACACCAGAGCCATGTGTCATTACTCTGGAGTGGAACTGATCATTTTTTCAAGCAATTAGTTCAACTGTGTGGTGTAATGGAATAATTGGCTAAATCTACCTGCAGGAACAGTGAATCAACCTCAATCCTTGAACATTTGAAGTTGATGCTGCTAAAATGGGAAATAAAGAATTAGTGCAATAGGTTTGTGTAGTGGGTCCGGAAATATAATAGTTCAATCTGCAAATGGTTAATGTAGTCGAAATGGATGAACTGTAGTACCTATAGAGTTATATATCATTAGCCATTTTCTATGAATATTTCCCTAGCTATTCCGTAGTTACTAATGTCTTTGTTTCAATGAAGAATTTGAAATCAACAATTCACAATAATTTTTTTTTTGGTGTACAATATCAGTCATTAATACCCTTAACTGATAAATCACCTTTCACTAGTTGGAAAAAAAAAAAAAAAAAAAAAAAAAAAAAAAAAAAAAATTAAACCAACAGTTACTCTAGAACCAGCACTTGAGTCAGGATAAAAATGCACAGAGGGTTTGGAGTCAGATTTGAGGGCACCAATATTTCTCTCCTTATTAATGATCTCAAACTAAATGGTAAAGAGGAATTTGTTGAGGTGGAGATTTTTAGCTAATCATTAGCATGGAGGACCAGTTATATTATCTGGAATCACAGCACATACCAGAAATCATTCACTAGTTCTTAATAGAAGCCAAAAATATTAACTTCAGGCTCTCCAGCAGATTTCATGGATCCTTGTGGCCTCTCTGAAGGTTTAGCTATAAAGACATCAAGGATTTCCTGTTGACCTGGGCTGGATCACCTGCTAATGCAAGATGAACCTCAGACCACAAAGTTGAACTTCCAAAGCCTTACAGATAGCTTTGTTGCAGAAGGTCAGTAGCTGAGAGATTCCCCTGCCAACCGGTCTTTCCTTACCACTATCAGGCATGGCCATAGTTGTTGATCTGGTTCCACTTCTACCCACCTTTCCAGTTGGAACGGAACTGATCATGAAAATTAAATTAACGCTTACATCACAATAGGATTCCTGGAAATGGGGGCGGGGCGGGATGAACGGAACATTCCAGAATACCGCGGTAACCACTTGAGGTGTTAAGATTGGTCGGGTCTTCACCGCTGTTAGTTTGTGGGAAAGCTATTTCCAGAGAAGAAAAAAGGAAAGATGTCTTGGAGAGAGTTAGCTGACAAGTCCGTAGAAGAGGGAGTCTACGAGCGTGGGGGTGTTGCCAGTGAGGGATCCAGCTATCTGCACACCCTACCGATGGAGTTAATTTTCCACATCGTCCCCATGTAGAACCTCAACTCGTCTATACAGTATGAGTGTACTTGTGTTAGATTTCGTAGGGTCACTCAAGATCCGTGTTCAAGGTTTCGCTTGACTTGGAAGAGCGTGGAGAAGTCTGGCGAGTTCCTGAACGTCATCCAGTGCGTAAATTCGCATAAAGACCATTTGAAATACCTATCACTTTCCTGTAATGCCATGCCACTACCCTTTTCTAAAATTCTGCCTCAAGTTTTGGCATGGGAATGTCTCTGTCTCCAGAGTTTATCATTGACTAACTACAGATGTACCTTCACCCAGGTAGAGAAAATATTGAAACTCCTTGCTCTGTCTGAATTGAATTT
Organism: Lycopodina hypogea; assembly: GCA_963969325.1. NCBI lineage: Eukaryota > Metazoa > Porifera > Demospongiae > Poecilosclerida > Cladorhizidae > Lycopodina > Lycopodina hypogea. Next base: position 11,165,046 of record OZ017792.1, read on the forward strand.
GCTGTGTAATTATTCTGGGAGCTTATTATTTGTTGAAGTTGCTTCCTCAAATTGTGGATTGAAAGTTCTCAGTATTCCAGCCAGTGACTTTAACTTCTCAATGTGGGCTAGACATGGCTTTGCTCCTCCAAATTTGATAGTGTTGTTGGCAAAAATTCATACTCCTACCGAGTTCAATACATCATCTAGTATAGGCATGCATAACATAGTCAACTATGCCTCACCTGTCACACAAAAGGCTGGCCTAAGCTTTTATCAACCTACAGGAGACTTTTTCCCCCTGTCTTATGTTCCATTTATTCAGTTTTGTTTCATCCCTCAAAACATGAAAGCAAAAATATTTACCTTTCCAAGCAGCAAGCATTTATATCCACTTGCTCTGATGGGAGACACTATGGGATCAAACACATTTTCTAGTGCTGTAACTTTAAATATCAATTTAGACCATTTGAATTTTGATGCACCCAGTAAAGTGATAACATCCTTGAAAATGTTTGGCAGATGCTGTGTCACTGATGTTGACCTTAAAACAGTAGCTGAGTGTTGTCCGAACTTGGTTCGGCTCGACCTGCAACATAGTGAGGGGTTTCTTAGGAATTTGCATCATCATGCACCAAACTTTCAAGTCTCAACATAGCCACTGATGATGTTTGCCCCTCAGTGGATGTAAATAGACTGTGGCAATTGTCCCCAGTAGACGAGGATAGACTGTGGCAAGTGATAAGTAGAATGGGTAATCTTAAATCTCTGAAGATACCATGCTCTTTCATCCCTCATGAATCCGGTCATGTTGCCTTTCCAACATTAGAGACCCATTCCATTTTGTATGAATGGAGTTCTCGAAATCATCAACAAGTTTCACTGAGGAACACTTCAACACTCTCACTTCAATGCCATCATTGAATTATATTCGATTTGAATCAATTCCTTACATAACTCTACTTTCTGGTCTTACAAATGCATTGCGCTCCTATTCAAATTTGACACACATTATATTGTCAAGCACTCAGGAAATAATCTAGCACTTCCTCTAGACTACATTTGCTACAGAAATGTAGAGAAAATGTATCTGGACTGCAGTGATTTCATTTTTTCGGATGAATTAGCAAAGACCATATCAAATGTAAACTCATGAAAGTTTTGGCTTTGAAGGTTTCTGCTATCACTGCAACTGGTATCGCAACCATGTTTGACTCCCTAAGCTCACTTATGATCTTCTTTGTTGGAACGACATCTCTTACAGCATTTCGATCCAAGAAAACTGCGAGTGCTTTTGCACACCATTTGATAGAGAAATCCAAATCACAAGGAAGGACCACTGATGTGCAGATCACTAGCAGAGATGATATGCCTTTAATGCAAGATATTCAATTTCATCTGCACTTCGATTTGTGATGATTTTCACCCAATTATATGTATGAAAATCGTATTAATATCATTCATTTAATGAAAATGGAAAGATATTGATCATTTTTTTGCACTTAATTAATTAAAAATGATATGAATATATTATTCCTGTTTTCAGAAAGTTGAGAGTTGAATTTAAATTAAATTTGATAAAAAATTTTTTTCTATAGTTGACCATTGAAAAAAAAAGAAGTCATGGTGAACTCATATTGTCCACTAGGGAGATTATACTTTGCAAATTATTTTTAGTTGACTAACTTTACGTGGTAGCCCTGAATATATAATTTTACACTTAATGCATAAACATTTGGTGCTTCATATTATGATCTGCTTCAGTGAAGGACAACATCAAAGTAGATTCTAAGTAAGGGGGATTGTAATCACAAAGAGTTTCTTTCTTCCTCCATTCCATTACACGTACACATAATATTTAGTATAATTTTTTCCCATTGTATTTGCTTTTTGGATATAGATTAGATATCACATTGGTGTCTACTTATTTTATGTACTCTTGAGGGTCTTCAGAAGCTGAACAAATTTTTGTGTCTCTTTGTTTTGAAATAGAGAAATTGGTGACCAAATGTATACGGAGTGTTTGCAAATTGACTTGGTTAGAAGAGCCTAATGTTACTTTTGTGGGAATCCTGTTGATCTTATTAAACTCCATAACCCAGTGCTAAGGTCTCCTATTCAACTCGTCATAATTAAGTTCTTATTTACTTATTTTAAATATTCTTTTTCATTTAAAAAAAAAATTTTCATATTTATTTAATTTTGTTTTACCCATGATGAGATTATTATTAAGTCCAAACATTAAATCATAAGTGAGCGATTTTTTTGACTGTAAATTTCCAGTCTTATTCTTCTTTCCTTCTTTTTTTTGTGGCTTCTTTCCAATATTTTATAGAGGACTGGTAAATTTTTGTTTCCTTCTTTCCCTCCCCCTCTGCTATCAATTCCTTTTTTTCATTTCCAAATACCATTACTCGTATGTATTGCATGTGTAAATTTTATTCCTTAACTGGAATTTTTCAATTGGCAATTTCAGGATCAACCCTAATCATACTCTTAGACTTGGTGAAGCAACTGCTGCAGATGTTTAAAGACCAGTTTGGGTCAAAAAGGGACAAAAACATACCACTCACCAAGGCTGATAAATTTCCATAGTTATATTGAGTTTAACGTGATTGTATTAATTAGTAATCTGTAATAACATTCATTCATATCTTTTAGCCATTTTCAGTAAATTTTAATTGTGCAGCGTCAAAATTTAGTCAAAAAAGGAGGCGCATTAGAAGGACAAGAACTACAAAGTAGTTTACTGCAGTTAATATTGTTTTGCTGTTGGCATTATTGAATTAGTAAGCATGGAAGGAAGTAAATTCTATCTAAAATCAAGTGAATATATACAGAGGAGGCTAAATTTTCTTGTTATTATTCCTCAAACTATAGTTTCAGTTAAACCTTACCTTTGGTTGTTATATTTTCACCATTTACTTACCTAACCACCTTAGGTCCATTGTAGCTGTTTTTCTCTTAATAAGAGCTCAAGATTCAAATTTTGTGAATAATTGGAGAACATTACCTTGTGTTGCTACCCATTCAAGAACCAGGAGAAGCTGTAGTTCTTCCACTACACATTTCTTTAAAAAAAAGAAATTATCCTTCCTTCCATTTCTTCCTCCCTCCCTCCTTCCTCCGTCCCTCATCGGTTGCATCACCCAAGTTGGAGAACTGATTTTAACTTTGAATAGAATCATTGAAAATTATCAGAGTAAACCTATGGTCTACTATCTGACATTCTGAAATAGATATACAAATACAAACGATCGAACAATCACATTAATATTGAAAATTATTCATCTTATTCTGGAGTGTAGAACAATTATATTCAACTAATTGGGAGATTTAATCCACTGCTTGACCTCATATATGCATTCATCTAATATGCGATATATCTCTTTTTTTAAATTTTAAGATTAGTTTGCGTGCAGTTATAATAAATTTTGAAAGACATTTGCGAGGCTTTAAAGCTTAGTTTACACATTGATAGTTGAACTGCATCAGTGCATGCCGGGTACACAGCCTGTAAGATTTCCTATAAATGGCAGTAAAATACATGTCAACATCTCCAATATGTCAGACATACCCAGACACTCTGCGGATAGGTGAAATGTTTCATAGGTGAAATGTTTCATCTGTGAAATATATCGTACATGTCTTATATCACTGAATTTCAGAGGTATAAAAGTGTGGTAAACTATACAACTCCAGTATAATGATTATATCACTCAAGGATGATGCTTAATGACATCATTTTTTATGCATTTATTACCAGTATATTGTATGCATATAAAACATTGTAATTGTCTTTGTCTTTGTTCTTCCACGTGTTCTTGCACTTCATCCCTCTGCAATACTTGTTGTTGCCATCTTGCAATGAAAGGTTCTGTTTACATTCATAAGTGAGTATTAAGCGTGTGCATTTATTAACTGGCTTTCAATAAAGCCAGTATTAAGATATCACATAAATACTACATTGGCGACAAGTTGTAAATGGCTACTCATGGGACATTCTCCCAGTATCAACAGAGCAAAGAAACCTGGATGACTTACGTTGAAAGGTTGAATCATTATTTCATAGCGAATGATGTTCCATTGTAGCCTTTGTCAGGAGTGAATTACTCCAGAACATTTAAACATTCTAAAGGCAAGATTCCCACCAAGAGAGGAAACCCAACCTGCTACAGGTGTGGAGGTCCACATTTAGCTCCTGCCTGCAAGTTTATCAACTCTGAGTGCAAATTCTGCAAGAAAAAAGGTCATATTGCTAGAGTGTGCAGGAAAGCCCAGCAAGAATCTAAAATTGGCAAGGAAACTAATTTTGTGCTACAGGATATGCCTGAAGACCAGTGTGCTGACCATACACACAGTCTCTGCATTGTCAAGGGATCAAGCAAGTGATCCACTGCATGTGCAAGTTGCCTTGAATACTATTCAAGTTGAGATGTTATTGGATACTGGTGCATCCCGTTTCCCTGATCAACCTTCCAACTTATCAGATGCTTCAACAGCACAAGGTGGTCACTCCTCTACAAAACTCCTCTATTCAGCTAAAGACATATACAGGTCAGCCAATCCATGTTCTTGGTATGCTACCAGTGCAAGCAGAATACATGGGAAAATTAGTTGATGTGTATGTTCATGTGGTTGAAGGGGATGGACCTAATTTGATGGGTAGAGATTGGATATCTCTGCTTGAGGTTAATTTGGGTGAAGTGAATCTTTTGAAGAATGATTGTTTACTCCAGACAGTGCTTGATAAACATTGTTTAGTATTTAATGATGAATTGGGTTGCATGAAAGACATGAAGGTCAAGTTACTAATTGATTCTACTGCCAAGCCTAAGTTTTTCAAGCCACGCAGTGTTCCATTCACACTAAGAAATAAGGTGGAAACTGAGCTCCAGAGGCTAGAAAGCCTTGGTCTTATTTCTCCTGTGAAATTTTCAGAATGGGCTGCGCCCATAGTTCCTGTGGTTAAGAAGAATGGTACTGTACGTATATGTGGGGACTACAAGGTCACTGCTAATAGGGCTACTCTCACAGAGTCCTATCCACTTTCACTAGCGGATGAGTTAATGACAGACCTTGCTGAAGGTAAATACTTTACCAAACTTGATTTATCCCAAGCTGATCTACAGTTGCCCCTTGATCATGAATCCTCTGAATTATTGACAATTAATACCCACAAGGGATTGTTCAAGTACAACAGGTTACCATTTGGTGTGTCTAGTGCACCAAAAATATTTCAGCGCAGCATGAAGACCCTCTTACGTGGCTTGAATGGTGTGTCTGTTTACCTTGACGACATCCTAGTTACAGGATCCACACATGAGAACCATTTGCATAACCTTGCTGCTGGGCTGGAACAAATTGAACAGGCAGGCCTAAGACTTAATCGCTCTAAATGCTTCTTTTTACAATCCAAATTAGATTATTTGGGACATGTCCTTGATGAAGCTGGTAGACATCCTACTGAGGATAAAATTAGAGCCATTAAGGAGGCATCAGCTCCTACTAACATTACTGAGCTTCGTTCTTTTCTTGTAATGATTACATACTGCAGTAAATTCCTACCTAACATGTCCACAAAGCTAACACCCTAATATGCACTGTTGGCAAAGAAGAAGAGGTGGTCATGGCACACCAAGGAGGAGGCTGCTTTTCAGTTAGAAAAACAAGCTCTTCATTCAGATGCAGTTCTTGTACATTTCGATAGTTCAAAGCCATTAATCCTGGCATGTGATGCTTCACAGTATGGCATTGGTGCTGTTTTGACTCATATATTTGAAGATGGATGAGAAAAACCCATTGCATACACTTCTCGAACTCTAAACTGCTGAGAAAAGATATTCACAGCTAGAAAAAGTAGGTCTAGCTATTGTGTCAGGGATTAAGAAATTTCACGATTTCCTCTATGGTAGACATTTTATTATCGAGTCTGACCACCGTCCATTATCCTTTCTGTTTAATGAAGCCAAAGGAATTCCCCAAATGGCATCTTCTCGCATAGAGAGATGGGCAATTACACTCTCTGCTTACAATTACACTATCTGTTACAAGAAAGGCAAAACACTGTGCAATGCAGATGCATTAAGCAGGCTCCCACGCCAGTCACCACAGCCACTGATGATACATGCACAGAATTGGTTAAACTTGTACAACACATGTCCTCCACTTGTGTTTCAGCATTGCATATTAAGGACTGGAGCACAAAGGATCCTCTCCTCTCCAAGGTGCAGAGATTTATTCAGCTTGGTTGGCCAAACAACATCACAGAAGTTCCATGCAAGCCTTACTTTTCTAGGAAGGGTGAACTAAGTGTGTTGGATGGTTGTATCTTATGGGGTACTTGTGTAGTGATTCCACCACCTGGTAGGCAGCCCCTACATAAGGAATTACACCAAGCTCACCCAGGGGTTACAAAAATTAAAGCACTAGCACGCAGTTACATTTGGTGGCCTAACATGGACATTGATATTGAAACCCTGGTGAAAACTTGTACTGAGTGTCAAGAGTCTCGACCCTCACCACCTACTGCTCCGCTCCACCCATGGGAGTGGCCGGCAAGTCCGTGGAGCCGCCTCCACATTGATTTTGCAGGTCCTTATTTGGGACACATGTTTCTTGTACTGGTCGATGCCCATTATAAATGGATGGATGTGAGACTCATGCATTCTATTAAAGCCCATAGCACGAATGAACAACTCAGAAAGATATTTGCTACATAGGGCATACCACAGAAAATTGTTTCTAATAATGGTCCTACATTTGCTAGTCAAGAGTTTAAAACTTTCATGACTCAGAATGGAATTCTCCACATCACATCTGCTCCATATCATTTGTCTACGAATGGACTCGCATAACGAGCTGTCCAGACTTTCAAGCAAGCTCTGAAACGCATCCAAGGCAGTTCAATTCAGGAAAAACTTTCTAAGTTTCTCTTCCAATACTGGATAACCCCTCACACTACGATGGGGATTCCACCTGCTGAACTCCTCATGGGACGATGACTTCGCTCTCGCCTGGATTTGCTTTTTCCTACAGTTTCACAGAAAGTTGAGAGTAAGAAACTGAGACAAAATGAGGAACATGATTCAACAAAACCAGTGCATACATTTTCTATTGGAGATCTTGTGTATGTAGAGGATTTCACAGCCTCATCACAAAAATGGATTCCAGGGAAGATTGTTGAAGTTACTGGACCTCTCTCTTATTGCATTGAGCTTCTCGATGGCAGTACAGTTCGAAGACATGTTGATAATGTGATTCAGCGATGTCTAACCGATGTTCCCACTTCACCTGCCGTCCTGACTCCGACTCCAGTTTCCGTTCAACCAGTGGATCCACTTGCACTTCCAGATCTCCCATCAAGCCTGGATCTGACTCAGAGTAAACCAGTTCCTCCACTTGATCCTCCACCTGCTCGTACTCCAACACCTCCTAGATGTTCTACCCGTACCCAGCAGAAACCTGCGAGGTTCAAAGCATGATCATTGTCATTCTCATTCCCTTAATACAATCCTTAATGAGGGGGAGTGTGGTAAACTATACCACTCCAGTATAATGATTATACCATTCAAGGATGATGCTTAATGATGTCAGTGATTATGCATTCATTACCAGTATGTTGTATGTAATTGTCTTTGTCTTTGTTCTTCCACGTGTTCTTGCACTTCATCCATCTGCAATACTTGTCGTCTTGCAATGAAAGGTTCTGTTAACTTTTATAAGTGAGCATTGAGCGTGTGCAATTATTAACTGGCTATCAATAAAGCCAGTATTAAGATATCACATAAGATACTACAAAATGTGTTCAATCCTATTGTATAATACGTCAGATGTCATTGGAATTCTATGTACCAGGAACCCTGCCCTATCTTCTATCTGATAGTTTATATAAAATTAAAACAATCCAAATTTTTAAAAAATCACAAAAGTTATGTGAATTTTGGGACATGAGAGTGATTAAATCCTGTTATTAAACATACAAAATGTTGTCAGAATATTAGGTACTCTGGAGCCCAACTATCCTATCCCTGATAGTTGTCATAAAATTTCAACAATCCACTACAAAGGGAATCTGAGTTGCAGGTGGTTCACCCTCCATTTTCCACTTTAATGTTCTATAGCAGGAAATTTTAATTTTTCATCCCTTGATCTTTCAGTTAGACATGTACTTTTGTAAGATATGTCCTGCTGTATTTCACATTCTCCAATATGGCATTCCTTTCAACTAGATGTACCCTCCATTGTGACTTGTTCTGATGTTAATAATATCTTCCAGTTGAACACATTCTCCTGTCAATTGTGCCAAAATTAAGACATGCCCTCGCGTAAGACATATTTTTAAACAAAAAATGACATTCCATAAGATTTATCCCCCAAAAGATATGTCCTACCAGATGATATGTATTTCCATAAGACACGTCCTACACTAAGAAAATTTTATTACCACTGACCATCATATGTGACCCTAAAATGTCATGTGACCATGAGCCATATTTTTTTGCTAGTCTACTTTATATGTTGTGTGAAAAAAGTAAAGGCATTCCCACATGAATGACCTTGCTATATTGTTTAAACTCAGAAAGTGCGGTCATATATATATATATATATATATATATATGAACGTTACACATTAATCACGTTTGCTTACCTGCACCCTCAAAGGCACATACTTATAAAAAGGATAAGATCTTCTGTGACAAAATTATTACTGACAATAAAAAAAAAATGTGCATGAGGATTAACAGAAAATATAAAGATTTTGCAAACTTGTTATCTAATTGTAGATAAACCTCTAGGTCATACTTCACAATGCTACTAAATATTTCTCCTTCTCCTTCTGGTGTGATATGAGATTAATCATATATTTCATGTATATATATGTATATACGTATATATATTATATAAATATATATGTATGTATATATATATAAATATATAAATATTTATACATATATATGTGTATATATATGTATAAATATGTATATATTTAATCTGCTAGAATATACTCAGCATTGCATGGGCACAAAATATATGGCATTGTGTTGAATATATGAAGTAATTTTATGTATATGTAGCTAGACAATCGCTCGAACACAATAATATCACTGACACTAATGAAAATATATGATACAACTAATCTCTACACTCAATAATATTGCAATAATTGTACTTGGGTCACAAGCCACCACCCTCTCCTTTCCACATCCACACAAAAAAGGCATTAGAAAATGTGTATGTGAAATAGAGAACACAGAAACATGCCCGAATACTTTCTATTTTATCTCTTGATTTGGGGGTTGATTACAGAGTTCATACTAAAGGATGCCTCATGTTGATTCGTAATTTATTAAGTCTAATAGTTATCCATTGACTACAATTTTTATCAATTAAGATGATTACATTAAAAAAACTAATCTGAGTTGGAGGAAGCATACAAACTCACATAATTTTATTTAGCAGATTGATTATTGGATAATTTTTTTTAATTAATGTGTTATATTGTTTAGTCCATGAGGGAAGTCAACATATGTAGAGGAATCTGATACCTAGATATAGTAGAGTAGAAATGAGTGTTTTTATGGTGTTGCTAAAACAACCTCTATACGAAAAGGTGCATCATCATCTTTCAATACCCTACCCACCTCCTCACTTCCATTTCCCACATCCATTCGCCCAAAATACACAAAGAAAATAGGATTGTTATTGCTGTAGAATTGTGGGAGCAAATGAATGATGATATATTCCATTGAAATAAATATTTTGGTCGACCTTTATCATAAAGAGAAATATCAAATACAGTTCCAGGTAACTGTAAAACCTATTAGGCAATATTTAGCTGTATTATTTCAGTTTGAGTAGATAATGGGCTCTCTAGTTTCTAGTTCCCTCATAATAATTTTATATTTTATTGTACTAAGAGACAGAACTGTCCTGGACATGCAGTTGTTCATCACTTGTTTAGCAGCTGATGTTGCCTTGCTGGTAATTTGCCATGTACAGAAATGATGTGAGAACCATGTGATAATGATCTAATATGGTAAAGGTATGTCTTGCTGTGTACCTGAGTTGACACCTCCCCTCCCTCCTTTGTGGTTACGTCCCATTAGTAATGATGAGGTGTGTAATAGCCCTAGACCGCACATCCCACATTACTGCTAGACAGGCTATGGGAAGAAGACACTGTATTGCCAGTGTGGCCTTGTCCTGAGATTATTGTTCTATGAGAATTTTGACCAAAATTTGATTTATTGCATGTAGTGAAATGGTGAACGTGCGTGAAATACTTCCAAGTGTATATAGTGTATATAAGATATGCATATCCATATGCAGCATTGTTATGACCTGGTCATCTCGGAGAGCAACTTGAAGAATGCTTGTCAACATCTGGAGCTTTTCCTAGAAAGTCACTGGACCTCTACCAGATCTGTCCTGCTGTCCTTGTCTGCACATAGTCAAACAGTTCTAATTAGGAGATGTTGGTTGAATTCCATTACTCCACAGACTTTTTCTTTTTAATAACCTTTTACTTCAGCAAAACAATAAGTTCCTAACCTATTCTCACCCCCTCACACCTCATAATGACCTCTTCTTTCACCTCCTCCCATGCCACCATCTTTAATTATTCATGTCATGTGTGCCTCAAAGTGTATTATGACTGCAGACAATTTGATTACAAAAACAACAATAAAAATAATAATAATAAAAATAATAATAATAAAAATAATAATAATAATTATATTAATAATAATAATAATAATAATAATAATAATAATAATAATAATAATAATAATAATAATAATAATAATAATAATAATAATAATAGTAATAATTAGAGAAATACTTGACATTAAAATACTTGAACTAAAGTCAGCAACATACACAAAACCATCTTTATCTACACACAGTCCATATGGATAGTAAAAACAACCTTCCTCACTACCATGGTGACCAAATGAGGTCACATACGCCCCCTCAGTGGTGAACACTGACACATTATCGAGATCAACATCTGCCACATACACATACTGACCAGCTACACACACACCATGTGGTCTCCTCAACTTCTTCACTCCATTCTCATCACAGCCAAAGGAGCGCAGGAGGTCACCATCGATATTGAAGACTCTGATGATAAGGTTATACCAGTCTATGACATAAAGGTTGCCATGGCTGTCAGGAGACAAGTTAATGAATTCCCCAATACCTCTGCCAGCAATCTGTCTCACATACTTCAGTTGTCTGTCATACACCATAATAGTGCCTTTATTGCCCCACTCACACACCATCACCTCATTTCCAACTACTGCCACACCACTATGTCCTGAACCTTGCACTTGCTTTATCTTGTGCACCTTAACATGACCACCATTCCTGTTGCATCTAATTATCTTATTAGAGTCTAAATCAATGCAGTAAATGTTGTCCTCCCCATCAACAGCAATACCATCACAATCTCCCAGTTTATGTTGGACACTTCTCAGTCTCTTTCCCTCTTTGTCAAATATGATGACTTCTTCACCACTTTCACTTACCACCACCTCTCTCACAGAGTTGACAGCGACTTCACTAGGCCTAGACAAACCACCCCACACACCGACAGGCCTGCCTAGCTGAGCAACAAGGAGAGAGACAAACACGGGGAAGGGACTGTCCGCCACTTGCTGCCCATCCACTGACACAGTCAGTTCACATGGTCCACGCACAGTGGGCATGAACTGGATAGAATAGTTCCTGGCCCCAGATGATGGATCCATGGACAGAGACTTCAAATGGCAGTCAATTTACAGTTGCATTTCACTGTGGTCAATGTACATGTTGATATATTGTTGAGGTCAGCACTTTTGGGTATATCACTGATGACTGTAGAGAGTTGAGTCAAATTACCTTGGTCTGGCAGAGCTGCTGCAGGGCCTCAGCACACCTCACCTCCATCCCTAGGTCCACCTCCTCCACTGGCTCCAAGCTCACCACTCCCTCATCATGCTCTTCAACCCCTCGCTGTATTTGACAGGCAAGCTCAGCATGCATGCCCATGAACTCACTGTCAGTGTGGTGGCCCACACACTGCTCGATGTGGTCTAAAACACTCTGGACCTCAGCACATGCCAGAGAAAAGCTCTCTTCTTGCAGTGACAGTTTGTCCACCTTCTTTTGCACCCTCCTTGAGGTTTCTTCCAACAGTTCTCTCCTACAGTCATCCAAAATCTTCAGGAGCCGCTCTAAATATGAAGTTTTATGTTGTTGGCCACAGAGATCCCCTGAGCCTCTAGCTCACACCTGGTAGTCTGTACCTCCACCACAGCATGGGTCAGACTAACCTTCAGTTTTTTTAGAGGTTTCAACTTCTCCATAAGCTTCTTCCTTGTGTCAGGAGCAGCTTCCTTGCTGAGTTCTGCCTTGTGGCCATTGTGATTCTTTATCATATAGTGGGAACAGATAAGACTACCACAGTCAAAGCAGTATGCAATCAGTGGCTCCTTATGGGTTGGACACTTCTTAGTGAAGGATTCTTCAGCAATGGTTCCAAACTCTTGATGGACCACCTTGCCGTGAGCTTCCTCCAGGGTGACAATGGATCCTTGAATGCGGTTTATAAAGAAAGCAGTTTGTAGTTTGTCCACACTTCCTCCAGGTAGGACGATTTCTTCTTGACACTCAGGGCAAGAGAAAGACTTGCCAGCGCCAGCCCTGAGGGATAGCTTAAGAATACAGTCCTTGCAGAAGTAGTGGCTGCAAGGCAGAAGCTTTGGCTCTGTATAATGTTCCTGGCAAATTGCACAGGTAATCTTCCTGTCCAGCTCTGCCATTTTTTTCTTCTTTACAATTACTCCTTCAGCTATGGTCACGCACACTCAGCCCAATCGTGGAAAAATCGATGAAAACAAAAATTGTGTGCTATAAGGAAGTCCCAATGGTAAAGCTAAATAAATGTGCTGCAGAGCTACCACATATGGAAGTTGGTGTGGCAGGCAAACAGTGCCACCAGGCATAATTAAAGTGAGCTGATTAATTCACTGCAACCATTCAGACTCTGGGGAGATGCTTTATCATCACTTGCCTCGTCATCTAGTGGTGCAGGGGCTGATCCAGAATATGAAAGAGAGGAAGGGATCTGGGATGAACCAAATCTCATCAATTATTTATTATCTTTTAACCGAAAGGAATATTAATCTTATTAATTATTTGAGGGAAAAAAAGGCAAAGTATATCTATGGTGTAAATGAAGGGAGAGTAGAGGCTAAAGATAGAGGCGGAGGGGGGAGGTTAAATCTCTACTGAACTCCTCACCTAAGGATTCCCTAGTCATTGATTTCCTCTGATTGACAATAGAAGTGAGTCCCCCCCCTCCCTCCCTCCCTTGTTTTCCCTTTGTTTCTTTCATTTTCTGTATAGGAGTGAGTCTATATTTGTCTTGTGTATGTGTGAAGCATCATAAAGCAGTTGAGGAGACTTTGCTCAATGCTAGGCCTATTATTGTGGGAAATAGATGTTTGTGAAAGACAAAAATAATGTTTGAGGAGTGAGTAGAGTTTCAGGAAAGTAGATAGATTTTCATTAAAAAAAATTGGCAGATCTTAATAAAAGAATTAAATTACAATTCATATTATACGTATGAGTCAGTGATAGCATCACAATGACAGCTTATCCACACCTCTCAGGTCTCATTCATTACAATTGTGACATACTTAGCCAAAGTCACCACTAGAAATTATTTTAACTGTTGGAATGTTTCAAATTTTAAATGAATATGCCATTCTTTTCTTTTAATGTTATAACATTTTTACTTGTCAGTGAGCATAATTAAGAAAAAATTGAAATACTAATAACAAAATTAGGTAGAATAAAACAATGAAAAAGTGAATATTATATAGGAGACAAAAGAAACAATATTTTGGCTGAAATTCAAGTGTATCCATCAAGGTCTAATCAATGTTTTGGTAACCATGTCTTTACTCTAAGTAAAGCACTGAATCTTCCCTCAATAAGGGCATTAGTAGCACACCCTGTAGGAATCAATCTGTATACTTAATCATGTCAGAATAAAATCCATTTTAACTTCATCCAAACATTTCAGATAAGAAAGTATTGACTGCATATCATTCATGAATCCAGGTAGTGCAATTAGCTGAGCTTGGAAATGATCTGGATGAAGGTCAGTGCCATGAAATTCAGCAATTTTCTGTGTTACATCTCTAGATGAGTTTTTTGTAGATTAAAATTGGTTTTAATTTTTGATGTAGTTGCAATCCCCTCAGCTCAAATTGTTACTGAATAGTAATCCTTAATGTGTCAATTATTAACTTGAAATAAAATCTCCTGTAATGACCTCAACACTATATCAGGATATTCTGGAGCAGCTTCACCATTTCAAACCTTCTTTTCCTTTTATGACTGGAAGAGTTGGCCTGGATGCATCAAGATCAGAACACCTGTGTTCAATGTACTTCCATAATGGATTAAAACTTACATCACTAGGAAGAGAATGAAGTTATGGATTGTCTTATCTTACAAATCAGATATGGAAATAATCATATGTAGATATGGTTTCTGCTTGTAATGCTATTTAATTATCAACCATGGCCAATCTATAATGCGACCTCATTTTAACATCTTTTATTGCCTGCTTAACATTTCCCTCATTGACAATCATTAGATTAATGTTAACTTCTCTGCCTCTACACTCCATCTAATGAGACATAAGAAGTGGACACCAGGAGAACCTACACTTATATCAGCAGTGATTTTATTGATGATGACTTCACTTTAGGACACTCTATAATACGTTTGATATTTTCATAGACTCTATCAAGAGTGTCTTCCAAAGTGTTAATCTTTTCAATTACATCATGTTTAGCTAAATTTTAAGCATGACCATAGCACTGTGTGTGTTTGTGAAGTGTTTGTGGTTCTAAATCCATTATCCTCTTGGCATGATGTATCTAAGTATGGGGGTGGGTATGAGGAGCTCTAGGTGAGCACTGAGCACTGGACATCAAGGTTAATAATAATATATGTGAAATGTTTATATGTTATTATGCAGATTAAATCATATCCAATCCACTTTGAAGAACACACTTCTCTCTACCTTGATTCCCAGTCAAGATCTGTCACTGAAGGCATTGCTTCAATTTGGTGCCAGATGTGATATGTACCACTTGATCCCTAGCTGGATTCTGAGGACATAATTATAATAATATTCTCTGTATTACTCAGATCAGTATATTTATCCACATTAATACTAAATAGTGAATTATTCAAAAGAAACTTGTTCATCTATTTCTCACTGAATGATTGAGTCATACTGAGAAATATTTTATTTGCATGTCCAGTCTAAGTCTAGTGCTGGCTACATCACTGAGTCTTCCATTCCCAAAATCTCTACTCCCTCACCAAAATATGCCCTCCTCATTAGGAACACTGCACCTCCGCAAATCTAGCAACTACACAGGGAACAAGATTTGTTGACAAATAATCCCAGATAGTGCACATAGTAAAACTAAATTTTTTTTACTTTATTTTAATTTTTTTTTATTTTCATTCTTCTCTCTCTTTATTTTTAAATTTCTTATTCTTTCTTTTTAAAACTTTTCTTTTCTGTTCAAATCTTTCTTTTCAATTTTTTCTTTCTTTTTCTTTTTCTTTTTTTTTCAATTCTTTTCCTTTCAATTTCTTAATTTCTTTTCTTTTAACTATTTCCTTTTATTGCCTTTCTTTCTTTTTTTTTTTTGGGGGGGGGCCAGTTTCTATTGTTTAACTGCTGAAATTGCCCAACATGTATCCGTCTGGAGATTTGTTAAGGGAATATTTACTGAATTCTCCTCAGCAGAGATTACTACCCAACATTGATGGAGTTGGTCTGCTGGAGTCGGTCTGCGGGAGTCGGTCTGCGGGAGTCGGTCTGAGGGAGTCGGTCTGCGGGAGTCGGTCTGCGGGAGTCGGTCTGCCAGGAGTCGGTCTGCGGGAGTCGGTCTGCGGGAGTCGGTCTGTGGGAGTCGGTCTGCGGGAGTCGGTCTGCGGGTGTCGATCTGCGGGAGTCAGCCTGCGGGAGTCGGAGTCGGCCTGCGGGAGTCGGCCTGCAGGAGTCGGCCTGCGGGAGTCGGCCTGCGGGAGTCGGCCTGCGGGAGTCGGCCTGCGGGAGTCGGCCTGCGGGAGTCGGCCTGCGGGAGTCGGCCTGCTGGAGTCGGCCTGCTGGAGTCGGCCTGCTGGAGTCGGCCTGCTGGAGTCGGCCTGCTGGAGTCGGCCTGCTGGAGTCGGCCTGCTGGAGTCGGCCTGCTGGAGTCCTGGTAATGTGTTTGCAATAGATAGGTATCTTAAATTTTGTATTGTTCATTGTAGTCTCTTAGGACAGACCCTGTACCTACCATATCCTTTATCTATTAGACCCTTTACCTACCATATTCATTATCTATCAGACCCTTTACCTACTGTATCCTTTGTCTATCAGATCCTTTACTCACTGCAGGCTGTAGGATGTCTCTGGTTGCAATCCCCAGGAGTGTGTATGATAGTACTTTGTGTGCGCATCTAATGGGGTATGGTTTGTTTAATAAACTTGTGGTGGCTTCATTTTAATCAGCTTACATTCGATGAACACACTTTAAATTGAAGTGCTAGTAATTGTTGTTGGTTTTAAATTGAGGTAATTACATTCCACTGCAACAAGATTGGTGCTGGACTGCAACCAGACCTTCCTACAGTACACAGTAGGTAAAGGGTCTTGCATGCAAGACTAAGTTATCTGCAATCATGCATAATTCAATTTGCACTGAGTTGAGAATGGAACAAAAGGATCCAGTGAACTTGGGTGTACCTAGTCTCAAGCCACCTGCCATATAGAGGGAGGGAGGGAGGGGTCTAGGATAAGTTCTGGTGAATCACAAAAGGTTTTAGGAAGGGCCAATTAGATCATGTTTAGATACTGATTGTGCCTATAATATTAATAATTTCATGCCTTCTTCATCCTTTTCATCTTGAAATGGACCATTCCTGCGAACCTATAGAGAGATCTACTTCAGGGGCCAATAGAAATGGCTATAAATAATCTATGGCCTGTCCAACCACTAGCCACATTTATGTGCAGTATAATAGATTCCAGTAGAGTTCATTATTTTATAGCCCCACTTAGTTAGTGTGGAACACTGACTCCTCCCAGTACACTGGAGGGATCTTCACCAAACTCTCAGGGATAGATTAGAGCATCTCACTTCACTTCTCTATTGATCATGTTTGGAGTGATTTGAATGAAGTTTGGCACGTGTACTTGGAGTGGGTGAGAGATGGTTTGAAAATAATCAAATTTTCAAATGCAGTAAATTTTGCCTACTAATTTGTTACCATAGGTGGGTGTACAGTTAGTGTTTAAAACTGTAAAAGCTGAATGATTCAACAGAAACTAAAGGCCCATCTGCACTGCACAAAAAAATTAAACAGTTTGCTCTCTACCTGAGTTGGTTAAAGCTAAAATGTTTAAAGCCACCAAAAAAAATTTCATCGCACTACACACACATTCTCACTTTTTTTGGGGGGGGGAATACCCCCAATTTGACACTTGGTGGGAACTGGCAGGGAAAGTAATTTGACTCTGCTGTCAGCATAAAAAATTTTTTCTTCAATCATGGCTCAGCCAACTTCTATTTTGAGAACTGATACAGTGCCTGATGTTGTACCTGCTTTTTAAGCAGAAATAGAGAGCTTCAAGGAGGAGATGATTTGTCCTGAGGGCTAGGTGAGCCAGGAGAGCTTTTCAGTTTCATAAGCAATCAACTTTAAGGTTAGTCATTTTTTCTATCACCTACCATTGGTATTTTGAATTGACTTCTTAACAATATAAACATTTAATTTATTTTGTAATCTTGCTCTATTACAGAATGATAGCAGTCTCTATTTGTGCTAGAAGGAGTTCTTCTCCTAGTGTGTGGCGTGTTCCTCATTCAGGGCAGTGGTGGGATGGTGTACTGAGGAGTGAAGATGGCCTGTGGTGGAAGTCAAACTTCAGGATGACAAAATATACATTTTTATACCTCTGTAATAAACTATGGCCATTCATACAAAAACAAGCAAGGTGTGAAAATATTAAATCTACTACTGTTGTCATTGTGTCACTGTATGCACTAGGACACTAATCTGTGAGCAGCAATCTCGGTTGAAGCTTGAGTTGCAGTGACAATTTGGAGGTTGGCTACCAATGTAGAATATAGGACATTATCAGAACTGTTTGGGATTGGGAAGTCGACTATTAGTGAAATTGTTATTGAAACATGCAATGCGATAACTACTCACCTGCTTCCCAAATATGTTTATATATCTAAGGATGAAAATTGGAAAGAAATAGTGGAACGTTTTGAGACATATTGGGGTTTTCTACTGGCTGCTGGGGCTATTGACGGCTCAAATGTACCATTTTATGTCCAGATGAGAGTGCATCTGATTATTACAATTGTAAAGTGCAAGCCAAGGTAGATTTCCATGGTTTGTTTATGGCTGTATACATAGGCTGGCCAGGTAAAGTGCATGATGCATGTGTTTTTGTGAACTCATCTCTATACCAGAAGGGAAAGAGTGGAACTCCATTGCCTGACTGGAGGAAGAACATCTGCGGGATGGATGTATGTTTTATTGTAATGTAATGTGTGCTACAATTGACCCTCACTCATTTATATATTTGTTAATTTGAACTCTTTACTCCAAGCCGAGCTCCATTTTCTCCCCTGAGTCCAACATATGTTTGTGATCTTAGGTACCTTTGGCAATTCTTTGTGGTCCAGCCTATCCTTCCCTGCCATGGCTTATGAGGCCATATCCTGAAAGCATTATCAATACGGGGGCACAAAAGCAGTTTAATTACAGGCAAAGCAGAGCAAGGATGGTGGTAGGAAATGCGTTTGGGAGGTTACAAATAAAGTGGAGGTGCTTGTCTAAGAGATTGGACTGCAAGCTTGGACTAGCAGTCCACACAGTGGTTGCGTGTGTCACCTGGCACTATATGTGCGGAACTTTCGGTGATCCATTAATGGAAGAGTGGTGAACAGAGGAGAGTACCGTAGTATTACAACAGCCAACAAACAACATAATTACAACCAATGATGGAATAAGAGAGGCCATTACAGAATATTTAGTCATTGAGTGATAATTAATGTCTCTCTCTCTCTCTGTATATAATGTAATAGAGCAATGTGATGTTGCTACTGTCTTCATTATCATAAAAGTTGGTGGATGAATGCAATTTGGGGTGTGGCCTGGGAATGTTTAAATGACATGGGGGCTATGGGGTAAGGCAGTATGGGAAGACTGCTCATTGAGAGAAACACCTATTGCCTGATGCAACTCCTCTGCAGTTTCTCGTACTGCCTATATATGTACACACATATATATACATATGGCAAATTGGTTGGATTAACTTAACGTAATGGTGGCACCTAATCTCAGACTGCACAACTTGTGAAAAAAAAATGGGATGAGCTTTTGGAGAATGTAGAAGTAGAGGTAGCAACACTTCACAAGCTCATCCCACGACAATTCCAACATTGCACATAAAATCCCAATTGTATGAAATATGACATGATGCCTTAGCACAATACATTATTACTTCAGCTTAATAATTTCTTACACATGTAATAATTAACTTTTCACTGTATTAATTTAATGTATTCAAAAATATGGTTAAATAGAATTCGGATAAGGAACCATGAAAAATAAATCTTGGGAGAGACAAAGATAGTCTCTACTTGGCTTCTCCTTCAAGTAGCGATCAAAAGTGAAACTAATGTCATTACCAAGTCAACCATGCCAATCCTACATCGACAAGGCCTGACCATTAACATCAACAAAAGTGACACCAACGGGGCGGGCGGCCGAAATAGCTGTCGAAAGTCGCCGATGTCTTGTCATTCTACAGCTCAACATGGAGGGACTCATCTCTGCCAAGCTGGAAACTATTGAGCGAATTGCCTATTCCAACAAGGCAACAGTTATCCTTATGCAGGAAACACACAAGATCAATCCTTCTACCTTAAAGATCTCAGGATTTGTATTGACAGGATATGTCAATAGCCAACGTCACGGTCTTGCAATGTTTGTTCATGCTGATGTCACAGTGCGTGTGGTCAATCTGTGGAAGATGCAGAAGTGGAATGGATATTCACAAAAGTAAATAATATCAACATTGTGAATGTCTACAAGTCACCTTCGAGTAGATTTAACCAGTCATCACTTCCCAGTGCTCCTACTCCTGTGATATACGCAGGTGACTTTATGGGTCGACATACCAACTGGGGCTACAGGACCACTAATGATGATGGAGAATTCCTTGTGGAGTGGTCATCCACCATCAAAGCAAATCTACTGTATGATCCAAAAGAACCTCACACATTCTCCTCTGGCCACTGGAATACCAACACCAACCCGGATTTAGCATTTGCTAAGCTCGACAACAAGGCGGCTCTACCAGTTATAGAAACACTGAGTAGATTCCCTCACTCGTAGCATCGACCCTCCTTGAGCACAACTCAATCACTGATCCAACCAGTGGATGGAAAACCTGTCAAAAGGTGGAACTTCTGCAAAGCAAATTGGGCAAGGTTTAAGCAGGCAGTGACTACAGCGACCAAGGATTTGCCAACTCCTAATCCATCAAACATTGACAGTGCTTATGAAGCCTACTGCAACGTCCTTCTTGAAGCCACAAAGAAGAATATTCCAAGAGGGCTTTCGTAACCCTATGTCCCATGCTGGGATGAAGAGTGTGAAGATCTGCTACAAGTGCACGACAAAGCACAAAGCCCAGAACAGAGGAAGGTAACTGCTAATGCTTTCCTCAGAAGGCTGGACCAAAGCACAAGGAGAGATGGACAGAAACTGTGCAATCAATTGATTTCACATACTCTAGCAGAAGAGCATGGCAAACCATCAATAAGTTAACAGGAAGGAGGTCTTTACCACCACAGTGCCCATCTCTGCTAACTCAATAGCCTCTCAGCTGCTAAAAAATGGCAAATTTAAATGCGTCAATAAGGACTTTACCAGAAGAACATCAGCTGAAGTCATCAGGCTGAGTAAAATACCTCATCATAGTCCAAGACTGCACCTCTCAGGCACAATCGCAAGAGAAGAATTACTAAATGCCATTGCCCACCTCCGAAATGCCAAAGCCTCTGGACTTGATCGTACTCACCCAGAGTTTATGAAAAACCAGGGGAAGGATGCAGAAGAATGGCTCCATCAGTTCGTTTCACTCTGTCTTGGTTCCTGCAAACTCCCGAAAATATGGCACCGTTCTAAGGTCATTGCACTGGAGAAACCAAACAAGCCAAAGGATGACCCAAAGAACTACTGCCCAACTGCCTTGCTGTGCATTCCCTTCAAAATTATGGAACATATACTTCACACTTGCCTCTACCCAGTGATAGATCCGCAACTACCTAAAGAGCAAGCTGTCTTCTGCCGTGGCAGATCAACAAAAGACCAGGGCACCTTTCTCACCCAGGATATTGAGGACAGCTTCCAGGCAGAGGGAAAGGCTGGTGCCATAGTCCTGAACCTAATGGCTGCCCTATGATACAGTGTGACTGGGAGAACTACACCTAAAGCTCCTGAAAACCATCCCGGGCACACATATGGTGAAATTCATCATGGAAATGGTGAGCAACCACAGTTTCACTCTCCACACTAACTATGGGCAACACAGTAGGTTGAGGTATCAAAGAGATGGGGTTCCACAAGGCTCAGTCTTGGCACCGATGAGATTAATGCTTAGCATGCCGAAGATGATGTCAGCAAGCTTTCACCTAAATAACAGGCAGGCTAAACACCAACTAAACATCACAGTTGACAACAACAGACTGCAGTTTCAGAATGTCCCCACATACCTTGGTGTAAAGCTGGACAGATCACTGATTTTTAAATAATACCTAGTTGGTGTGAGGAAAAAAAATTCTTCTCAGATAGCCTCAATTCGCCGCCTAGCTGGAACAATATGGGGAGCTGCTATGAGAATACTGTGATTGTCAACCCAGGCACTGGTGTTCTCTGCCACAGAGGACTGTGCCCCTGCATGGGGTAGAAACAGGCACACCTCAAGGATAGACACTACCATCCATGAAGCATTACAAAATATCTCTGGCTGCCTGCATGCCACCCCTGTAAACCAACTGCCAATTCTTGCAGGAATAGTCCCTCCGCACTTATGGAGAGATGCTGCTACACTGAACCTTGCCCGAAAAGCACTAAATGATGACTCACACCTCCTTCATGACATCATCACAAGACCAAGTCAGCAGCAGCAACTAAAGTCCAGCCACCCCTTTTCAGAGCTTGCTTGTTAATTGCTCTCTGCAGTCCCTGAAGGCATATCCAAGAATGAATGGGTAAACAGCACATGGAAGTCACTGTGGAGCACATCCCCACCATCTATGTTGCACAAATTCATTGACGACCAGATAGATAGAATCCCTGCAGAGGACCTGCCTAGAAAAGAGTGGACTACATTGAACAGAATCAGAACTGGTGTTGGACATTACTGCCTGACAATGAAGAAACATGGCTTGAGGGAGGACCCTAGCTGTGAATGTGGCCACAATGAGCAGACTGCAGACCATATTATTTATGACTGCCCAAAGTACCGTCCTCCAGGAGGCCTGTATGACTAGTAAAACCTGGACAAGGAAACAAGAGCTTGGCTCACATCAACGGAGCTGGTCTTATGATGAACATTGGCAAACACTGACAAACAAAAGAAGAAGAATATATCTTGAATAATTAGCCACTGTCTTGATCATCACAATAACGGTTTTCATAGTGTGGAAAGGGATGAACTGGAAGATGGAGGGTACTGAGTAGAGGAAAGTGTATGCTCCAAATTAGGTGGAGGTGAATGGATGAATGGATCAGATGCCTGAGGAAAGGTATTTGCAGGCCTTGCCACTTGCTGGATCACTAACATCATCATGCCCTGGACTCTCTCCTCATGATGTTGCTCTTGTTCTCTCCGTTTCAATTCCAGTTCCGCCTCAAGCACCGCTGCTTTCCTTTCATTTTCATCAAACAGCTGGAGTGACTGCTCATCAAACTCACCCAGGATGATGGTGAGCTCAACTGGCATGTACTCTCCTATGCACTTCCTTTTCACCCCTATTTCAAAGAGAACTTGTTCACATATTTAAAAAAATGACTCTACTAACCACACACGAACCACTACTAACACTGGCACCACCTTCACCACTTCTGTCTGGGCCTCTGCTTGCACTTCTGCTATCATCAGCCATAGCAACCCTACCATAACTACTACCTCCACCACTGGTCTGCTGAGTGAAGCTCACATCACACTCTACATCTAATCACAATATGAAAGGTAATGGTTACATATTTATTTGTACTAAGTTAATGCTCACTGAAGACTTCATCTTCTTCCCCTCTTCATCCTCAACAGTGGCAGTAGAGATGCTGAGTGAGAGTGGAGTGATGGTACTTCTAGCTGGAGATTATGTAGACCAAGAATGAGAGACTTCTTTAGAACAAAGAAGAGCACATAATGCACAGTATTTTTGTTTTACCTGACCACTCAAAGTCAGACCTCTCCAATAGTACTGCAGGAGAAGAGGCAGCCCAAGTATCAAGAATGGCATCAACTTCCTCATAAGTCTACCAGGTTAATTGTCAATCTCACTTATTATCAGCTATTTTCTATGGCTTACCTTTCTGTATCTGAATGTAATATTGTTTATTTTAGTCCCGCATTGCTGCCAAGTCCTCTCCACTCCAACTTTCTGGAGCTCACTAGCTATGCTGCGCTGGTACACAATTCAATTCCTTTGTACTCCATCCAGTTGTCGCTGCACATCCTCCTGGGCCCCGAATAGTGATAAGCACTTTAGTATTGTCATAGCTCCATCCAGTCACCATGGCAAAGAAAATCAGCTAAACAATAACGTCCTCAATTATTGCCCCAGTTGAGCCGTGCTACTAGAGACAGACCGTATTATAGCGCATGCACCATGAATGGAGCCATTTATGTCCCTAGCCTAGTCACCTATTAGGGTGACTTGATCTGAAGTCGACTTCATTTCCAAGTTGACTTGGACATTGCAGTGTGGACAGGATAAAACGTTTTGTTGGACCCAAGTCATTTTAAGAAGTGCAGTGCGGATGGGCCTTAATTCCACTTTCCCCCATATTTTTCCATGTGTTTTCAAACCATACATGCTGACTCATGGTTAATTGTTTTGTTTTTCGTGAGACTAAAGTATACCTAGTTTTATATGTTCAACCCTTTACCTTATTTGGTTAATTTTTTGCTGTTGTTGCTGTTTTCTTGGAGTGTACATGTGTGTACGTGGTGTGTGTTTGCACTCAGCTGCTCACTTCCTCCCATATAGGGGGTGTGGCTGACTATGTAGGGGATGTAGCTAATTGTGTTTGGTTGGGTCTAACACTGTAAATGGTGTGGCTTGACTCCTACTAGGACATTGCAGTGGAGAAACAATGACTGGTGGTCCTCTCTACTGCTGCTTAGACTGTTCTGATAATCTTAATTGGTAAGGGGTGATCCCCATTCTCAGGTTGGTCATAAATTGCCTGACCACCCGAAGGTGTAGAAAGATTCCATAGCCATCTTTGTGCCTCATTCTTCCTGCGTTGTTGACTAGTGTCAGGGCATGTAATATTGTGCTCTAATGCTGTGGGTTGCTCATGGCAGGTGCACTTTAATACTATATATACTAGCAGACATCCCCTTGGTGTGTTTATATATATATTAACAGACATCCCCCTTGGTGTGTATGTGTATATATACTAGCAGACATCCCCCTTGGTGTATATATATATATATATATATATATATATATATATATATATATATATATATATATATATATATATATATATACTAACAGACGTCCCCCTTGGTGTATTTATAATTACTAGCAGATGTCCCCCTTACGTCCCCCTTTGTGTGTGTGTGTATATATATATATATATATATATACTAGCAGACATTTTCCTTGGTGTGTATATGTATATACTAGCAGACGTCCCCCTTGGTGTGTATATATATATATACTAGCCGACATCCTCCTTGGTGTG
This sequence comes from Lycopodina hypogea, assembly GCA_963969325.1. NCBI lineage: Eukaryota > Metazoa > Porifera > Demospongiae > Poecilosclerida > Cladorhizidae > Lycopodina > Lycopodina hypogea. The sequence goes on from OZ017792.1 coordinate 11,190,102, forward strand.
TATATATATACTAGCAGACGGGATGAGATGGATATCCTACAGGCTCCACCCTTATTGTGCTGGCTGCCAGGGATTGTCCATCCACTCCTGAACAGTGATGTATGTCCTGAAGGCATGCTGCTTAGCTGCAGCACTTGCTGTGGGCAACATGGCTGCTAGCTGGGAGGAGGAGGAGAGTGACGTAGCCTTGTGGTGGGCCATGTATGGTGTCATGTGCAGGCAGGCACAGTGGCTGTCATCATTATGCAGCAGGTGAGATGCCTTGCACTTATCCTGGGGGCACAGGGCGGACACACACCCACAACCAGCTGTAGTGTGGGGGCCCATCACATATGTGCTGCAGTCCCCAGTGCTGTCTGAACTGGCCCTGACTGCCATTTGCAGAGCTGTGGGGTTCTGCTGACACAGCACATCCACTCACATCCATGTCCATGGTTGTCTGGGCCACCAGCATTGAGATAAGTCAGTGCACTGACACACTCTTAGTGCTGGTGGCTCCAACAACCATGACCAGGGATGTGTGTGTGCACCCACAATGACCGCAGGTCAACCTGACTCTGTTAAGGATTAGGCAGTTGAGACCATCAGGGCCTCCACCTCAGCCTTAGCTGGCCTCACAGGAATGCCCGACTGATGCATAATGGCACTGACATCTGCACAAGCCACTCCTGGTGGTCCCCATTGGCCACTAGTGGAACCTGAGAGGTGGTGGTCTGCAGGTTCTGGTCCAACCACATGTCACTGGTACAGCATCAGACACAATAGTTTTGCCTGCTCCACAATGTGTCAATGTATAGGGAATGTCACAATGACACACATCTCTGTATCTCACTGGTTGTGGCCACATCACTGACTCCAATAGATGCCCCCATCCATAACGTAGTGCCTCTTGTCTGTCTGTGCAGGGACCAACGACTCCAGGAGTGGACCTCGGGCACTCTATGTGGCTTCTGCATGGAGCCATTGTGACACAGGGAGGAAGGGTGAAGGGCAATCTCATAGGATAGACATTCTTCAAGATCAGAGCTAGTCTTCAGTTTATCTTGTGGAGGAGCAGATCAAGGTGTATTACTATTGTGCTTGGCCTTCCCCATGTGCACCTTGTGGCTGACTGTGGTGCCCTATGGTCTTTGTGGCGGGTTGGCTGGCCATCTAGAGGCAGCAGGAAGATCAACCTTCATTGCATCCTCACAGTGGACTGAGACATCAACTACAACCTCAGACACCACACCATCCCGTTTGTGGTGAATATGAAACTTTGGCTTCTTAATTCTAGTAAACCCTTTACCAGTTCTCTGTCATATTGTGATTGCATAACCTAATACTCTCTCCACCACATGTCATGAGCTCTCCATCATAGGATTAATGGGCAATAATTTTCTTAAGTTCTGTCTCGCTGCATCTTCACCTAGAATGATAGTATTTTGTGTGCACATCTAATGTAGTGTGGTTTGTTTAATAAACTATCATATTATAATTAAATTGAAATCTGGCAACTGCAATTCAATCTGTCTGCAGTCCACACGCCCATTCTAAATTAAAGTGCTAGTAATTTTTGTTGGTTTTAAATTGAGGTAATTATATCCCACTGCAACAAGATTGGTGCTGGACTGCAACCAGACCCTTCCTACAGTGCAAAGTATTGGACTGCCATCTCTATTCCCTGTGTGTGCCCTTATGGAAATATTGGTTTGTTTTTGGCTGTGTATTGCAGTTTTTATTTCCGTGTGTGCATGTGCTAATTATTAGAGATGAATCAAGAAGAAGAACTTTAGACAGAGGAATGTCAGAACGACCAGCACAGATGAAGTGGCTGCACACAAGATGTGAGAGTGACTGCGTGGGCTGCAACAAATTACAAAGAAGTTTGGTGGAAGTGAAGGTGGGTGGGTCTTTTCTTTAAATAATGTTTAATACCAACTCAAGAGTCACCACTTAGAATCAGCACCCTACACACCACTGCAAGAACATTAGATATGCTTGGTTTGTCTGGTACACTGGCCAATTTGTGGTCAGCAACAATATTGACTATATAATTTAATCTTATATTGCATAGTGCAATAATCCATATACACTCTCCCTTGTGGCAACCCTGTCTGGCTCTGACTAACTGTACAACTGTAGGTGGTAGGATGGATATGGACCCACTGTAGAGCTGGTCAACCACATGATAGTGAAATAGTTGTGTTGATAAACAATGGTTGACCAACCTCCACTAATGAATATCCAGTGTCTTCTCTAGACAGCAGGAGGCACTCACAGCAATTGCCGTTGTGTGGGATTGCTTGCTTGGTTGGGGCTGTGAACAGGTGCATGCACTGGCCATGGGCAGGAGAGAACATTTAATACCAGCTCCATTGAACTTATAGGCATGGCTAAGAATAATTATTGGTGAGGTTGCCTATGCCAGCACAGCAGTTCCTATGGCTGAATGTCAGGGCTTTAGGGAGGAAAACATGGCCTCCGCTAGAGGGATGCGCCATGCACCACCGAAATACATGATATGTGCCATTAATCTTTGTTGATGCTAAATGGAACAGCACTTGCCATCATCCTATAGTGTGTGGGCTCTGCATTAGTTGAAGTGATAGTGATCTCATTAGGAAATAAAGGATGTATGTATGTGTGTGTGTGTATGTGTGTGTGTGTATGTGTGTGTGTGTATGTGTGTGTGTGTATGTGTGTGTGTTCTTGGACTCACTCACAACCCCAGGGTTACGTGTTCAAACCCAGCACTGACAGGAAAATTTTCCTCTCCTTCAACATCTTCCCACACCAGTCCACCCAGCTGTGATGGGGACCTGGAATTTTCAGGGGTTCAAATTCACTGACCATGGCTTGTCCATCAGCTAAAGGTCCAGGTGGGACTTTGGGTGCCCACACCCATAAGCTGAGAGTCTTGGTCAGTCCTCCTGCGAGCTCCTAGCCCGGCACCTGGAGTTTACTTGTACTGGCTCATAGTGCCTACTTAGTGCACAGGCACCCTGACACTGTCAGGTGTGCGTGACCATGTTTACGGTAACTAGAAAATTAGCAATTTCATGTATCTTTGTGTGTGTGTGTCAATATGTTTGTGTGAACAAATGAGTATCAGCAAGGAGTGTCTTTGCTGTCATGGAGTAGGTGCCCTCTCCCAGGAAATGCAGGATAGTGGCCATGTGGTAGACTGCAACACTAACCATCAGAGCTTATATGTCCATAAAAATCTATTTATATTCCAATAATTCCATTTTTATCATTGATCAATTAGCATCAATGTTATTACCGTCTACTAGTCCCCCGTAGTCTGACCCTTTACCTAACGCTTCGCTGATAAACAGTCTGGTCACTATTGGCAGGTTTTCCGGAGCCAAAAAAGTCACATATTGCATAGTCATATGGTTAGCAATGACTAAATTTCACAGACAGTTGATTGCGGATTTCAATGCTTGCAGTTGCATAGTTCATGAATTAGATTAAATATCTGCAACTGTAGGGACATTTTTGTATGTCACACACTTCTGCTGAGATCACGAAAAATTGCCAACAGTAGCCAGATAGATTATTCTGTTTTCATATCATCTGGGTATGCGAGACTAACCCAACACTTGTAATAAATTAATCATGTAGTAATGCATTAATCCAATCTGCTCTGGATAAGGATATTCAAATCCTGCATAGGATGAAAGGACTCTGCGATAAACAGACAGAAAAGCAGATTCCTAATCAAGAAATTATATATACATTATCATTATGTAATGGAGTCGTCAGTGTAGTCACTGTACCTGTTCTCAGCTGATCACAAGGTGACATATCAGTCCCCTCTGTGAGTGGGCATAAGTAGTGAATCAGTACCTCCTGTATATCATTTTACAATAAAATCAACTCAAATCCATTTCATCATTGTTTCATCATACTTGTGGTCAATGTGATGAGGTGGTCCACCACAGGTTCAGATCCACAGCCTGTGAGCCCTCATGGTCAATGGTACAGTCTCCCTCATGGCCACTGTAAGGTGTGTAGTGTGTGCGGTCTCCTCCATGGCCACTGTAAGGTGTATAGTGTGTGCAGTCTCCCTCATGGCCATTGTAAGGTGTGTAGTGTGTGAAGTCTCCCTAAGGGCCACTGTAAGGTGTGTAGTGTGTGCAGTCTCCCTCATGGCCACTGTAAAGTGTGTAGTGTGTGCAGTCTCCCTCATGGACACTGTAAGGTGTGTAGTGTGTGCAGATTCCCTCATGACCACTGTAAGGTGTGTAGTGTGTTCAGTCTTCCTCATAGCCACTGTAAGGTGTGTAGTGTGTGCAGTCTCCTTCATGGCCACTGTAAGGTGTGTAGTGTGTGCGGTCTCCCTCATTGCCACTGTAAGGTGTGTAGTCTGTGCAGTCTCCCTCATGGCCACTGTAAGGTGTGTAGTGTGTGCAGCTCCCTCATGGCCACTGTAAGTTGTGTAGTGTGTGCGGTCTCCCTCTTGGCCACTGTAAGATCTGCAGTGTGTGCACACTACTGCCACTCAACAAGATATAATCATAATGGCCAATTTTTTTATTAAGACTCTAGAGAGACAATCACAGAATGAATGGTAACTAACAAAATCAGGAACCACTCTAACTGTGTTAAGAAAAGACAAGTGTGCTTCTAGAAAAAGGTTGAGCTTTTGGATGATTAAACTAAATCATATGAAGTTTCAACCGCATGATATCATAATCACGCAGGTATAATTAGTCCTGACAGGAAATCAATGAGTAATTAATAGCAAACATCATATTCCTCCTCCATGGTTTAATTATACAATTATTCAGTGTGAAATAATAAAGTCGATCTCCGAACCTCTCAGGTGGGGGGGGGGGGGGGTTGAGGTTCGATTGGGGTTTCTTCAAGATGATCACCTCATGTTTTAAGGTGTCCTTCAGTGTCTGTGTGGGGTATGGAGGACTCCTCGAGGGCTGGTAGATCAGGTTCCCTCATGGCCGCTGGCAGTGGGTCAGGTGATTGTGAATTTACAGTAACAGGTTTTGTAAGTCCTGCCTCAGGGTTCATGTCCCCACCACAAGGGGGTCAGGGTCCTCCTCCTCAGTGACTGTGCCATATCTTGTGTCTCCAATGTCCTCACTCTCCATTCCGCTCCCCAACTAATCCATGTGCTGGCAAACTGTCTGGCCATTCTCCAATAGGATTGTGTATAACACTGAACCTTCAACACCTTTCACTTCTCCTGGTAACCAAACTGGTCCTTGATTATTATGTCTTGCACACAACATATCCCCAACTGGAAATTCTCGTACTTTAGAGTAAGTACCTTGTCCTTGCATTGGATGCTCCTGACCTTTCCGACCTTTCCTACTGAGATGTGGGCACTAGTTATTCAGTGGAGACCTCACATGTCGTCCATACACTAACTCTGCTGGTGACACACCTGTGCTGCTCTGGGGGGTGAGTCTATATTTGGATAGAAAACCTGACAGCTGAGTTACCAGTGATCCATGCTTGAGTTTCTTCATACCTTCTTTGAATGTCTGTACAGCTCTCTCTGCAAGGCCATTGGATGCCGAATGATATGGAGGAGCCTTATGTGCTTCACTCCATTTTTTTTTTTAATTGTACACACTCATCACTGGAGAATGTAGCAGCAATATCTGAAACTGTCACCTCAGGCAAACTAAGTGCTGCAAACGACTGTCTCAAATACTTGATAGTGGAAGATGATGTTGCTGAGTGTGTCATGTGCACTTCCATCCATTTGGAATGTGCGTCCCACCTCTAAATACATCCAGAGGCCATTGCTGGAGTTTATTTTGACTCCTTGAAGATGTGTGTGAGAGGCTTATGGTCTGTGTTGAGCTCAAAGTCCAACCATAAAAGGAGGTAATGGTGAGACTTCTTAACAACCAATATGACAGCTAGTGCCTCTTTGTCAATCTGCGAGTACTTCTGCTCTGCTGTGGTTAGTGTTGGAGATGCAAACCCCACAGGTCTCTCATCACCATCAGCCATCTCATGAGATAGGACAACTCCTAGCCCATTGGGCGATGCATCACGTGACAGTATAAGAGGTAAAGGATCATCATGATAAACAAATACTTGGATGATCTCAACAGACCCCTGACCTTGTCAAATGCCTCCCTCTGGCCTTGAACCTACATCCACTTCTCCTCTGTCTGTAGTGGGCCATACAATGGTGAGAGTGGGCATGGCTAAATGCAATGAGAACTTACCGTAATAATTGACTAGTCCAAGAGAAGACCTCAATGCTGTCACATGACGAGGGAAAGGAGCTTCAGTCCTTCAGCACTAATGACATGCCAAATTCTTTAGGTTCCCCTCCACTGTGGGACCTGTAACCAGAATATTGCACACACACACCCACCCACCCACCCACCCACCCACGAGAGTCTGGGTCTGCCTAACTGGACAACTGGAGGTGGTGGGATGGATATGGACCAACTCTAGAGCTGGTCAACCACATGATAGTGAAATAGTTGTGTTGATAAACAATGGTTGACCAACCTCCATTAATGATTGTCCAGTGTCTTCTCTAGACAGCAGGAGGCACTCACAGCAATTGCCGCTGTGTGGGGTTGCTTGCTTGATTGAGACTGTGAACAACAGGTGCATGCACTGGCCATGGGCAGGAGAGAGCATTAAATACCAGCTCCATTGAACTTATAGGCATGGCTGAGCATAATTATTGGTGAGGTTGCCTATGCCAGCACAGCAGTCCCTATGGCTGACTGTCAGGGCTTTAGGGAGGAATACATGGCCTCTGCTAGAGGGATGCGCCAAGCACCACCGAAATACATGATATGTGCCATTAATCTTTGTTGATGCTGAATGGAGCAGCACATGCCATCATCCTATAGATTGTGGGCTAATTGAAGTGATAGTGATCTCATAAGGAAATAAAGGATATTTATACGTGTGTGTGTGTGGTATTTTATTGTGCACAAATTTAGTTTGAAGAGTTGACAGGTAGCATTGCAACACAATGTAGTCCACACACAACATCTCCTGTAATGTTGCTCCAATCTTCCCCAGCATCTGGCCATTGTGGTGGAGAGGAAGATCAAGTCGCTGGTGGCCTTGCTGGTGGTGATGCAGGTGAAGAAGCTAGACATCAAGCTAAACCACTTTGAGCACTTGGAGGCCATCATGGATAGAGAGAGGGAGTCTGTAAGTGCCCCATTGTGTGTGTGTCCCAGCAGCCATAACGGCAACCCAACTGGCTAGACCCATGGTCATGTGATATAGTATGTCCTAAGCAGTGCCTGATGGTGTGATGGGGACTCCATATGTAGCTTATGATGTGACAAGAACCAAAGTTCTGAGTCACTTGATTGCCCCGGCAACCCTTTGACATCAAACTGAACTGAGAGAACATCTATATAGCGTTGGACATTGTATTATAATTTAAGTCTAACCAGCAACTTGTAAGTCACAAAAGTCTCTGTAACCTCAAGTCTTCACCTGTACTGTAATGTACTGTACTGTACTGTACTGTACTGTACTGTACTGTACTCTATTGTTTGCTTTGTGCATAGTATTCTTATTTATTTGAGAATATTTGTTTTGTGAGAGGGAAGGGTCCCTTGGGTTAGTAGTGCTTTGGCTTATGCTAGTATGTCCTCAGTGAAGGGTTGAGGCCTGGGGCCATGGAAGGGAGGATTAGGACCTGTCAGGGTGTGTTTCTGTGGCTGGAGGGAATTTCCCTAACAGTGTCAATGGTGGGGATTGTCCCTCTGCAGCTCCCCAAGTTGGTCCCACCTCCTCTGGCAGCATCTATGATGTCATCGTGGCCTCTTGTTCTTCCAGTGGCAAACTTCAATGAACATGATGTGGCAGGCGGTGAAATCTCAGGATCTGGTCCACCTGGAGGCTATTTATCTACATTCATGTGTCAAGGGTAAAGGTGATGAATGAAGTGGACACACATCTACATACATACATACACAACTAATTAGAGTGTGTGGTTAAAGATGCTCCACAATTAACAAGTGGTCACTCAGCTAATTTCTGTTATGTATAATTGAAGGTGGGTATAGCCCTAGACCGACCGCACCTCCCAGATTATTGCTAGACCAAGCTATGGGAAGAAGACACTGTATTGCCAGTGTGGCCTTGTCCTAAGATTAATGTTCTATGAGAATTTTGACCAAAATTTGGTTTATTGCATGTAGTGAAATGGTGTACCTGCGTGAATTACTTCCAAGTGTATAGAAGTGTGCATATCCATATGCAGCTTTGTTATGACCTGGTCGTCTCGGAGAGCAACTTGAAGGACGTCTGTCAACATCTGGAGCTGTACCTAGAAAGTCACAGGACCTCTACCAGATCTGTCCTGTTATCCTAGTCTGCACATAGTCAAACAGTTCTAATTAGGAGATGTTGGTTGAATTTCGTTGCTCCACAGACTTTTCCTTTTTATTAATTTTTTACTTTTGCAAAAGAATAAGTTCCTAACTTATTCTCATCCCCTCCCTCCTCATAATGACCTCCTCTTTCACCTCCTCCCATGCCACCATCTTTAATTATTCATGTCATGTGTGCCTCAAAGTGTATTATGACTTCAGACAATTTAATTACAATTACAATAATAATAATAATAATAATAATAATAGAAAAATACTTGCACATTAAAATACTTGAATTGTACCATTATTAAAGTCAGCAACATACACAAAACCATCTCTATCTACACAGTCCACGTGGAAAACTAAAACAACTTTCCTCACTACCACGGTGACCAGATGAGGTCACATACGCCCCCTCAGTGGTGAACACAGACATATTATGGAAACCTTCATCTGTCACATACACGTACTGACCAGCTACACACAAAACACATGGGCTGCTCAACTTCTTCACTCCATTCTCATCACAGCCAAAGGAGCGCAGGAGGTCACCATCGATACTGAAGACTCTGATGACAGAGTTATCCCAGTCTATGACATACAGGTTGCCATGGCTGTCAGGAGACAAGTTAAAGAATTCCCCCATACCTCTGCCAGTAATCTCTCTCACATACTTCAGTTGTCTGTCATACATCATTATAGTGCCTTCATTGCCACACTCACACACCATCACCTCATCTCCGACTACTGCCACACCCAAATGTCCTGTACCTTGCACTAGCTTGACCTTGTGCACTTTAACACGACCACCATTCATGTTGCATCTTATTATCTTATTAGAGTTTAAATCAATGCAGTTAATGCTGTCCTCCCCATTAACAGCAACACCATAACATTCCTCCAGTTTATGTTGGACACTTCTCAGTCTCTTTCCCTCTTTATCAAATATAATGACATCTCCTACAAGTTCACTTACCACCACCTCCCCCACAGAGTTGACAGCGACACTAGTAGGACAAGACAAACCATGCCACACACTGACAGGACTGCCTAGTTGAGCAACAGGGACAGAGACAAACACAGGGAAGGGACTATCCGCCACTTGCTGCCCATCCACTGACACAGTCAGTTCGCATCGTCCACGCACAGTGGGAGTGTACTGGATAGAATAGTTCCTGACCCCAGTTTGATCAACATGGCATTTGATGATGGATCATTGGACAGAGATTTCAAATGGCAGTCAATTTTACATTTAATTTTAGTTGTGGTCAATGATGCCTCAGATATAGTATTGATCACTGCAGCTTTGGCTCCTTCACCACTGACAGTGCATTTAGCTGGAGCTATAGAGAGTTGAGTCAACATGGCCTTGGTCTGGCAGTCAGCACACCTCACCTCCACCCCTACGTCCACCTCCTCCACTGGCTCCAAGCTCACCACTCCCTCATCATGCTCTTCAACCCCTCGCTGTATTTGACAGGCAAGCTCAGCATGCATGCCCATGAACTCACTGTCAGCATAGTGGCCCACACACTGCTCGAGGTGGTCTAAAGTACTCTGGACATCAGCACAAGCCAGAGACAAGCTCTCTTCCGGCAGTGAGAGTCTGTCCATCTTCTCTTGCACTTTCCTTGAAGTTTCTTCCAACAGTTCTCTCCTACGGTCATCCAAAATCTTCTGGAGCTCTAAAAATGAAGTCTCTATGTTCCTGGTCACAGAGAGCCCCTGAGCCTCCAGCTCACACCTGGTGGTCTGTACCTCTACCACAGCATGGGACAGGCTGACCTTTAGTTTTCTTAAAGGCTTCAACTTCTCCATAAGCTTCTTCCTTGTGTCAGGAGCAGCTTCCTTGCTGAGTTCTGCTTTGTGGCCATTGTGATCCTTTACCATACAGTGTGGACAGATAAGACTACCACAGTCAAAGCAGTACACTATCAGTGGCTCCTTGTGGGCTGGACAATTCTTAGCTAGGGAGACTTCTTGGACCACCTCACCATGAGCTCCCTCCAGAGTGGCAATGGTTACCTTAATGCGATTAAGAAAGAAAGTAGTTTCAGTTTATCAATACCTCCTTTGGGTAGGACTTCCTCACGGCACTCAGGGCAAGAGAAAGGCTTTCCAGTGGGTCCCCTGAGGACCAGCTTGAGAATACAGTCTTTGCAGAAGTAATGGCTGCAAGGCAGCAGTTTTGGCTCCGTGTAGTGTTCCTGGCAGATGGCGCAGGTGATCTCTCCGTCCAGTTCCCAGGCCCTTGCTCGTTACATTCCGCCTTCAGCCATGAACCCGATCATTAGTAGTAAGACGCACAAAAATTAAAATGATGCTAGAGTTATCAATAAGGGTCCAAGGTCAGCTCCGATTACAAGAACAAAACGAGTGTGCAACCTTACACGGTAGCAGGTGTGGCAGTCGTTGAGTACTCATGCGCATAACCAGAAGAGCTGATTAATTGACTGCACCCAGGTTAAGGAACTGGAGTTTCTAAGAGGCAAGAATAATGTTGGAAAAATAGGTAAAGTTTCAGGAAAATAGACAGTCTTTAGGTTAAAAAAAGATAAATGACTATTTATATTATACATTAGAGTCCGTGATTGCAGCACGCTTTAATTATGTCAGAATGAAATTCCATTTTAACTTCATTCAAACATTTCAGGTAAGAAAGTATTGACTGCATGTCATTCATTGATCCAGGTACTGCAATTAGGTGAACTTAGCTAGAAATGAACTTGATGAAGGTCAGTGCCATAAAATTCAGCTATTTTCTGTGTTACATCTCCAGATTAGTTTGTTTTTTTTTTTGGCTTTTTTTTTTTTTTTTTTTTTTTTTTAAGATTAAGATTGGTTCTAAAAAATTTTTTTGGTGTATTTGCAATCTCTTCTGCTCAAATTGTCCCTCAATAGCAATCCTTAATGTGTCAATTATTAACTAGAAATAAGATTGTCTGTAATGACTTCAACACTATATCAGGATATTCTAGAGCAGTCTCACCATTTCAAACCTTCTTGGTGACCTTTTATGACTGGGAAGAGTTGGCCTGGATGCATCAAGATCAGAACACCTGTGTTCAATGCACTTCCATTAGGAATGGAAAATTTTCATCACTAGGAACAGAATAAAGTTTTGGATTGTCATATATTACAAGTCAGATATGCAGATGAGCATATGCAGACATGGTTGCTGCTTGAAATGCTATTAAAAAATACACCATAATTTATCTGTAATAGGATCTTATTTCGACTTCCTTCATTGCCTGCTGAGAAGTTTCCCTTGTTGACAATAATGAGATTGATGTTAATGCCTTTGCCTGTACACTCCATCTAGTAGGACACAAGATGGGGATACCAAGAGAACCAATGCTTATATCTGCTGTGATTTTATAGAGGATGACTTCATTTAGGATGCTCATAATAATTTTGGTTATTTCATGATCTTAATGTTTTTAATTACAATGTGCAGCCACATATAAGCATGGCCATAGCAATGTGTGTAATGTGTGATTCTAAATCCATCATCCTCTTGGTATGGCGTATCTAAGTATGGGGGGTGGGAATGTGGAGTTCTAGGTGAGCACTGAGCACTGGACATCAAGGTTAATAATAATATATGTGAAATGTTCATATAATATTATACAGATTGAATAATTTCCAATGGACTTTGATGAACTGACACACTTCCCTCTACCTTGATCCCCAATCAAGATCTGTCACTTTGGTGCCAGGTGTGATATGTACCACTTGATTCCTAGCTGGATTTTGAGGACATAATTATGATAATATGCTCTGTATTAGTCAGATCTGTACATTTATCCACAATAATAGTGAAATATTTCCTAGAAACTTGTTCATCTATTTATCACTAAATGAATGAGTCTGTATTGAACAAAATTTTATTTTTGCATGTCCAGTCTAAATCTAGTGTTGGCTACTCCCTCACCAGAATAATCCATCCTCATTAGGAACGCTGCACCTCCTCAAATCTTGCAACTCTACAAGGAACAAGATCAGTTGACAGATAACTCCAGCATGTGCGCAGAGCAAGACTCAATTTCTCTTTGTTTTTTTATTTCTTTTTTCTTTTATTTTCTTTTCCCTTTTATTTTCTTTTCCCTTTTATTTTCTTTTCCCTTTTTTAGTTCATATCTTTTCTTTTCAATTTTTTCTTATCAATTATTTTTTTCTTCAAATATTTCTTTCTTTTAAATTTCCCTTCCTTTTCCTTTCAATTCCTTTATTTCCTTTTCTTTTTAAATCTTTATTTTTCTTTTTCAGTTTCCACATGGAGATTGGGTAAGGGATCATTTATCCCCAAGTTCTACTCAGCTGTCAGCACCGTCAGCAGGGATTACTACCCATCATCACTTGAGGTGGACTGAGGATGCGGGATTTTGGTTATTCACTCCTCTTCTGGGATTCGGCAATTGGACGGTGTCAAAGAAAAGGTGGGCAATGTGAGTGGAAGGTTTCCCCACAGCTGAACTCAGCACTTGACGTACTCAACCAGGTGGATTGAGAGGGTCTGGAGAGCTGTTCTCATCATTCTTAGGTGAGCAGTAGATGAGACTGAACAAGATACTTCACAAGTTCTAGTCTCTAATTCCCACAGAAATAGGTTTGGCCAGGTGACCCAAAAATTTCAAGGTAAAAAATTATCCTCAGTGTAGAATGTATGTACATCTTGGAATGGGTTTCATTTGGTGAGTTGAAAATATCCTTTGCATGGAATGTGCTTACCCTGACAAGCAAGTTTCTTTTTCTTTCTTTTTTTTTGTTTTGTTCTGTACATGGATTTTTACATATGTAAGAATGAGGAATTGAAAAACAGAAGAAAGAAGGAAAAAGATGAAAAATAAAAAATAAAGGAATATGCAAGCAAAGTTCTGGCATGTGCCATGTGTAGCATCGCTTGTTTTCCTATTGCAGCCTCTTTATCAGCAAAGGGAAGGAGACAGGGAAATCTTCACATCATGATATTATAACTAGATCAATATCTACATCTGTATAATTTAAAAAGTAGACCAAACCAATCTTTGTGTTTGCTAAATGTGCTCATATGACTGAAGTGATTTCGATGAAGCTTTGTGCATATGATACTTTCCACACCAATGAAGATTTACCCAGATTTGGTTTTTAGAAACTTTCCCCCCCGGATTGCTGGAGTCAGTTTTTTTATGATCATGAACGCAAATTGGTTAAATATATATTAGCAGTATTTTTTAAAACTTTAATTACGACAGACAGAATTATTATTTCATATAAGCTTATTGATAGATTAAGTGTGACTTCATAACCATGTTGGATCTGGCCCCATTGGACCTCCTTTGGTAGCACCATTGAAGTGGAGAAAGGAGGGGGGGGGGGGGAAGATAGGCCAAAAAAATGTACTGCAATTTTAAATTTCATTAATTTAGAACCATCCCTCACTCATGCCAAATTTCATCCCAATTGGTTCTGCAGTTGCACACAAGTAGAAAAAAAAGGTGCTAAATTTTTTCCAAGTCAGGCTAGCAGTCACACACAGAGAAAAATATGGATAGCATGGCAAAAATTACTGCAATTACAAATTTTATTATATGTAAAGCTCGTTCCCCTCACCAGACATTTTTAAAAATTTTAAATTCATCCCATCTGCAAAATTTAATCCCACTCTGTCAAGCAGTCACACACAAATAGAGAAAGATAGATAGCAAGGAAATATACCAAAATCCCAGTGGTTTAAATGGTTTTCCCTCATGCCATGCCATTTTATTTTGCTATGCTGTCATCATGTAAAAAAAAAATTTTAAAAGAAAAAGGGGGAAATGAAGAAGAGACCCCCCCCCCCCCCAACCATTAGCAGGAGGAACCCGGGACCTTAGCCCTGGTTGGAGGAAGTTCCATAAGAACAAAGATCACAAGAAAGTAACATTTACACTCCGTGAATGGTAAATTCGTGGGTAAAAAAAATGTTTTCGCATAAAAAAACCCTTTGAACTCTTAGAGTTAGCGTGTGGTTGTGGTGCGCATGCCCGTTGTTGTCCAATCTAGACTCTTTTCGTTGTTTAATCTGAGAAGATTGTTCCGAAGATTGAAGAGAAAAACTTCAAAGAGACTTTGATAGTTTTATAAAAGACTTAAACATGTGTTTCCTATTATGGACACTATTTTCGCTGCTGTATTTCAGTGGAACTTTGTATTACCGAGTGTTGACACCAGCTTACTCGCCTGGAAGATTTCCTCAGCTGACGTGGGAGGATTATGGTAAGTTAACATACCGTCATTATTTAAAACTAGATGTTACACATGTGTATCTCTACCATAGGATTAAAATGAAATTGATATCTTTATTTCAGATCTAACTTCCCTAAATATGGTGGAGAAAATCCCTTCATCTGAGATCTGTGCTCCAATTGTTACCAAATATCCCCAAATTTGTGCTTTGATTAATTCATCTTTTAATAGTGGTAAACACCACTGGGATGTTAAGGTAAAACATTTAGTCACTTTTAAATGACATTTTGAAACATGAAGAAGCTTGATTTCACTTTCCTAACTTTCTTTTCCTAACTTTCTTTTCCTAACTTTCTTTTCCTAACTTTCTTTTCCTAACTTTTTTTCCTAACTTTTTTTCCTAACTTTCTTTTCCATCCCCTTTTCCCTCCTAATGCATTCCTTTATCTACTTATATTTCTCTACAATTTCAGTATTTTGGTAATAGAAGTGGTCTGGATTTGCACACTAATGCGACAGATGCAATTTACCAGTGTTGCCCTAATCCATTATTTACCCAGTGGAAACGTCAGGTAAAAATAGAGAAATGAACATTCAAAGCGATGGTTTCAAAATTAAGAATATTTTACTCCTGCTATCAGGTTTGTTCCACTCATTTTAAACCTGCTACCTTCTCTCCAATACTCTTGCCAACTTTGGCACTGAAACAGAGTGAAGGCAAAAATGCAGGTAAGATTGAACCATCAAGGATATTTCGATATTACTTTAATAATTGTTTAGGTTTGGGACAAGGTTGTGATGAGTCAGCATCAGCCACTCCTACTACAGCTCTGACTGTATATAAATTCAGGGTATGTTTCTATTGTGTATGTTCATTTCTAATTATATCAGGCATGTTGTCCTATACTTTATAGAGTTAATTAAACACTATTTAGGCATGCACAGGTTCAATGTATTCACCTATTAGGTATACAAATAATATGCACATACCACAAAACATTGCATTATAAAATTGGCATGAATGTAATTTATTTCTGCATCTTGCATTAACAGAAGCAACAATAATTATGTTAATAATACTGAGCATGACTATCTAATTGCAGCTTTTCAATCACATGAAATGTTCTTTCTCTACTAGACTATTTTCCAGCTGATGATCATAGTGGCTACTACAATGGCAATCATGTCACTGATTTATTTTGGAATTATAGTAGTGTATGCACTTATGGTTATCTCTCGTCTCTGCTTAAGCCTGAGTAGAATTGTTTACTTGAACCCCAAGAAAAGTAAGATGATAAATGTTGTTTATCTAATCTCAATTTCGAATTTCATGTTTATGCAGATTGTACATTGTTTTGTGTTTTTTACTCAGTAGATTATGTAAATTACATGATACAATATAGTTTGAAATGAAGTGCACATATACTTCTTCATTGAAAAAGGACTACAAGTCAATATTTTGTCATTGGTATTGTTCATTATATTCCTATAGTATTGATCCTACTGTGGACAGTATTTTTCGTGCTCTACCTCTGTGGTTACTTTCACTTGTTGAGGCACGACCATTCCCCTAATAGCTTAATCAAGCTGACAGGGACTGATATTAGTAAGGATCAACCAACACTCTTATTTTATAAATTATTTTGTATATAGCTGAGTATATCACTAGCATAGAATCATAACACACTTGTTTCCTCCATTTAATAACCAAACTCTCAAGAACTGGATGACAGTATTCCTTCTTCTGATATTAATGTTCCAATTAATATGAAAGATCCAGCTGTCTGTGCTGTGGATAATTTATGCATTAATAATGATGGACATTACTGGGATAAGAAGGTAAGAGATTCAGTTGGTTTCAGATAACTGTATACAGCTCAATGAACATGATTTCACATTTGAACATTTTCCTCTCCCATCCCTAATACATCTTTTCTCATCCACTTACATGTCAATTATAATTTTAGAATACTGATAATAATGGTGTTCTGGTTTTGCAAAGTGGTGAAACGGATGGCATGTACCAATGTTCACCTCAGCTATTCTCTGTCGAGTGGAAATATCAGGTAAAACAACAAGTACACCCCAAGATATAGTATTTCAATGGATATATCTTCATTTCAAAAACAACTCTTTATTTTTACAGAGTGAACACTACTCTGCAGGTAATTATATACCATATTTTATCTTTTGAATTTACTGCAATATAATTTAAGGTTCAGAGCAAGGTCATGATGATTCAGCTTCAGGCACTGACATCTCTACAGCTTTGATTGCACACCAATTTAGGGTAAGTTCTACTCATTATACCTTAATTCTCCTTTGAAGCGTGTATTGTCACAAATTCACACTTTAAAAATACGACATTAGGTTCCAATTTAATATATCTATTATGACAATAAATCAAAAAGTAATATAAAGAATATATTTTTATGAAAATTAAAGGACAAATCATAAAAATCTTTTTATATTAGTTGTTTCATCACTTTAGAATTCATTTGCCACGATGTTGGTGAAGATAATTGTCTGTACGATTATTTTTGGAATTCTGCTGGCATATTCATTCATCATCATAAGCCATATTTTCTGCTCACGTCTAAATGAAGTGGTTCCCTTGAACAATAACAATGGTAAATTGTAATCTTTAATTAAAATTTGTAATATAATCTTATTTCGCACGTTATACCCAGATAGTATTCAAATCTTTTAAAATACATAACATAATATCGTGTATACTCCATGTGTGAAACTTTTGTCACAAATATATCTTTGTTGATACAAAATAATTTTTATATATCTAAAGCAATAAATAATTTTGGGAAAATATTGGAGGTAAATTTGTTGTTCCCCACAGTGAAGTGCCTTCATAAGCATATTATGTCATCATGAACTTCATAATTGATATGTACTTTACCCATCCATGCATGTTGGTAAAATGGACACATATTCATTGGTATAAGTTATTCTTCCTTCTCTGCTTAGTTTGTCTTTGTCCTACTCCCTCTATGGATGGACTTGAGGTTATTGATACAAATCCTGGTCTTCACCAATATCGAGGGAAGGACAGAGCAGTCAATGAAGGAGCCAGCTGCAGCCAGTATCGAGGGAAGGGGAAATTTGTCAATGATGGAGTTCTCATTAAAAATGAAATCAAATCAAAGGGCAAAATTCGAGCCCAAAATCAAAAGCATGTCGTTTATTTAATGGTAAGGGTTTCTGTAATTTGTATAACCTATTCAAATACTGATATATTCTCTATTTGCATTACAGAAAGGTGACCATGAAACAAGACCAAATTCAGATTATATTAAATTTAAACGAAATATGAAAACTCAAAAGAAAAAAGTGGCAAAAAAATACATCATATTAAATGAGAGTCTTGTGAACAAGATGAAGAAAGAAAGAAAGACAATTCCAAAGAGAATTTCTATGCAACTTATTTATGAAATTCTAACTTGTGAAAAATGTTTTCTGTTCGAGTACAGTGCTGCTCAGGGAGAATCCTCTTCCTCTTCTCCAGGTCAACTTATTTTACCAACTGCTAGAATATTTGCCCCACCATATCCTGAAGTACATAACCAATTTAGATGAATACTGTTAATTGTTTGCTTTATATATTTGATATAATTCTTCTTTTTTATAGGGTATACATGCAACTGACAACATCAATATTAGGTAAGAACAGGAAAAGTCCTTACTAAGATCGGTGGCAAATCATTACTAAAATATTTATTAAATTATAATGTTTTGGGCCACGCAAAATAATGGTTTAGAACAGTTAGATGAGTTTAAAGTTGTGCTATATAATTTTACAACTTTTAATCTGACTCCATGTACTAAAATTGTTAGTTGTAACCACAGGGAAAAAATTCATTACTTGTCCTCAACTTGTGGATGGCCCCATCCCCCCTACATTCCAAGTGTTCAGATAACAACTTTGAGGTTACTCATCAATAGGAAAGCTTTATTAATGGCCCTCTGCCCTAAGACCTCTCCCTAAACTGCACCAGTGGGCTCATGAGCAGACCCTGAAAAATTCAAGGCATCTGCTAGAAGATGCGTTAGACGAGTACAGACAGACAGACAGACGAACAGATAGAGAGACAGACAGAGAGACAGACAGAGACAGACAGAGAGACAGACAGACAGACATATAGACAGGTAGATACTACATGAAGAAAAGAAAGTTTTTTCTCTTTTGGTTTCCTTCCCAAAACATCATAAAATTTGTTCAATTTTATTTAATTTTTTTTTTCTTGAGAAATATGCCATTATATCCTGTAACCAGTAGAATGACATGTTGAGTGAGCATGAATTTTAATATATCTAATGTGATTATGTTAACATTATATCATCATATATTACTATAATTAGGTCGCAGTATTGTAAAAGTATTGAAGGAAGCTTTGTCATATCTGCGCTGAAGGTTCTAGGAATTACTTTATTACT
The DNA here is from genome assembly GCA_963969325.1 of Lycopodina hypogea. Lineage (NCBI taxonomy): Eukaryota > Metazoa > Porifera > Demospongiae > Poecilosclerida > Cladorhizidae > Lycopodina > Lycopodina hypogea. The sequence goes on from OZ017792.1 coordinate 11,209,082, forward strand.
CCTAATATGCTGTACATTAATAGCTGAAAATAAAGATTTCATGTTTGTGCACATGAATAACTTGATCTAATTCTTATTAATATTTCATTTTAATATAAACATAGTTTAATTAGCTGAAATGATATATTTTTATGGATCATGTACATAAATGACTTTAATTAAATTTGATTTTTAATCATCTTTAATTTTAATTTAACTATAAGCTATGTTTTAATAGCTGAAATGTTACATTTTCATGTACTGTATACATGAATAACTTGATAAATTTGATTTTTGTTCATCTTTAATTTTGATTTAACCACAAGCTGTTTTAATAGCTGAAATTATACATTGTAAGGCTAACTTAAGACTAAGCAATGATAAATTTTTTTTTTTAAAAGCACCAGATTAGTTTCTAATCATGACAACTGTCTCTTTGATGCCAACAACTTGCAAGAGGAAGAAGAGGAAGAGGCAGAGAGCTCCACTCAGCCATGTATGTGTGCAACCACAGATGCCAGACAACCTCCTCCAAGGTCAGATAAAAACAAAGCCACAAAAAAAAAACAACACAATTTAGGCAGGTCAGGCTGTCAAGAAGAGATATCAGATTCATCAGGTGACTTTAGTCCAGTCTTCTGCCCTATGGATAAATCTATTGGCACTTACTATCCCATTTCATGGAGACAGAGATACTGTTTCACCAAGTGCCGCAACATAAGAAAACAAAATAAACCTCTCAATTAGTAATACAATCTGTGTGAGTGGAAGATGTCACCAGCCTAGAAGGCTAAAACAATGTTTCATGAATAGTCTGCTGGACAGGATGCTAATAGATGATGAAAGAATGAAGGGGTTTTGTGGAAGACTTAGGAAAAATGTATTTGGCACGGTGCTCATGCTGTTCTGTGAAAAATTCTACACTTTTCAGGTGTTTCCACAGAATATATAGACAAGCTTAAAGAAATCTATTTGGATAGTAATTGAGGTAGTTGTCAGAGCATTAGGTATGTCCATTAGTGAGACCAGAGAGAGGATGCAGCTATAATTAGATGAGTGAGTTAAGTTTCTTTCTTGGGTAAATTTAACTCATGGTCACTTAAATAAGTTAGTTGTTGAAAGTATTTATTGTAATATATAAAATCTCAGATAGCATGTCATCTACATGGCATATGATTTATACTATTAATACATTTGCCGTCTCTAAATTATATTTTATGTTAACTGCTGCCTCCGAAGGAAGTAGGCAATATTAGCCTTGAATTACCTAAGCATGCTATCTTGTATTTTCATCTGCCAGCACATCTATTCCATTGAGGATAACCTGCAATTAGTGCTGATTGTCAAGCTCCTCAAGTGGTTGACATCTAAGGACAAGTGGGTCAGTGACGTGGCATGGGACCAGCTGTGGCCCATCCACTGTATTAAAAATTAAACTGACTATGCACCAACAACTTTTGGTAATCATACGCTAGGATTGTTTCAAAATTATGCTCTTCCATCCCATCATAGGAACCAGCCCCATCCCTTCCCTCACATGGGAAGATCTTTACAAGTACTTGAGGGTTGATTATTGTAGGTAAGGAATGGTCACTTGGATAAGCTAGTAGAGGAAGTATTTACTTGGTGTGGGACCAGCTGTGGTGGTGGCCATGCACCGAAGGACATTAGCGACTCATGTCCTTTAGTAGATAAAAATTTAGCATGTTTGCTAGATCCACGGCAAAATTAATTAACGCCATCTTTAGCTATTAGATTATCTAATGGTACTATCTAATCACATTCTGCCTGCACACACACCTGGGGCCTGGGGGGCATGGGTCTGCATCCCATTGAGGATCACCTGCTGTTAGCACTGATCATCAAGTTCTTTAAATGGAAGTGATGCAGCATGGGACCAGCTGTGGTGGTGGCCATGCACCAAAGGACATTAGCGACTATGTCCTTTTTAAAGGCCAGTCCACACTATAAACTGATTTGGACCTCTACAGTTTCCCTGCACATGTAAGGGTAATTTAAGATTTAGTGTAAAACAGGAAGAAGGTCTTTCCATCTCATTTCCTAACACCCAAGCTCCAATAACTGCATTCAGGCGGGTTTTAGTGACTCACTTTATTCTCAGGGCATGGCTGAATCTTGTGCCTATGAACTCAGTGGTCAAGAGTGCTGGGAATCGTTCCCTGGACACCACATACCCAAAACCCTCCCAGACTATAGGAGTGTGTCTGTCTCATAGTAAATCTTGTTGGAGCAAACTAAAACTCATCGAATACATATCTGGGCAGCTTGGGACAAGGCACTGCCAGTAACTCAGACTCAGCCACATCTGTGGGAACATTTTATATACTCCAAAGCATACAAACAACAGAAAGTGCTCATGCACTTTCCAAGTAAATGTAATAAATGTTTGTTGAAGTGAATTCTGTCCTAACATTGTTACAGTGACTCCCCATTTCCATACTAGAGAGATTATCTGGATCAGTGCCTTGAGATTCTAGCTGTCACCAAATCACACCCACTGATAAAATTACACCCATAGTGAACACATCTAAAAAAAATTTTTACGAAAGTTGTGCAGTGTAGTGCCCTAATCAATCCCTGAAGTTTCGTGAAAATCTCTCCAGCAGTTTGGAAGGAATTAAATTGTACACATCAAATCTAAAATCATATCAAGATGATTAATGATTAGGAAAGCTAATCTTTTGGGGTGGCAAATGCTTCTGCATCATCTTCTAGCAATATCCTATCATTCATGTGTGCATTGAATGTCCATCCATCCCAACAGGGACACAGCTCAGGAATAACCTCAACCATCTACACCCCAAGACTCACACATGTGCCACCTCTCTATGCAACAACACACAGAAAACTAACAAATCCCTCGGGTATCTTGAAGGACCAGCATATTTCCTGATAGTAGCTTCTGAACACCATACAGCCCCAAGGACAGAAACTAAACTACCAAATCGTCAACACCAATAAAAAGCATTTCAACCAAAATAGTTTACCTGATAAAAAATTAGTAGGGGTCTACAAGTTTACGGATCTCCCTAAAAAGATCACAACCTGACGACTTCCACTTGAATGCACACAAATCCAATTCAACCACAGTTCCCTCTATCTAACAACATTCTTGATTAGAAAATGAAATTGGCATAAGATGAGCACTTATCAAGGAAACAATTCACACACATGCTCACTTCATTTCATCACATTTTACAGATAAATATCAGCTTCTCATTATTAACTACAATAGTTACTCTACCTACAAACTTCCATGTAACATAGCAACCAATCAGAACAGTTCCAGGCTTGCACACACCTATCTATATGAGCTGTTGGGCCCAGTGGTGGGCAATAGTATGGTGTGCCTCTTCCATGGACAGTAGGGATATCAGCTATGGATGCACTGTTCTGTGTCAGACCTGTTCATGTCAATTTAAAGGTCAAACTTGAAACTTGTGAGCTATTAAGGTTTGTATCAGTCACCTGCAATAGTCACATACAACACCAAGTGAGTGATTAGTTGTAACACCACATCTGATGCAATATCACTCACTATATGTCTACCCCCAAAGAGGCGGTGCCTATTACCACCTCAGCCTCCTCCACCCCTTCAGCTGCTCACCATGAGAAAGACACAAAGGTACAATTGTATCCATTCTAGTGAGTGAATTGAATAAGACACATTACAACTTACCATCTTCCCTCTGTTTCTATGGCCACTGCAAGTTATAAACAATCCACCCTCTGTCAGAGACATGGCCCTTCAACTTCATCTGGAGATGCCAGAAGAACAGCTGTCACCAATACAATGCAGCAAACCTGTTATGAAAATCAAAAGAATGTTAATTACAGAATAGTGTGGTCAATACAAGTGATATTGTCTTGTCAACAATATGGAACTTCTAGATGAGCAAATTCATCTAACTGTCCACCTCCCATAAACAGTTTAGCCTCCATCAATCATTTCTATCTAGACCTCCCCTTCTTCACAAGATGGCTTGCATGCCACACAAGAGGAGGAGTGTGGTATATACAGGCTGTCCAGGCAGACCATCACCATAATGGCATTGCTAAGAATGTAAAGAAAGTCAGCTTACTTAAGTTGTCTGACTTCATTCATGAATGAGAGAGAAAAGGCCTCTAGAGTAGATAGAATATTATTAGCAGCTGTTTAGACTGACATGATTAGCTGTGAGTATTTGTTTCTCATGCAATACAGTAAATGATGCTTCCTGCCGGTCTTAATTTGATTCTGCTCCAAAGAATCAATAGCGTTTTAGAGGTTTAAAGAGTGCAACCTAGTCTTCCTGAAACAGATCACCACCTGGTGGGATTTACCTTCCCTAAATGAACATTGCAAAGTTCTAACTGGTCTTTTGTGCAGACCAAGTCAGAAGTTCAACTATTGGCTATTTCTCCACAACTGACAACATATGGAGTGTCAAACTAGGTTGCAGTAGTGGAATTAAAATAAAATTAAGCATGCTACCTTTATTTCCATGGCATTTTCCAAGCTCTTTGGGTATTTTGGATGTGGTTGGTGGTTTCACTTGACTCCTGCTGCTATCAGCTGTTTCTGACCTTTCTGGCACTCAAGCCTTGTGGTAGTAATTTGATCTACTACTTTCCCTGTTAGACTCAGCGAACTTGTTAAAGTTTTAAATTTTATAGCACCCAACTAATTCAGTTGTTTTTCTTCCTAAAGTATAATTATTAACCAGCAAGCTGCATTATGTGTAGGGCTAGAACAAAAAAAAAATAAAAACAAACAAAACAACAAAAAAAAAAAAAAAATGTAAAAAAAAAAAAAAAAATAGGACACACATTAAGAGGCAATAATGTTTTTTTTTTATGAGTTCACCACAAGAAATTAATAGCACAGAAACTTATTCAAAATGGTAGACACAGCATACATTTTCATAAGAGCCTCAAGTGTAGTAGCACTGTTATAGATGATAAATGATATAATGCAATAACATAATACTCCCTACTCATAATGAAGCTTGGAACTTGTGGTTATGCATTAAACATGAAATACTGGCATTTTTTTAATTATGAGGAAAATAGGAAATCTTTAATCTAATATTTCAAAGTGTTTTTTTGTGGTTTGTATGAAAATAACCTTTATCATGGAAGAGAACAAGAAAAAAATTACAATTTATGGAAGGAGAAACATCAACCAGACCACTTTTGAACTGGTGGCAACTGCCCTATCTGGTCACATACTTCAAGCTCCACAGGTCCTATTGAAATGGTCTAACATTATTTTATAAAAAAAAAATTTTTAGATAGAAGGAATTTTGATGGTCCTCCAACACTAACACAGTCAGGGATTGATCAGCTGGTTTTACAGCACAAGAGAGACCCATACCTGGCCTCCCCAGGAAGAGCCTAGAGCCATCAAAACTTGTACCAACAGTTTTCTAACAAAGTAAAGGACCCAAGAGAGCTCTTTAACTCCTCACCACGAAGCTAAGAAAATAAAAGTCAGTTCTATTAGTGAATTCGACAATTATATTACAAAACATTACAAATTAACTTGTTTCATGTCCACTGCAAGTTTCAAACACTCCACCCAAGCTGTCAGAGACATGGCCTTTCAATTCCACCAGGATATATCAGCTGAATACTCCATCAAGAATATGCTCCATGATACATGCTGCAGTCCAGGCAGAGATATACTGGCACACTAGGCACTTGCCCAAACTCTCACCATTAACTGGCACATGCAAAATCCAACAGCTCCTTCAGTCTCACTCCATCAACCACCTCATTCCCAAACAAGAATATCCACATTGGAGAGAATGAATCAAAGAAACTTTAGATATTGTCCTCTAAAAGAACTTCAAACTCACAAAAATTTAGTATCAGACTATCCAGACCACCAGAGATTAATCTTCTTTAAATAGGTTAGTCTCTCTCCAATGATGGAGATAATGCATGAAGCGAAATAGTGGAGCACTTCCTATCAGCTTAAAAACACCTTAATGAGAGCAAAGAGTCTCTGGTCAAGTTGCCACTTTTATGTACAACTCACACAGAACATATGACAACATTGTGTAATGTACTAAGTACAAATGATGAAATGTATGTGAGGTGGAGCTAAGCTAAGGCAAGATAGAGAAACAGAATATCAATATTCAGATATATTGAATGGTGGAGCAAAGCAATGACCACAGATGAATCAATAACATACAGAACAGATAACAAACATTGTATTGTGTAATAGTAACAGTAAACAATCTTAAGACATGGAACTAAATTAATTGAGATAATAAAATATCTGTTGTCTAATTTATTAATGACTTACCACTAGAGAGGAAAGGAAATGTGGTCAGTGCAGATATCCCCAGCTGTTGTAGTAGCCAAGATGTCTGGAGGACAACATGAAAACAAAGCTGTAATGGAAGTTAGGGCATACGTCAAAAGGCAGTGTCTCTCTGCATCAAGCAATGGGGTTGGTGTTCTATGCCTCTGAGCAATTGATCATGGATGAGTATTGGTCAGACAAAAGTGTGTCAAGGGGGAATTTGAGCTTGCACTTACGGCTGCAAGGGGGGAGGCAGAAAGGCAGGGTTGTCCCCAGAATGATAAATTAGAAAGGTGATTTTAGTCACACCCAAAACACACCATTTCGTTAGTTAACAAATCTATGTTAATAATTTTTACATGAAGTTTTCGTTGTTTTTTTTTATTTTAATTTTTCACTTTTGAATACTTTCTTTTAGCTGCCATAGATGTTCAAGATATTCATGCCTTGCTGCTAAAAACCTGTGAAGATGTCCATAAATGATCATCACCATCAGGAATCACTCACTAAACACTGATCTGAATTTTATCTGAATATTGTTAAGTCCAATGACCTGCTGCTCTGCCATAGACTGCAACTTCACCTTCTCAGTTGCAGTGACTCAAGGTTTGTTCTTCCATGATTAAAATATTAATTAATTAATTAATTTTTTTTTTTTTTTTTTTTTTTTTTTTTTTTTTTAATGAAAATGTTTTTTTTTAAACCCCAAAAAAAACAAACCATTAACAATTTCCATTACCTTCTCTTTGCATGCACCTGCTGCTTGGCCAATTGGCACTTGGCCAGTTAGCACTTGGCACACATATAGAAGGTGAGCCAGCAACAGGAACAAATCAAGGTAACTTTTGGGCTCTGCTACACTTTCATATTTCAACTAAAAACCCAACACTGAGAGATCACCTTAAGTGGGCTGCTAGACATGCCACATATACGTCCCCTGATATCCACAGTGAGTTGATCAACATACTAGTAGATCAAATTCATGTTATGATCTATTGTATACCCATTGTGCTTCTCAGTGTTCAACCTTGGTTGTAGTTACTTCATTCAAGGGCCAAAGTGTTTGTGACATGATTGGTGTTGTAAAGTGACTCTCTGACTTTTTTCTGCACACTCACAAGTGCCAGAAGAAGTTGGAAGAGGGTGCACAGAATTCATTGCCTGAATAGAATGTGGTAAAGCTTAACTATCACTGCAGGACAAGAAGTGCATGTATTGATGCTCTTGATCATGTCATGGAACTCTGGAGAAGAATAATGCCTCCAGCTTTACTCCCATCAGTACTCAACTCAACCTTGCTTCTAGTCTCTAACTCCCTCTCCCCCCTCCTCCCAACATCAAAGCTCTTGTTATCCTTCTTACAATTTTCTCACTATCTCTGTGTAGTGCTGTGAGGTCATTTAGTGAGTGCCTTAACAATAAGGAATGAAAGACACTCAGATCTCACTCTATTTCACTTAATCCAGAGATATTCCCAGTGACATTGCAAAAGCCATTGACAAAATTTTACGATTTCATCCTAGAAGAATTCAACTTTCAGATTCTTGACCTCGAATATCAACCATTATTCATCTTCGAAAAAGAGCTATACAATTTATTCATTTTAATCAGTTCTCATGTTAAAGATATACTTCTGTAACCCAGTAAGCCATGCTTATTTGCTCCTCCCCCATTCCAACCTTTCAAAATCCTGACTTTGACCAAGGGGGCAGAGAGAATGAATGAGGACCATCAGACAGTTTTGTTTGTTTTTTATTTCAATTTGTGTAAATTTTCCTTGGAATAAAATTTTCATTTCTTATCTAATCAAATCTACTAATGATGTAACTCAATGGAACCAGTTGGGTTACACCAGAGATCCTCAATATTTAAAATAAATAATGCACAAAAAAACAAACAATTAAAATAAAACAAAATAAAACAAAATAAAACAGATAATAAAATAAACTATTAAAATTTTTGAAAAGTTTAAAATGGAGTAGCTATACATATCTAGCATCAATTATCTTTAGTTAGATACTATAATTATCCCAACAATTCACAGGAACAAATGCATTCTTTGAACTTACTTTGATTTCCAATCCCCAAGAGTGATTTGGAATCCCCAAGAGTGATTTGGAATCCGAGTGAGATGTTACAGCAACTCCAGCCTTACAAGTCTAGTGCCAAATTCATGGGGGAGAACGATAACTAAAGCAACGAGGTTTTCCACAACTGTCCATTGCTAGCCTGCCAGACGCACTTTACTTCCCCACTCCCTGCACGGGTGGTAAAGGGTCACCCAACAAACTAACCTAACTCTTCATCAGTTCGTTGCTCTCCATTATTAAATCCCATAGTTATATCCTTTCAAAGTTTTTGGCCATATTGGTCTGGAATTCAGAGGTTGAATTTTCTTGAGGATATTTATGTGATGATTACTAGCTGCTAGCATTATTAAAATATTGATACATTTTATTGGATTTAATTTCCAACATGAGATAGTCCAGAATCCATCAGGTTAAAAAATTAATCTTCACATAGATATCCTATCACTATAAATGCAATGCGAGCACTAATGTTATTACTAGTACTAATACCAATGCCAATACTAGTGTAAATACTAATACTAGCTACAGTAATAGATATATTGTTTGTTGCTGATGTTAATTTCTCTCCCACAAATAAAGTGAATTATTTTCCCCTTCCAGTTTGATATACTCACTTCTCATCTTTTTTTAAGTTAAAGGCATTTTTAACCAGAAACCAGCACATACTAAAGATAATGAGTTGCCAGCACATACTAAAGATAATGAGTTGCCAGCACATACTAAAGATAATGAGTTGCCAGCACATACTAAAGATAATGAGTTGCCAGCACATACTAAAGATAATGAATTGCCAGCACATACAAAGTAGACAAAATGTAGTTATAATTTGCGTTCCTCTCCCCCAAATTCAAATATCCTGCCTTCTCTTCATTTCCTGTGTGCACAGGCATACAAATGTTCGTTTTCAAACCCAACACAAAACCTGGATGGTCTGCAGCATAAAACTGGAGAGTAAACGTGGGTAAGCATCGCTTCTCGGCCTTTTGGCTAAGATCAAGTAGAAATAACTGTTCTTTAGAGTGTAACAACTCTAATCTAGGCATTGCCTAGATGTTGTTACTTCAATTTTTTTAACTAGGAGAGTGGATTGAAACTTGCTTCGCTCTCTCCACGGGTTGCCTTAGTATTGCACTACTTCTAAGTGTGTCCCACCCCACTTCATGGGAATAAAATCTCTTAAAGAATAAAATTATTTTCTCTCTTCTTTCTACTTTTATTATTTTTTTCATGTTTTTTTAATTTTTTAATTCCCCTGTGAACATAGGTCAACTCCCCTGGTAAAATATTTCTTTTCTTTTTTCACTTCCTTTTTCTTTTCTTGTTGTCTTTCCTGGCAATATTGCTCATGTCCTTGTCAACACATTTCACAAGATAGGAAAACTGGGATATATTCATTTTTTTACACTTATTTTCTTACTATAGGCTCATTTTGGCACTTTCCTACATATTTGCCATTATCTTATACAAACACATTTCTATCAACAATCACGACTTTAGTCCTTGAGTTGCACTTCATTTCTAAAAAGTACATTTCCATTTTTTCTGGAGTCATTCATTACTTTAATATTTTTCAATTCCTTCATCACTCACCCAGTTTTAGTTGACAATAATAATACCAAAACAAAACTTCCCCCCCCCCCCCCCCCCCCCCCCACCCCCCACCAAAAAAAAAAAAAAAAAAAAAAAAAAAAAAAAAAAAAAAAAAAAAAAAAAAAAACACAATTCTATGCCGTTGCTTTTTTTTCTCAATCAAAACACTACCAGATTTTACTGTATTTTCATCCTATCGGTGTCATTCTCCATTTCCCGCTGGACACCAGACACTCCCGCTATTTCACCACATTTCATCCGCTATGTGCCTGGTGGCCTACTTTCTTTTTTTTTCCTTTCATTTTCAACCAGACACTTGGAAATTTCACCAGATGGCAACTCTGGTTTCAATTGCATCAATCCCTTGGGGAAAACCTGCAGTAGGCAATAGGAGTCAATGATGCAGGGTGGGACGAGCTGTGGTGACAACTGCAAGTGCACTCTGGGATATCAGGGTATCATACATCATAATCAACTCGGTCCAGCTTGCTGGGTGAACTGGGATGAGACTGCATGGTCATCTCTTCAAGTGTTTTGGTAAGAAAGAGACAAACTATTGTTAAGTGTATGTTAAGCTAATTTAAGATTAACTAGTGTTAAACAAGCAGCAGACAAGGGAACACAAACACCCAAGCACAACCCACTGGATTCAGACCAGAAGAATGGTCAGGTTTATAAATTGAAAATTCCCTGTCATTCATTTCTTTCTTCTGAAAGTCACAGACAGATTGAATGAATATTTGAACATTTTTAGAATGTAACAACTCTAACCTAAGCACTGCTAAATCTAAGATGTTGAGGCCACAAAATCCATTATGTAAGTAAATTTAGGGAACAAAAGATTCCCCACTCCACTATGGGCACACTTCTGTCTTTTAAATAAGTCTGTTGGCGTTGCAACTATTGTTGAATTTACCATTCCTTTTGAGGGTGACAAAGAGGCCTTCTCAAGGGCTCAGGCAGCAGAATCAGTAAAAATATGAATCTGAAAGGCTGGCTCCTTGATAATGGATTTGAGAGTGTAATGGTAGATGCTTTTATATCTCCTTCCTCACGATTGCAAGTTGGGTTATCTTACACTAGGCTTTTCTAAACTCAGTGCTTGAAGCCATCAAGGGTTCAGCTGCTAGATGGAGAGCTCCAATAAATCTGCATTTTAAGTCTTAAAAATACATCTAGTTACTTTTAAATCCATGCATCACTTTAATATCGTACTCCAGTCTTCATCTTAATAACCTTTCTACCTTAATTTGGTCTCTGTGCAATGTTTAAAATTCCAATGAAAAATTGTCTTCCCTTCAGCAAACACAGTACAATTTAGAGCTCTGTGGTCACTTGGCTTTCTGTGACTGACAACACTGCAGCTCTCTGTGGGTGATCATGCAGCTTGACAAGAAGATCAAATGTTATCGATATTGTTACCATTACCAGGTACACTTAGGTACACTTCATTCAGCCTAGGATGAACACTAAATCTAGTAACACCCAAAAATGTACTAAAAAGTCGGCAAGGAGGATAGATTAATTAAGTGGACACATACTCTTGCACACACACACACACACACCAGTTGCAGTCCACACCAAAAATAGGGAATTGGTTTCTCAAGTTTCAACTAAAATTGTTTTGTTTCAGCTTCACAAGTTGATAAAACTATTTTGTGGTATGTCAGCATAGTGCTATGTTCAGCGTGGTTAGGTGTGCTCTATTTGTGACACATGGAAGCCACAGCTGTACTTCAGGTGTACATCCATTTTCTGTCTAATCAGCAGATTGGCAGTCTATCTGCAGATTGGTGTCCCTTCCAGAAATTCAGCTGGAAAAGTGAACTGAACACGGAATCAGATAACTGGGAAAGGCTGAAGCGCCTGCCTGTACCTGTAGCAGTCCTCAGTTTGATCATGCAGACATTTGCTTATATCAGAACTGCAAACTACTTTAACAACACCTTCGAGGAGAGGCCTAGTGGACCCAGTGACAGTGACAGTAGCCAGTGAAGTGAGGTGTGGCTGGGAAGCATTGTCATTCTCAAGTAAAAATATAATATTACTGTTGTGTCACCAGATGTCTTGCAACACTGCACACAGCATAGTCTACTGCAGTCCTCACTAGCTTGCCTTTGTCATGAGCACATGACTTATGGTGTGTGTTAATTAGAATATACACATCTCCATGGAAATGATACGTATACTAATATACACAAACCCCGACTAATCAATAAAATAGCACCGAGTGTGGAGATGACATCAAGTACTATGTTCAGGGGAGACACCCCATCCCTCCTGTGTCAATATCAACTATAGTTGGGTGTTGCTGGAAGAGCTTTCTCCCACGCCATCATGATGTCCCCGATGTCAGCATTCAGAGGGTCAGGGTCTTGGTGCAGCCGTGGAGGAGCTCAGGGTCAGCAGGTCATCAAGAGTGGCCAACAACACACACTGTATAACAACAACAATATTATATCTTTGACAATTGCAACACAAACTAAAGCACTATGATACACATCATATCACAAGACCTGATTCAAGTTAAACCATTATATGATACAGATGTCACATGAGCTAACACAAACCAAACCGCTATTTGAGACAGGTATCACATGACCTGATAAATGCATTGAGATGCGGATGGAATAAATCAGTGACAGCAAATAATGGGAGAGCAAGGAGAGAAAGGTTAATGAGCTGGCTAGGACAAGCTGAGAGAAGAGGAGAACAGAACAGAATTCATATTAAAGAGAAAGCTTGCACCATTAACACACCACTCCTCTCCCAAAGTACTGTGGACATTGGACTATATATTTGCTTTCAACAACATATGAAGTTTATTACTTTCAGACACATTAGTAGGCATGTTCTGTATATGTTTGCTGCATCTCCTTGACAACAGGAGTGAGTTGCTGCTTAGTAAGTTAGAGGTGAGAGAACTTTGATGAAGATTTTGAGTTGTCCTCTATGGCCACTTTCTCTGACACAATCTTCATGGAAGGGGAACTCAAGACACGCACACACACGCACACACTGCAGTTGATTCAGTACAATCAAGATTCTACTTAGAGTGTCTACCAACATTTTGGGTGTGGCCCAACATCGACCACTAATAAGGTATTCCATGGAATTCCAACCTCCTCTCCAGACACTACACAAGGGTACACACATAAGCCTATAGGGGGAACTCAAGGGCACTCAAAGATAGTCACTACAAAATACTTAAAAATTGGTGGGAGTTCATTTGGAAAAACTCAATGTGGATTCTAAATAATGCATACTGTGGTAACATTGATTTTAGTGTACATGTTCAAAAAATAGTTAAGGAAAAACGTAGTATGTGAAAATCAATTGATCATTATTGAAAACTACTTCAGCAAGTTGGGGTGAGTAGGTACATTAAGCAAATAGAAATTATGATACACTACCAAAGTACTCGTCCGTTATATATATATATATAGAGGGATGGGGGATTGTGGGAGGCATTGCCCTATTTCTGTAGTAAATACGATGCATCTCCCGTAATTAATGTCCTTTTTGAACTTCCTGTGTGATTTGTAAACATAACTTCCTCTAGAAATGTCCTTTGGAATAGGATCAGATTACATATGAACTATCACATAATAAGTATCTGTGGCACACAGGTCTAGAAACACTTGGAATGGTGGGGGGTGGCTCCATATATTTTTTTGCCAAGATGGATTTTTAATAAATTGTTTACTGTATGGTAGCACAAAAGTTTATTGTTACAACTAAGTGGGTGGTTACTCATGAATAGGGAAGTTTATTTAGTGGCCCTACACCCTAGCCCTACTTCTCCCCAAACGGGGCCAGTGATCCTGTGAGCAACTCCTGATAATTTCAGGACGATTGGTCCAGGTATCTGGGAGGAGATAGCGAATATAAATGCATACAGACAAATTGTAAATTACAGAAGAGTGTAATAGTTTCAAAACAATAAGTACATAGCAACAACATAGAAATAACATAGAATTTAATTATAAGTACACCAGACATGTTCATGGGCAGTTGAGTCTCTGGTCCATAATGTGACTGGCTACTGAACAGCATTCCACAGTCGTCCACACTGTCCTCCTCCCCTCCCCCCACCCACTCTCCCCCACCCACTAATCTCCCTTTGCTGTAATTTGGAGATGGATTCATCGTCAGATCCTCTACACCTAGTAGAGACTAGCACATTGATAGTTAAGGTGTAGATACTGGTAAGTAAGGTGTACTCATTGATAAATAAGGTGTAGATACTAGTAAGTAAGGTGTACACATTGATAAGTAAGGTGTAGATACTGGTAAGTAAGGTGTAGGCATTGATAAGTAAGGTGTAGGCATTGATAAGTAAGGTGTAGGCACTAAAAGGTAAGGTGTAGATAATGATAGGTAAGTAGGTAAGGTGTAGATGCTGACAGGTAATGTGCAGATATTCCTAGGTAAAGTTTACATATTGGTAGGTAAGGTTTAGACACTGGAAGGTAAGGTGTAGGCAATGATAAAAAATGGGATGAGCTTGTGGTGTAGCTGTCATTGCATTTACTAAACATTAGCTCAAATCTAATGTGGAAAAAAAAACAACAAATAAAGATAACGATAAACAACGAACAGTGTTGGGATACTACAAAATGGCAGCATCCAATTAAGCCAACAAGTTAGTATGCTGTCTGGAGAAGAGGACTATGAAAAAAAAAGAATATAACAATTTAAAAGGTTGTGAGATTTTGTCTAAGTTATTGACTTGTAGCATCAATCAAGCTCTCCCGAACCCGTTCACTTTCCTGCAGCAAGAAATGCAAATGTTTACGCAGAGTATTGGTGTTCTACTATAGGAGGCCATTCAGCTCAACCCTCCACAGTACAGAGAGTGATGCTACCACACTGCCATTGGCTCCCTCAAGCAGAGCTCGAGAGACAACTCTGGGAGGGAGAAACTGACTGCTCAGAGTTTTTTTAAAAGAAAATTAGAGGGACACAGAACTGCCAAGCATGCGGCACACACACACACACACACATTAATTTCCTGTGAATCTGACCAACCATCAATCAACACGTCAAGTGTATGTAGTCCCAGAATGCCCCCCCCCCCCCCCCCCATCCTGCTGATAGATAGCTAGTCTGCAGATTGGACAGACCACAGATGCACACATCAACAATAAGTGTGGAGTAGCCACTCCCACACATTGGTATGTCCATCCATCTTAAAAATGGTTGGCATCCTGCCTCATGTTGTGGGTGTGGTTAAAATGTTAAGAGTTTGTGTGGGCACGAGCAGTCTCTCCAGCTGGTCAGGTGACATCAGTGTTCAGTCCGAGCTGCAGATTGATAGCTATCTACAGATGGGAGGGAATCACTACGGCCGGATACTCAGAGAGGCCCACACATACTAGCCTATGGTCAGATCCACAGGAAGGTTGGGAAACATGCGCTTGGAAAGAAGTATATATATACAATAGTGATTGGATTATATACTAATCAGATCTCCCGGCATTGTCCAGGTAGACAGTCCAGGGCTTAATTAAGTTGTTGATATGCAATAAAAGCCACAACTGAGTGGTTGAATCTGCACCTGACCCAACCACACAAGCACCTGACCATGCAGGGGATGCTGAGCATGGCCGTGGCGCGGCTGTGGTGGGCATCCATATGGGGGGGGGGGGGGGGGGGGGAGAGGGGAGGTAACCCTGGCCTGGGGAGGTGGCATCAGAAAATAAATTGTAATATCATATTCAATATGTGATATGATGCAATTTCACAGACCCATTGGCCTCTACACGAGCAACCCTTTACCACATGACCACCTACAGCAGCAACAAGCACACCAATGCCTGCATGTGTATGTGAGTGTTAAATGGTTTATAAGGTGTTAAGTTTGCATACATCCAGTTACTATTACTACTACTACTACTACTACTACTACTATTCTCCACCTCCTTATGAAGCTGTTTGGAATGGGACCCAGCAGAACTACAGCTCATCAATTCTGCACATCTTGCTTGGCAAAATGCATGAGCATAACTCATTTATAAGGTACTTACCTGTACTAATTTATTTGGCATAATCTTCAAGCATTCGGTAAACATGCACTAGAAATCATTATTATCAGACACAAAAATAAAATTTTCACTCAGCATACTTGCCTTAATTCTATCAGGCATTAATTAGTATGTCTAATGGATCTAATGCTAAAACACAATTCATTCACCAAATATATTAGGTACCAATTTAATGGCAATATGGATTCATTTAAATTGAAAAAAAAAAGAAGTTCTCATTTCATTTAGTTTATTTGGGAATTCACTTGTAATCAGTTACTAGGCGAAGCATATACCGTACACAATTGATGAGGAATAATTCACTATAAGAATGGACCCAGAATGAAGTATACACATTTATTTAGAATTATTGATCCACAGTTTACTGGGTTCAATTATTATGAGTAAAAGAAAATATTTGACATATTTTTATGCATAATTTGACAGACTAAAGACGTGCTATGCACATGGTCAGACTGTTTAACACTAGCACTGCGGGGGCACTTAACAATGACCACAAACCCACACACACACCCACACACACACCCACACACACAGCAGAAAACACCCACCCACCCACACCAACACACCTGCTGCTGATGCTGCTGTGCTACAGTTGCTGTGTGTATTATGCACACCATAATACACAAAACCACAACAAACAACAAAACAACAACAAAACAACAATGATTAGTTCCATCTCTGACAAACACACAAGACAGTCACCCACACACACACACACACACAGGCACGCACGCACGCACACTCACACAGTGAATGTGGTGGTGAAGCTGTACAGGTATAAACATTGATGTCAGTCAAACCACACCACACACACACACACACACACACACACACACACACACACACACACACACACACACACACACACACACACACACACACACACACACACACACACACACACACACACACACACACACACACACACACAGCAAGGGAAGTAGTTAGCTATGGTAGACTGCACACTGGAATGGGAGGGGAGGGAGATCAGGATTGCTATCAAGCTGTCAGAGCTGGAAGGAGACATGGCAGGGGGCACGTCTCCCACACACACTCATGGCCAGTCACATGCTCCCATCACCACATATGCTAATAGTGAGACATTCAGATGTACAAAGCATGATCCATTAAGAACACAGCAGCCCTTGGATAAGAGAGGGACTACATGAGACCTTGTGTGGGGAGATCAACGGCTGCCCTCACTCCTTCATACCACAATGGCAATGGAGCAGAACAAACAGTCCAGGCAGTGAAGTAGGCCAGTGTGTGTGTGTGTGTGTGTGTGTGTGTGTGTGTGTGTGTGTGTGTGTGTGTGTGTGTGTGTGTGTGTGTGTGTGTGTGTGTGTGTGTGTGTGTGTGTGTGTGTGAATAACATTGCCCACTCTATTGCAACTATCAGTACAGAAGGTCATGTTGAACAGCTTCACTCCTCCAGCAACATGTTGCTTGTCTAGGTTCCTTGCCACAGTGATCAGGACTGCAGGACACAATGAGGGCAAGCTAGCTAGTCCGAGGGGGGCCCAAGTCGATTACACATGTAATTAAATTATGTGTTACCTGGCAACTAATTCAAGGCAGACTTGGCCACATTGCCAAGTTCTTGTGTTGTCACACCAGACAGACAGCCACGCAGTGACACCCACCACAGGATGATGTCGTGGTTGCTGCTGCTGGTATTGAGGTACTGGACCAGTAGAGGCAGAGGTCTGACCTGCTGGGGTCTTCTTAACGTCCCTGTATGCAGGCGCACACACATACACACACAATGAATAAAACATGAGCCCTCCCCTCCCCACCAACACAGTGCTCAGGTATTGCCACAAATGGCAGTCATGACTAGAAATCTTTGTAATGAAAATACAAATCACAAACGAGTAGGGAGAGATGGGCTGCATGGTGAAATACAACAACAACAACAACAAACAATATATATTCATGTGTCCCATTCCAACTTCAAGTGCATTCATGTGTCCCATTCCATCTCCAAAAGGTTCACATTGAGTATACACATTAAAATATGAATAACTTGTACTCCTGGAATGAAATATCAGAATGGGACTGGAAACCAGTTCACTAATGCTAATCCATTTGATGTCGTAAAATTTGAAAAGAAAAATAAATATAAAAAAATGTGGAATGCCCTTTCCGACATGTAAAGTACTATGTTTATAAACAAGGTCACAAATAAACTCTGAAAGTGTTGACACAACTACTCACCACATATTCATGACCAATTCTGCATTTGTTGACATAAGGAGATGTGTTGTTATCAACACTAACTTGTTTACAACATGAAGTGCACTCACTCTAGCAACACAACACAAGTGAGGACAACACACAACAATGAAGAAAATTTAAAAAAAATCTTACATCAGACATAGAGTTGCTCTGCACTGCATACAAAAAGACAATGTCCCCCCCTCCAGAGATGTGATGTCACCATAGCAACACAAACATGGACACACTGCTTGAATGGACAACTCGTCAGTGAGAACAGGATAAATACTTCATTCATGCTATGAACTCATGATTGGCTAAGGCCGGCCCGATGAGTACCAGGTATAATTATAACCTAAATGGAGTATTAAGGCAAGTAAGTTAGATGATAGTGTAATTTAGTCAAGGAGGTCAAGATTCCAAATTCACCTGGTAATCTGCGGCCGGACTTCTGCCTCTTGGACAAGTCTGCTGTAACCACATGATATCCATACAATATAAGCACTTAGTTGTAACCTATTAGTTGTAACAACAAACTTTGGTGTTTCCTAACAGTAAACAATTAGTAAGAAACACCAACCATTCTTAGCAAAACTTGTGGATGTATCCACCCCCCACCATTCCAAGTGTTCAACTCTTGGGTTTCTATACAGACAAAATTACTTAGTCATAACCACATGGTTTCCATACAGTAAAAGCATTCAGTTGTAACCAGTTAGTTGTAATAACAAACTTTGGTGTTTCCAAACAGTAAATAATTAGTTAAAATTCCATTCTTAGCAAAACTAGTGTTCCTAGACCTGTGTGCCACAGGTAAAAATAGGTACGGAAACCTACTGCATTTAAAATTTGATTATTTTATAACGATCTCTCACTCACTCCAAGTACTCATACCAAATTTCATTCCAATCAGTCCAGCCGTTACACACAAGATAAATAGACAGGTCTTTTAAAAAAAAAATTTTTTAAAACCTTCTTGAAGACAAGCAGTGAGATGCCTAATGAATCCCTGAAAGATTTGTAAAGATCGCTCCAGCTGTTTGCGAGTTAGTGTCCACACATACAAACAAATAGTGAATTTATATTTAGTGAGACTGGCAAGTACCAGGGGCTATTAAGGGGGGGGGGGGGGGGGGGGGGGAAACAAACTCTAATGAATCTATTATACTGTACATAACTGTGGCTAGTGGTTGGACAAGCCATAGATTATTTACAGCCATTTCTATTGGCCTCTGAAATAGCTCCCTCTATAGGTTTGCAGGAATGGTCCATTTCAAGATGAAAAGGGGGAAAAAGCATGAAAATATATTTATACCACAGACACAATCGGTGTCAAAACATGGTCTGATTGGCTCTTCCTAAAATCCAGGCAGAGGTTAATGAAAACCTGTCATGATTCACCAGACGTCACCCTAAGCCCCTCCCTCCCCCTATACAGCAGGTGGCTTGAGACTAGGTACACCCAAATTCAATGGATCCTTTTGTTCCATTCTTAACTCAGTGCAAATTGAATTATGCATGATGCAGAGAACATAATGATGCAGAGAACATAATCTTGCAGGTCAGACCCTTTACCTACCATGCACCATACCAAAGGTTTGGTTATAGTCCAGCACCAATCTAGTTGCAGTGGAATGTAATTACCTCAATTTAAAACCAACAACAATTATTAGCACTTTAATTTAAAGTGTATTCATCGAATGCAAGCAAATTAATATGCAGCCATCACAAGTTTATTAACTAAACTACACCCCATGGGAAGTGCACACAAAGTCTATCATTCATATCCCAGGAGACCATAACAAGATCCTTCCAACAGTGTGCAGTAGGTAAAGGGTATGTTAGGTAAAGGGTCTGGTAGGTAAAGGATATGATAGGTATAGGTTCAGTTGTAACCTAGAGAGCAGAGAACAATAGGAAATTTAATGTCAATGTATTACTGAAGACATTCCCTGATTTAGTTAAGTAATTAGTCCAGTCTCCCGCTCACCTAAGAATGATGTGAAAGAATGATGTGAACTGCTCCCCAGACCCTTCCATCACACCTCGGTAGAGAATATCAAGTGCTGAGGTCCACTCATGGCGAAAACTTCCCCCATGTGCTAACCTCCTTTTCTTTTACACTGTCCTATTGGGGAACTCAAGCGAGAGGAGTGAATAACTAAAATCTGCACCCTCGTTCACCCATCTACGGTCCACCTCTCGCAATTACGGGTAGTAATCGCTGCTGAGGCCAAAGGAGAGCTTGGAGATGAATTATCCCTTGCCTAATCTCCAGATTGAGTTCCAAAGAAAAGAAAAGATTTAAAACAAAGAAATTAAAGAATTGAATGATAAAGAAAAGAGTTGAACAGAAAAGAAAAGAAACTTGAATTGAACAGAAAAGAAAAAGAATTGAATAGGAAAAAAAATAAAAGAAGAAAAGAATTAAAAACAGGAGAAGAAAAATTGAATCTTTCTCTGTGCACTAGCTGGAGTTGTTTGTCCACTGATCTTATTCCCAGTGGAGTTGCTAGATTTGGGGAGGTACAATGTTTCTAATGAGGGCATATTTTAGTGAGGCAGTAGAAATGTTGAAAATGGAAGACTCAACTTATTGTTGTATGTTTAAGTAATATAACATTTTTTGGTGGATTCAATATTTTAAATATCTGCCAGGTGACATCACTAAATGTTGAGCATATGCACACCTGCTGCTGCTATCCCAAACTCAGCACATGCACCTAAACCTGCTCACACAAGTTACCTGTCTCACGAATGGTTGGTGAGGAGACCTGTTTGAACTTTGAAACTGCCAGAGTTCTTGCCTGTGGCCACCAGAGGACCACTTGTTCTGTATCTCTATTATTAACAGTACTTTTGATAATAATAACTTAGTCCCCATCTTGTCTCCCTCCCCCCCCTTGCAGGAACACTGCCAGTAAGCATCCTTATAGCTCTAACTTAGCTCCCTCTTCTCCAACCTCAGCTGGTCCACCTAGTTAGACCATGGCTGCCATTTCTGGATAGATGCCGGAATGATCTGGCTGGACCATTGCCTGTCCTCCCTGATGGATGACTTGGCAAAGACCCTCCAACGTCACACAGCCTGCCACACAAGGGAGGAAGAGGAGGAGAGTTGTAGCTAATGCATCGTCTTCCCAGCCCATGCCATCTACTGCTGGTGAAGGTCTGCCACAAGACGCCACCCAGCCTCCACCAAGGTGTGTCAGTAGTAATAATGGTAGTAGAACTAATAAATGAACTAAAGTTAGAACTTGGGCAGGCCGGGTGCAATAGTGCTACCCCAACAGGGACTAGCTGAGCCATCTGTTCATGGAAGACGAGATTACCAACCAACTCAAGAGGATGCCCTGGCCACTAGCACTGGCCCCGATGGCATGCCATACAGTGTATTTAAATCAATTCCACAATGTAGTGTAACTTACCTAACCAAATTGTGTGATACGTGTTTAATTAACTGTAGAATACCTCTTACTTGGAAGAGGAGTACCGCCATCCTCCTCCCAATGTCTGGTTAAGACCCTTCCCTTCCATCCAGCTGGAGGCCCATCTTGTTGTAGCCGATCACATACAAGATTTTTTGGCTGCAATGGCGAGACAGCTTACTGACTGGATGATACAGGAGCGCGAAATGTCACTGACTCAGAAGGGATTTCTTCCCACAAAAAGGTTGTGTGGAACATTGTTTTACTGTTGAGAGGCTCTTGGAAGACTCCAAAAGGCACAAGAAAAATGTAAGGCTTCTGTGGTTTGACCTTAAAAACACCTTTGGCTCTGTCCCTCATGACCTCCTGTGGAGGATGTTATGTTTCTTAGGTGTCCCCACTGATCTTGTAAGTATGTGCAGAGGGATATACTCTGGTAGTTCTCAGAGTATTAGATAAAGTACATATGGTTACACTAAGGATATACCCCAACAAATAAGAATTAAACAAGGCTGTCCCTTGAGTCCCATACTTTTTAATTTTGCATTGGAGGGCATCCTGCCACATATCACCTTCAGGTTTTCAGTTATGCACTGGGCAATGGGTCCTCCTGTTCCTGCCTGGCGTGTGCCAACGACCTGTGTCTCATCAGCGAGACAAGAGAGGAATGTAACACCAGCTGGATGCACTAGTCAAGTTTACCTCCTGGGCTAAGTTAAATTTTAACATAGATAAGTTTGGGTGTCTGTCCATCATTAGCAGTAGTAGTAAGGGGCGTTACATAGAGCTTTTCTGTCCCTCCATGGGAACTAATTCCATCCCTTTTCATGTGTGGGACGATTCCTGTAAGTATTTAGGTGAAGATTACTTTAATGTGAGGAATGGGCATTTGGACAAGTTGCCACTTTATGTACAACTCCCACAGGACATACAACATTGTGTAATGTACTAAGTACAAATGATGAGGTGTATGTGAGGTGGAGCTAAGCTAAGGCATGATAGAGAAACAGAATATCAACATCTAGATACACTGAAAGGTGGAGCAAGGTAATGTAATGAATGCAGATGAATCAGTATTGTACAGAACAGGTAACAAACATAATATTGTGTAATAGAAACAGACAACAATTTTAAGAGGTGGAACTAAATAGCAGGTTTGTTCACAGAAACAAAGTATGAATTTAACCACACCCAAACACACAATTTTATTAATTAACAAATCTGTGTTAATTTTTAATGTACAATAGCAGTTTTACATGCCGTGTTTAGTTGTTGTTTTTTAAAAATTTGAATTGTTTAAATTGAAATACCTTTCTTTTAACTGCCATAGATGTTCAAGATATTCATGCCCTGCTGCTGAAAACCTGTGAAGATGTCCATAAATAATTATCACCATCAGGCACCATTCACTAAACACTGATCTGAACTTTATCTGAATACTGTTCAGTCCAATAACCTACTGCTTCATCATAGACTGCTGCTTTGCCATACAATACAACTTCACCTTCTCAGTGCACTTCCAATACAAAAACAACAACAAAAACACTCATGTTGGGACTACCACTAACAATTTCCATTACCTTCTCTTTGCATGCACCTGCTGCTTGGCCAGTTGGCACTTGGCCAGTTGGCACTAGGCACACATACAGAAGGTGGACCAGCAACAGGTACAAACCAAGGCAACTTTTGGGCTCTGCTACGCTTCCATATTTCAATGAAAAAATGTAAATGTATTGTCATATGGTTCATTAAAAGACTCAATTCTTTCCCAAAATACCAGCAATGGAGTTCACACAAGCACATGAAAAATTCCTGTCATTACGGGCCATTCCTGCAAACATGCAGTGGCCAATACAAATGGCTATGAATAACCTACAGTCTGTCCAACCACTATCCACATTTATGTGCAGTGTAATAGATTCCTGCAGAGTTTATTTTTCCTTCATAGCCTGTCTTCACAAAGTGCATGTTTTCCAAGTACAAGGATTGTAGATTAAATTATAAAATTATAAAACAGCACATTTTGTATGTGTCATTTAGTCACATGCACAATGTCAGGTGTGTGTGTGTGTGTGTGTGTGTGTGTGTGTGTGTGTGTGTGTGTGTGTGTGTGTGTGTGTGTGTGTGTGTGTGTGTGTGTGTGTGTGTGTGTGTGTGTGTGTGTGTGTGTGTGTGTGTGTGTGTGTGTGTAAATCAGAGAAATAGAAATAGTTTAGTAGTAGCTACCTGGAATGTCCGTACTTTAGTAGAGTGTTCAGGTGATGAGCGGATCTGTAGGAAGCAAATAATGGGTGTAGCTAAACATGGTAACCATAGTGGCAAGCCTGGGAAGATTGATAGGAAGATAGATTTGTTAATGGGAGAATTGAGGAAATATGGTGTATCTGTTGCAGGGATCCAAGAGAAAAAGTGGTTTGGAAAGGATGTGTGGCCAGTGGGTAGATATACTTTTCTGCACTCTGGTCGTCCTCTGCCAGGGGATCAGGAAAGAGCTAGTAGGAATGAGGGTGTTGGAATAGCATTGGACGAAAAGGCTACAGTGGCATGGAAAAATGCAGGGGAGGTGTGGGAAGCAGTTAGTTCCAGAATAATATCAGCTAGATTGAAGTGGGTACACACAGGAAAGAAAAAGGGAGGTTGGTCTGGAAAGGCATCAGGCACTTATGTATCAGTGGTGTGTGCTTACGCACCCACAGCTAAGGCACTTCCAAGCATTAAGCTCAAGCTTTATGATGATTTGCAGGATACAATAGATAGGATTCCACGTAATGATATCCTTGTTATGCTGGGTGATTTCAATGCTAGGGTGGGTATGTTGGACACAGGGAATAATCTATGGCAAGGTGTTATAGGGAAGCATGGCTTGAGTGAGCGTAATTTTGTGGGCGAGGAATTTTTGGAATTCTGTGCATTAAATCAGTTCTCAATCATGAATACCTGGTTCCAAAAGAAGAAAATCTATCAAGGAACTTGGACGCACCCAGCAACAAAGAAATGTCACATGATAGACTTTGTCGTGATGAGGGCTGAACAGAGAGTTGTTTGCAGAGATGTGCAGGTGATGAGGGGAGCAAACTGCTGGACTGACCATAAGCTTGTAAGAGCTAAGCTAAAGGTTACTGTTCCTCGTTCTGCCAAAAGAAAAGAGAAGATTTCTTTGCCTTTTGCCATCCATAAACTGAAAACCCCTGCCAAGAGGGATGAATACCGTGAAGTGTTGGAGCAACATTTGCTGGCTAGACCACTCAGAGCTGGAGATTCCATCGAGTGCAACTGGGATGCTCTGAAGTCTTGTATTGTGTCAGCTGCAGAGGAAGTAGTTGGTAGAGGGAAGAGGAAGCAATCAGACTGGTTTGAGGATAGTGAGGAGTTGTTGTCACCTCTGATCAAAGCCAAGGATGATGCTCACCTGAGGATGATACAGTGCAATACTTCAGCCAACCGGAAAGAGTTTAGGAGACATCAGAGAAAGGTAAAGGTTGCAGTGGACAATGCTAAGGAAGAATGGATATGCAGGGTTGCCAAGGAGGGGGAAGCTGCAAAAAAGGATGGTTGTACCCTGGCACCCATATTATTTAATATCTACTTTAGTGCTATGGTGGCTGATTGGCGCAATAGGAGTAGTGGTGCAGGAGTGAGTGTGTTATATAAGCATGGTAGGAAGTTGGTTGGGGACCGCACAGCTAAGTCTAGATTGAGTGAGATGAGAGTAACTGAGTCCCAGTTTGCTGATGATGTGGCATTGTATGCAACCTCTCGGGATAGTTTTGAGTCAGTAGCAGCAGAGTTTGTGAAAATGGCAAGTGAATGGGGGCTGACTGTGAATACTGAGAAGACAAAAGGGATGGTTGTTGGTGAGGGATTGAATGAGAGTGATGTCAGACCAGTGCAGGTGGAGGGTGGCTCTGTTGATGTAGTCCAGTACTTCACATACTTGGTGCTAACATCTCAAGAGATGGAGAGATCACTAGTGAGGTGACTAGAAGAATTGCTAGAGCAGCTAGAGCATTTGGATGTTTGAGGGTGCCAGTATTTAAGAACAAAGACCTCTCATTGGCCACAAAGAGAGCAGTGTATAGGGCAGTTGTTCTAGCTGTATTACTGTATGGAGCTGAAACTTGGACAATGAAGGCTGTGCATACAAGACGTTTGAATTCTTTTCATAACTGTTGTATTCGGACAATCCTGGGTGTGACGAGGTACCAACAATGGAATGAAAGATTAACATCTCATAGCCTATCACATAGGTTTGGCTTGCAGCACTCCATCTCTGATATCATTCTGGAGCAGCGTTTAAGATGACTGGGTCATGTGGGTCGCATGGATGAAGAAAGGCTTCCAAATAGATTGTTGTTTGGGGAGCTTAACATGAAGAGACCATGCCACGGGGCAAAGAAGAGGTGGAGGGATGTTCTGAAAGTTGGATTTGCAGGCAATTGGTGTGTATGATAGATGGTATGAGTTGTGCCAGGACAGGAAGGGGTGGTTTCATCTGTGTTTAGATGGTGTAAAGAAAATTTCAACATCCAGGCAATGGAACACCTGCTCAGCTAACAAGGAATCTGAATTAAGAACACTTAGTTGTGCCTGTGGAAGGAAATTTCGAAGACAAGGAGATCTGACCAGACACCAACATTTCTGTGTGATGCCATCATAAGCTAAGTTTATTGCCATTGGTCCTGGATTCATCCAGGACACTGCCATCATGGTACGAAGCAGCTTCTAAGTTCTAAGTGTGTGTGTGTGTGTGTGTGTGTGTGTGTGTGTGTGTGTGTGTGTGTGTGTGTGTGTGTGTGTGTGTGTGTGTGTGTGTGGGTGGGTGGGTGTGTGTGTGCGTGCGTGTGTGAACAAATGAGTGTCAGCAGGGAATGTCTTTGCTGTCATAGAGTAGGTGCCCTCTCCCAGGAACTGCAGGATAGTGGCCATGAGGTAGATCACAACACTAACCATCAGAGCTTATAGGTCCATAAAAATCTATTTATATTCCAATAATTCCATTTTTATCATTGTAGTCACTGTACCTGTTCTCAGCTGATCAGAAGGCGATACATCAGTCCCCTCTGTGCCAAGATGTGAGTGGGCATAAGCAGTAAATCAGTACCTCCTATATATCATTATACAATGAAATCAACTTAAATCCATTTCATCATTGCTTCATCATATTAGTGGTCAATGTGATGAGGTGGTCCCCACAGGTTCAGACCCACAGCCTGTGAGCCCTCATGGTCAGTGGTGCAGTCTCCCTCATGGCCACTGTAAGGTGTGTAGTGTGTGCAGTCTCCCTCATGGCCACTGTAAGGTGTGTAGTGTGTGCAGACTCCCTCATGGCCACTGTAAGGTGTGTAGTGTGTGCAGTCTCCCTCATGGCCGCTGTAAGGTGTGTAGTGTGTGCAGTCTCCCTCATGGCCACTGTAAGGTGTGTAGTGTGTGCAGTCTCCCTCATGGCCACTGTAAGGTGTGTAGTGTGTGCAGTCTCCCTCATGGCCACTGTAAGGTGTGTAGTGTGTGCAGTCTTCCTCATGGCCACTGTAAGGTGTGTAGTGTGTGCAGTCTCCCTCATGGCCGCTGTAAGGTGTGTAGTGGGTGCAGTCTCCCTCATGGCCACTGTAAGGTGTGTAGTGTGTGCAGTCTCCCTCATGGCCACTGTAAGGTGTGTAGTGTGTGCAGTCTCCCTCATGGCCACTGTAAGGTGTGTAGTGTGTGCAGATTCCCTCATGGCCACTGTAAGGTGTGTAGTGTGTGCAGTCTCCCTCATGGCCACTGTAAGGTGTGTAGTGTGTGCAGTCTCCCTCATGGCCACTGTAAGGTGTGTAGTGTGTGCAGTCTCCCTTATGGCCACTTTAAGGTGTGTAGTGTGTGCAGTCTCCCTCATGGCCACTGTAAGGTGTGTAGTGTGTGCAGTCTCCCTCATGGCCACTGTAAGGTGTGTAGTGGGTGCAGTCTCCCTCATGACCACTGTAAGGTGTGTAGTGTGTGCACACTACTGCCACTCAACAAGATATAATCATAATGGCCAAACTTTTTATTAAGACTCTAGAGAGACAATCACAGAACGAATGGTAACTAACAAAATCAGGAACCACTCTAACTGTGTTAAGAAAAGACAAGTGTGCTTCTAGAAGAAGGTTGAGCTTTTGGATGATTGCACTAAATCATATGACGTTTCAACCGCATATCATAATCACGCACAGGTATAATTAGTCCTGACAGGATATCAATGAGTAATTAATAACAAACATCATATTCCTCCCTCCATGGTTTAAATATACAATTATTCAGTGTGAAATAATAAAGTCGATCTCCGAACCTCTCAGGTGGGGGGGGGGGGGGGTTGAGGTTCTGCTGGGGGGGCTGCCTCAAGGTGATCACCTCATGTTTAAAGGTTTCCTTCAGTGTCTGTGATGGGCATGGAGGACTCCTCGAGGGCTGGTAGATCAGGTTCCCTCATGGCCGTTGGCAGTGGGTCAGGTGATTGTGAATTTGCAATAACAGGTTTTGTTAGTCCTGCCTCAGGGTTCATGTCCCCACCACAAGGGGGTCAGGGTCATCCTCCCCAGTGACTGTGCCATCACATGTGTCTCCAATGTCTTCACTGTCCATTCTGCTCCCCAACTAGTCCATGTGCTGGCAAACTGTCTGGCCATTCTCCAATAGGATAGTGTACAACACTTAACCTTGAACTCCTGTCACTTCTCCTGGTAACCAAACTGGTCCTTGACTGTGATGTCTTGCACACAACGTGTTCCCAACTGGAAATTTTTGTAGTTTAGAGTGAGTATCTTGTCCTTGCATCGGATGCTCCATAACTTTGCCGACCTTTCCTACTGAGATGTGGGCACAAGTTATGCAGTGGAGACCTCAGGTGTTGTCCATAAACTAACTCTGCAGGTGACACACCTGTGCTGCTCTGGGGGGTGAGTCTATACTTGTATAGAAAACCTGAGAGCTGAGTTACCAGTGATCCATGCTTGAGTTTCTTCATACCTTCTTTGAATGTCTGTACAGCTCTCTCCGAGAGGCCATTAGATGCCGAATGATATGGAGGAGCCTTATGTGCTTCACTCCATTTTTTTTTTTTTTAATTGTACACACTCATCACTGGAGAGTGTAGCAGCAATATCTGAAACTATCACCTCAGGCAAACTAAGTGCTGCAAACGACTGTCTCAAATACTTAATTGTGGAAGATGATGTTGCTGAGTATGTCATGTGCACTTCCATCCATTTGGAATGTGCGTCCCACCTCTGAATGCGTCCAGAGGCCATTGCTGGAGTTTATTTTGACTCCTTGAAGATGTGTGTGAGAGGCTTATGGTCTGTGTTAGAGGGAGATACTGGTGGGACTTCTTAATGACCAATATGTCAGCTAGTGCCTCTTTGTCAATCTGCGAGTACTTCTCTCTAACTTCACCCCCTCCCCCATTCTCTTTCTTTCTTTTTTTCTCCTCTCCTTTCCTGCCTTTAATTTGGAAAATGTCTATTCCCCCCCCCCCCCCCCCAGTTTGCTGGAGATATTTCTTCATGATCGGAATTAAAATGATAGCTGTCAGTAAAATGCCTACTTAGGGAGACTAACAACAACAAGGGAGATCTTAGCTGATGAGGCAATTTAGTGCTATGATTGGTAAAGGGTCTGTGCTTGGGAGACTATAATTTCATCATTCCTCAAAGGGGAGGCTTGTATTTGACACAAGAACTAGGAAAGGTGCAACAATGTAAGCTGCAAAAAGGTTTGAGTCTATTCAAGAATATAAAAGGGGGGAACCGGGGCTCATCAACCTACCAGTTTACTTGACCAACTAGTCAGAATTAAATAATTGGATTTTTCTGGCTCAGGGCAAACAAATATTGTTTTATGAAAAAATTGCAGTATTTCCTTCTTATCTATGCTCCTTCCTTTTTTTCCTTTTTTTTTTTTTTTTTTTTTTTTTTTTTTTTTTTTTTGCTTATTGTTTGGAACACCATATTCATTAATTGAATTGTGTGAATATAGAAATTAATTCTATTATGTATGTTTGAATATTGAGATTAGTATCAGTGATTGCAATTTGTATGGTTGACTACCTATTTGTAAGAAATTTCATCATATTTATTTTTATATATCATCATCACAGATATATATTTGGTCTAGGCAATGCTGGGTAAATTCTTCTAGTGGAGGTATATGATGACACTATATTGTGCCAGGTGACAGTGAGAACCTCCGCCGGTTACATAATTCATTCATATTAGCATTACTGTTTGAAAATATATAAAATGTGTGTGCACATGTGAAGTAGAAACTCTATATGGACCATTTAATTTGGATAGATCAGATGAATTGTGGATGATGCAGGTGAAGTACATGATGGTAAGTGAAGTTAAGCAAGTGAATCAAATGAGCTGGATGATGAAAATAAATCAGATGAGCTGGATGATGTGAATTAATCAGAGGATGTTGAGGATTAACCCTCTCTTTCATCTTGTCAAAGCTGGAAAAAAATTATTCCAAGCAATATGAAAAAATCAAAGTGGAGTGTCCCCTTGGCATTCACTGTAGGTTCGGTTCCAAATGCATGAACAAGCATATACAAAGTTGGAAAGAGAATCCTTCTTCAAATTCCCAGCAACCAGGTTTGGATTTTGGAAAAATAAGTGCTGTACTAAGAGCAAGAAGCATCAGGAAAAAATTATGTTTATTTGCTCATCTGGACAAGGATCCCTAGTGTTTGAACTAAGATGTACTACCATTAAACTGCAGGTTATGCTGGCCAAAAATATTAAACTATAAAAGCTGTAGCTAGAATCCAATGGAATAGTGTACAGTAACATTTTAGTTAACCTATGCAATCAAAATTTGTTCTATATTTATATGTGTGGGAGGGTGTTGTGAATATTCCACTTATATTTTCGTAGAAAAAAATAATAAAAGAAAATATATTCTAACCATGCTACCTGATGACCAACTTATATAATCTGGTACCATGAGACACTGTTGATAAAGTTGTCCTATCTAACTCATTGACGTGGTCTCTACATGCAATTCCAGGTTAACCAGATAGAAACAATGTCAAGTTTCCTTCATAGGCTTTGACTGCCTGCTAGTTTATCAAAATTTCTTTCTGGCTATAGCTTCTTTATTGCTGATTGTCATTTCTCTGTGATAATCTTTAACCAGTTGACCATATGAATGCAGAGTAAGTGAGCAGGTCTTCAGAGTGCCAGGTTTCAGTGTCCTCCTGCTTTCCCCTTCTTCATGTTTCTCGGGTCTGTACAACACAATGGTAGATAAAACAAACATGGTACTCCTAATTCCATTCTACAATTTGTGTCAGGGTTAACCTCTAGTTATTTCAAATACTGAGCAAAAGACACTAAATCATGATACAAATATGAAGAAGTAGTTTATAGTAATTTTGATTTATTGGAGTGGAATCAAATCTGATAGTACAGGTTTTCCTGACAAAAAAAATCTATTGTTTTGTTCTATTCCTTCCTACAATGGGTTTCATGCTGACTTAAATATGGAGCAGAGGAATAGCAAAGCTTACTTTCAAGTTGTATAATCATCTGCCCAATATGTCGGTCTTGAATGACATACCACAGTTGATGAATGGCAGCCATCTTAGATTTTTAGGTCAATATAGTGTCATAACATTGGACTGATGCCAGAATTAGAATCCTTGTGGTTAACTTGCTCAGAAAAGTGTCTTTAAACGGGATTCTAGGTATTAGGTCCAATAGTTTGTTTTCAAGATGGCGTCAATAGACATTTTGGATTTTGCCCTCTGGCAAAAAAATGTCTAGATTTTTGAGGACATGGGCCAATTTATTCATAAATGGATCATAGATGTCAAATTGACTATCTAAGTATGTTAGCTAGTGAATGGTCACAGAGGTGAGATTCTAGGCATTACAAATAATTGTCTTATTTTTTAAAGCCAGATTTGGCAGTGCTTCACAACAGTTGGCTTTGGGTGTTGGCTATTTATGCAAATTCAAAATTAGTTTTATCCAAGTAATGCTAGGTACCTCTGCTAGTGTTTGTATATGTGCTAGCAGGCATACCCAACATTGCCAAGGATATGACATGACCACATGAAGAGGTGGGCCAAGGAAAAAAAGGGGAAAGAAAAAAATAAAGGAAAGAACTAGAAGCCATCTAAGGATGGAATTCCACAATCCATTATGTACATGCCCATGTTTTCATTTTTGCTGTTGTAGAGGTTTATGTGCTCCATACTTATATTAACCTCATTACAGTATTTTAGAGGGACTGGGAGTGTTTTACATAGTGTGGTGTGTACGATATGTGAACCATTCAACCGATTGTAATAACTAATTAGGAATGTGAAATTCATAGGTAGACCACAAAAGATACAGCAAATTAAATTTTTATTATTCAAAAGCCATTTTCCAGCCTTCCCAAAGTGCTCACACCAAATTTAATCAAAATTAGCCTTGTGGGTTCTCTCAATCCTGGCAGTTATATTATAGTGAGTGAACAGACAGACACAAAATGTACACACACACACACAAGGTGGGAAAAAATGCTTTACTAACTGAATCTGTGGAGAAAGAAAGAAAAATGATATGTGGATTATAAAGAAGGGATAAAGCCTACAATAGCAGCTGATCCTAATCAGTCACCCATCCAAGTACTGAGCAGGCCCAACCATGCTTAACTTCAGGGTATGCAATTTTAATTGAAATTGAAAAGTGTCTGGACAGGAATTGAAATACTGCCACTCACACACTCACATTCCCACACACATGGTGAAAACAAAACAAGCAATTCACTATGTGGCTCATAAAAAATAAATCATATAAGTGGAGGAAGAAGTAAAGAAGGAAGGCAAAAAAAGGGGGGGGGGGGGGGAGAAGGGTAAAAAGGAAGTAAAAATGAAGGGGAAATGGAGTGAAGAAGAAAGGAAAAAATGGAGAAGATAAGAAAGATGGAATAGAAGGAAGAAAAAAAGTGGCAAAAAGAAAAAAAAAAAAAGGAAAGAGAAAAGGGGGGGGGGGGGGGGGAAGTAAAAAGGAAGGGATACAAAGGGAGGGGAAGGAAAGAAGAAGAGAAGGAAGAAAAAATAAGGGAAAGAGGAGGGGGGAATAAAATAAAGTTTTAAAAATTTAAAAAAATAATAATAAAGATAAAAGCTCAGTCCTGTGTGTATTTGAGTTTCCACTTAGTAGACTTAGTGTACTTTAACCACAGTTTGATAGGCTATTTTTAATTACAATTTTTAATATAAAATTGAATTTCTTTTTTTGCCACTAGTGTTGCCATTTTCCTAAATTATGCTTCTATAGTTTCAGAGAAATACATCTTTAGGGTTGGCCAGGAGATGGACATTTTGACATCCCATACATATACATACTTTTACATTTACACATTCATGCATGGAGAAAATGAGGGATTTATTATTTACCTTAGCTGAACATAGCTATATTATATGTTGGAGGTTGACAGTGATGTAATTACATTCCCCACCACCTATCTGATATGAAAAGGTTCGAAGTTTGGGTACCTTACCTACCAAGTAAAACAAAAGGGTTTTTACAAAAATATTCCCATCCATTAGGGGAGCACCACCACCAATGGAGGGTCCTCACCAAAAAAAAAGGGGGGGGGGGGTGTTCGCCAGTGGATGAAGAAGGAAAAGGAAGGATGCTAATGGAGAAAAGGATAGGGGGGAAAAGGTACAGTGGACAGGAAGCCAGAGAAGGTGGAAATGAGGGGGGGGGGGGGGGGGGGGAAGAGCAAGGGGTAGGGTTAGAGGGGGTGGAAGAGAAGGGAAAAGTAAAAGGGGGGAATCACAGGTGGGGGAAAAGAAAATGAGAGAAAGGAAAGAGGGGGGAGAGAAGGAATAGCAAAATGGCAAAAGGAAGGAAAGAGGATAGAAAGGGGATAGGGAAATAGGGAGGGAGGGGGAAAGAAAAAATGGGAAGGTTAGAAGGAAGGGGAAAAATGAGAAAAATGAATGAAGGGTAGATAGAAAGGTAGAAGGGAAATGAATAAAGGGAAAAAAGGACAGACTGAAGGAAGGGGGGTGGGGGGTGGGGGGAATGAAAGGTGGTAAAAAAAAAATGAAGACGTCCAAGGGCTAGGGCTAGGAAGGATTTCAACCTTCCACCAAAGACAACCCAGACCAGTCACCCTCGAATGATTGACCAGTCACCCAGTGTGATTGGCCAGACACACCGGTGTGTTTCACGCACAGCGCTATAGCGTGAATCTCAACGGTGGGCAAGGTTTCAACATGGAGGATTAGTGGTACACCAGGCCACTGCTCAGCCTATTGAACTACCGGAACAAACAATTAGTGTTTGCAAAATGTGGGATTTGTAGCACACCAAAGTGTGACCTTTCACCTTCTTCAGCCAAGCGGGGGATTACTTATGGTTATTTTCACTAAGCCAAAACTTAGCTAAATTTCCCCCAGGTTATAAGGCTCCACCAATGGATGACTCCACTCTTCCCTCAGATACTTCAACTGAATTAGAATGATCTGCGGGTCAGCTGCCCAGCCCATCAACTCTGGTAATTGACACAAGTAGTTTGGAACTTAGCAGATTCATTCTACAGGTGGCATGCATGCAATCCAAGCTAGCTTAGGCCCCCTTAAAACTATCTGTTGATCACACTTACCTTGGTACCAAAATAAAATATTCAGAGAAAATCATAAGACTCATTTAGTAGAGGTGATGTGATGATAGTGCCAATTGTATTAAAAAGAAAAAAATGTTTGTTTTATTGTGGCTAACTAGCTAGCTTGGACTTGTACCAGCAATGGGTAATTGGTAGATTGCAGATGGAGTACTAGAACTTCCAGTAATCTGTAAGGTCTGGTAATTCAGTAGATATTATAGAATTTGACAGGTATGAATCAAATTGGTGACTAGTGCAATAAGTTATGTTTAACTTGGTCTTTGACCCAAGTTAGGAGAAAGATAATTTACCTACCAAATGGAGAATGTGATAATGGAAGATAATGCATACCATAGAGCCAGTTTCCATAGAGTTTTGATCTGTCTGTCTCACGTTAGATGGGATTTATTAGCGTGAGGAAATTTACGTATCATTTCTGGACTACCTTAACACTCCACTGAGACCAGATAACTTGAGGGTCCATGCGTCTTTAGTGTAACTCCAAGCACAAACTTGCACCAAGATGTATGCAAGTTACTAAAGTGGCCTTGGTCCACACCAACATAATCTTAGTTGCATCCCAGACTCCTTTATTCACAGCACTGGATGTATTG
The DNA here is from genome assembly GCA_963969325.1 of Lycopodina hypogea. NCBI lineage: Eukaryota > Metazoa > Porifera > Demospongiae > Poecilosclerida > Cladorhizidae > Lycopodina > Lycopodina hypogea. Next base: position 11,243,996 of record OZ017792.1, read on the forward strand.
CTGGTGATGCAACATGTCCAGTACTGTGAACAAAGGGGATAATATAAAACTGCTGTGGTCTGTTCCTATGATCACCAAGAAAACTTCTGGAAAACTGGTTTTCAACTACTTTAGAACCTCACCCTGAGTTAAGCATTTTGTTTCCTAATATGACATGCCAGAGGTATAGTAAGAGTCTTTTCCTGCACTAAATAATATTGGAGTTGTTTTCGTAAGCTACGAGTGCATGTGCACACACCACACACATGTACTGCATGCGTGCACGCACATACACTCACCACGCACACAAATATGCATCTCGTGTGCACACATACACTCACTCCCTTACATACACACAAATACAGAATAAGAGCTATTTATATGTTGATTAGGTGTATGATTAATAATCTATCTTACTATAATTCTCAATTTGATTATTTGTCAGTCGGTCGGTCGGTCGGTCGGTCGGTCGGTCGGTCGGTCGGTCGGTCGGTCGGTCGGTCGGTCGGTCGGTCGGTCGGTCGGTCGGTCGGTCGGTCGGTCGGTCGGTCGGTCAGTCAGTCAATTTGTTCATTTATTTATTCATTTATTTGTTCATTTATTTGTTCATTTATTTGTTCGTTCATTCGTTTGTTTGTCCGTCCGTTCATTCGTTCATTTGTTCGTTTGTTTGTTCGTTCATTCTTTTGTTTGTTTGTTTGTTTGTTTATTCGATTGTTCGTTAGTTAATTTTAGTTAGTTAGTTTGTCAGTAAGTTAGTTAGGTAACTAGTCCCAGACGATTGGGCCTAAAGGGCTAACCTTTTCAAGATTTGATTGTGGTCATCTTGGGGACATTATAAAGACTATGGGCAGTTTTTCAGCCCACCTTTGCTGGGATGTATCACAAAATATCTGCTTTGATGACATATATTGTAGATTTCTACAACACTGGCCGGTGGACTCCCTTCGCTCATCACTAGAGGATCAAACTCACTTTACTAAGCTCGAAATTGTTAGTATGTGCTTACCTAATTCCCTTTAACAAAATTCTAGGGGCAAGTGGCATAGTAGAGGGCTTGGCGTGCAAACAAAGATTCGAAGCTGTGCTAAATCCTCAAAATTGTATTATATACCAAACCCTTGAACATAGAGTCCTCAAACTTTGCTTGCATGCACAACTTGTCCATGGGAGTAACTTGGGCAATGTTAAATCCCCATGATAGAAATGTGGGGTCCTCCAGACACGAAAAGCAGAAATTATTGAGTATGGTGAGTTTATTCCTGACCAAAAGATGATCAAAATTACACTAAATGCTAATTATTTCTGTTCAATTTTTCTTTAGCAAAATTCTAAGATAATGGGCATTAACCTTGCCACTGCACCTATTGTCACGCAAAAATTTCATTTACCTTCAACCTCAGGAAGTACCCTTTCAATTTAAGAACACATTTAGCATTGAGGATGGACATACACATTCCTTTTTATATAGGATAAGTTAACATGATTAGGTCAAAGTGTTTTTTAGAAGTACTATTTTTAACATTTTTAGTCTTACAAAAAAAGAGAATGAGGTGTAGCCAGATGTGACCCACCCCATGTTATTCGCAGAGTCATGTGGTGTCTGCAAACCAAAGCTTTAGCCCTGTAAATTCATTTTTTTTATGGCAAAGGTACCATTTTTGGCTTTTAAAAATTTTTTTTCCTAGTTGTCCTCACAATTCTATGCCCGAGTAAACCATCCCAATTACCACAAACCACAATTATGTAAATACATAGGTCAGCAAAACTGTGCCTAAACCACTTCAATGTCTTTTTCTTTTCTTTTTTATGCCCTGTAGGCCCAAACAGCTGGGATGAGATAAGAAACAACAGATTTACAATCATGTTAAAAGGTCTTTGTTGTCTCTCTTCCATAGGATGAGTGCTATGCTAAGATATATTTCAGGAAGGGGGGAAGTGTTGTCTCCATCTGTAGGTCTGTCTAGCCATTAACTCCTCCCCGAGTTTTGGTCAGATGGCCTCCCTTCTCCTTTCCTTTCCTTTTATTCCCCCCTTTTTTCCTTCCATCCTTTTTCTTTTAGACCTTTCCCCATTCCTCTTTCTTAACTTTTTAAAAAATTCCTTTCTTCCTTCCCTTTTATTTCATCATTCCACCCCTTAGTTTTCCTTCCTTCCCACATTTCCACCCTTTTCTTCTTTCCCTCTCCTTTTTCCCCACCCCCTTTTTTCCTTCTCCATTTTCCCTTCCTTCTTTTCTTCTTAAACTCCCCTTTTCCCCTTTATTTTTTGTTCTTTACTCCCATATTTTCCTTTCCTGCTTTTTCCATTCCCCCCTCCCTTTCTTCTTCCCCTCTTCCCTTTCCCCTTTCTTTTTAATTTACTTCCAATCCTCTTTCCTTCCACCTTTTTCTTTCATATCTCTTTTTCTCCCTTCTCTACAATGATAAAAATGGAATTATTGGAATATAAATAGATTTTTATGGACCTATAAGCTCTGATGGTTAGTGTTGTGATCTACCTCATGGCCACTATCCTGCAGTTCCTGGGAGAGGGCACCTACTCTATGACAGCAAAGACATTCCCTGCTGACACTCATTTGTTCACACACGCACGCACACACACCCACCCACCCACCCACCCACCCACACACACACACACACACACACACACACACACTTAGAACTTAGAAGCTGCTTCGTACCATGATGGCAGTGTCCTGGATGAATCCAGGACCAATGGCAATAAACTTAGCTTATGATGGCATCACACAGAAATGTTGGTGTCTGGTCAGATCTCCTTGTCTTCGAAATTTCCTTCCACAGGCACAACTAAGTGTTCTTAATTCAGATTCCTTGTTAGCTGAGCAGGTGTTCCATTGCCTGGATGTTGAAATTTTCTCTACACCATCTAAACACAGATGAAACCACCCCTTCCTGTCCTGGCACAACTCATACCATCTATCATACACACCAATTGCCTGCAAATCCAACTTTCAGAACATCCCTCCACCTCTTCTTTGCCCCGTGGCATGGTCTCTTCATGTTAAGCTCCCCAAACAACAATCTATTTGGAAGCCTTTCTTCAATCATGCGACCCACATGACCCAGTCATCTTAAACGCTGCTCCAGAATGATATCAGAGATGGAGTGCTGCAAGCCAAACCTATGTGATAGGCTATGAGATGTTAATCTTTCATTCCATTGTTGGTACCTCGTCACACCCAGGATTGTCCGAATACAACGGTTATGAAAAGAATTCAAACGTCTTGTATGCACAAGCACATACATACATACAGACAGATATACAGACACATTCCTTATGTACAAGATTAATTCAGTAAACTGAACACGTTTGTAACTGCAGGAGGCCAAGGGTTGACTGAAAAAATGCCCATGGGGTGGAATATTTCCCCCTAGTTAATGTAATATGATAGATACAACAGTCAAGTTGAAATAGAAAAAAAAGGAAGTAAAAAGAATATAAAAAAAAAAATAAAAAAAACAGATACAGAAAACCAATAATACTAAAACTATAAAATTAATGCCAATACAGACAAATATAACATTTGTTACTACCAAAAATAGATACAATAATAATAATCAGCATGTTCAAAACTAGAAGCTATCCAAGGATGGAATCCCACAATCTGCTATGTACATTCCAACTTCTCTTCTTTTTTTGTTGCTATTATAGAGGTTTATGTGCCTCACTGTTCTACTGACTTCATTTAGGGGATTTAAAAGGGACTGAGTGTTTTACATAATGTGGTTAATAGGGTAAGTGAAACATTCACAGAAGTGTAATAACTAATTAGGAATGTGAAACTCAAAGGTAGACAACAAAAAAATACAACAATTCAAATTTCTATTATTTAAAAGCCATCTCCCACCCTCCAGTAGTGCTCACAAAATTGTATCCAAATTGTCCCAACCAATTCTCTTAATGCTAGTGATTATATTTTAGAGAGTAGACAGACAGTCAGACACTAAATGTACGCACTACATGAAGTGGAAACAAAACATGCTTACATTAACTGAAGCTGTGGGGAAAGAAAGAAGAAAAGTGATACCTGGCTTGTAAAGAAGGGAAAAAGCCTACTACACCTGCTGTTCCCAGGTGGTCACCCCCATCCAAGTACTCAGCCCAACCTTGCCTAACTTTGGGGTATGTAATTTTTATTGAAATGCTGACATGCATGCATGTACCCACCCACACAGGTGGAAAAAAAAGAAGAAAAAGTATCTCCTACCCAAACTTTAATCATTTCCTGTTAGAACATTTTGTCTGAGATATCTTATTGAGGGGATGTAAATTAATCCCCTCTTCGTTCCCTTGTATCGAAATATAATGTCTTAATATCAACTGGTGTAAGATGGTACTTATTTGAAGCACTACTAATATATCTACTACTACTGCTATTCCATTATTTTACATATACTACTAATATATACAGTGATAATATCATAATTATGATCACAATAGTGTCCCTTCCAACCCTACATTACTTGTTAACTGAAGAAATATATATACATAGAACTAGTAATAGTAATAGCAGTAGTCGTCATGGTAGTAGTTGTGGAAGAATTTGCAATAAAATGATGCTGGATAATAACCTCTATACAAATGCTTGCATTTGTAATATGATTCTGTGGGATGCGACTGAGAGAATATATTGCCATTATCAAGATTAAAGTAAATACTTGTGCTATGCATGGAATCCATTTCACCTTCTTATATATATATATCCTATATATATAAAAGGAGATGTTGGTCGGTCGGTCGGTTGGTCGGTCGGTCGGTCGATCGGTCGGTCGGTCGGTCGGTCAGTCGGTCGGTCGGTCGGTCGGTCAGTCTGTGCCATCATTCTGGCAAAACTTGTGGATGGATTTTTCTGAAATTTGGCATGATGATAGGTTTTGACCCAACTTAAAAGATGGGCTAAAAATTCCAGGAAATAGTAACCATGGTAACGAGAAAAAGCCAAAACGGTATTTTACCCAGAAAACCCCTTGGAGCTACAGATCAAAAACTTGGTATGCCTATACAACTTCACTCTGAGAGTAACATAGGCTGGGTCCCACTTGGCCACACTTCTTTCTTTTCCTGTGTAAAGCTAAAAATGCTATATCAGCCAAAACACTTGACCATAAGGATTTAGACCATGAACCATATATATAATATGGGGAATGTTTAAGTACATGTATATGACCACACCCATTTTTGTGTTCATGGCAGGCCCAAAAAAAAAGTCAAAAATGGTACTTTGGTCATGCAAACCCTTGGAGCAACAGACTTTAAACATGGTATGCATACGCCAATTGACTTTGGGAGTAACACGGGCGGGATCTCTCCTTGCTACACCACTTCCCATTGGTGTGTAAAGAGAAAAAGTGCCACCAAAAAAAAAAACAAAAAACAAACAAATTTCTGAATAAATAGTGTACCTAAGTAGTTTGATCCACAAACCCATTTTAATATATATTTTGGTTTGTCTGTATGTGTCTAGGCATCATGGCCGAGCATTGGTACTAAAACGGCCAAAATTTGGTATATGCTCTCTAAGAATCCGAGTGAGCATAATTAAACACATGTGGGTATGGTAATGGGTGTGGTTTTGCCATAGCCACACACAGGAAGTTATTTAGGCTGAAAAAAATTAATCAGAAACCTATCAGGCAAAAGGTTGGCATGTCGTCTCCAAGTACCCGGGACAGCATTATTAACCACATATGGGGTGTGGATTAGCCATAGACACACACGCACCGGAAGTTATTTTGGCAATTAAAAGCTAGTCGAACGACTGACAAGTCTGAAATTTTGAATGAGATTTCCAAGCAACTGGGTGAGTAATACTAATCACGTGCGTGCATGCATGCGTGTGTGTGTGTGTGTGTGTGTAAATGAGTGTGGTCGGGTCACTGCCACATCCATAGGACGTCATTATGCCTGCCAAATACTCATTTATGGACCAATCAGGCTGAAATTTGGCATATGGAGTCCAAGTAATTGGGTGAGCATTATTAAACACATGTGGGTGTGGTAATGGGTGTGGTAATACGTGTGTTTTTTATTAGCCACACCCACACTGCAGGAAGTTGTTTTAGCTGCCAAAAGCTAATTAAGGGTCCAACCAGGCCGAAATTTGAGTGGCTTCTATAATGTTTCATGTTAACATTGGCCAGGCAATGGGTATATGCCGCCGCTAACATATATATATATATATATTATATATATAAGTAGACCTATTTGGGGGATTAATAGGTCCAAATCTTGGATGAATTGGGAAAATAGCCCTTATCTTCAGATAAGGTAGTGACGTGTAAACTATGTATTTTCTTATTCAATACCAAAATTATTGGTTATTTCTTCTTCAATGATTATCATTTATTCAACTTGATTGAGAGACTTTTTTCTTGACTGATTTGGCTTCCTCTTTCTGTATAACCTTAAGCATGAATCAAAGA